>OX422211.1:536945371-537540371 GCA_949130495.1 Sambucus nigra | reverse complement strand
TATGAAAAGAAAAAAAGAACGAATAAAAATGGGGAAAAAGGGTTCAGATCCTCAATTCCATATGAATTGGGTCTGCTGTCACATTTTTTAAAGAGTATGTTGGCTAGCAATTTGTGATTGTCGAGCAATGAAAATCATGTGTATGCTGGGACCAGACAAGATTTCATTTCAAGGTGTGAAAATCTAATACAAGCATTTTTTTCCCTAAAAATAAGGGGGTCAAAGAGTCCTATTACTACAAAAAACCCATTTTCTTAAAAGGAATTACAATGTTTTAGTACATTTTTATCTTTCAAAAGTCAAGAAGAGAGTGAATCTCCTGTAATATACAAAATAACTATGTATCGAAAAAAGGCACTTCGTACTATGAACCTAACTACATTTTTCCTTTATTTGCAATGTCAGAATGAACAGGAAATAGGGCATGTACAGCATTGCATGCTGCTACAACTTATCATGCTTTTATACATAATTTTATTATTTTGTATTAAGCTCAACATAAAGAAAGGTGGAGAGGCTATGAAAATAAAACCTCGATGTTCAGAGTCGTGCATTTACTCCATGCTCTAACGCTTTGGATGCTCTTCTGTTGGTAGGTTGAGAACAAAGGTAGGACAATGACTGCAGCCATGAAACTAGGATCGGCTTTCGGGTAACATCATCAGAATCTGCAACCTGTGCATACAGGTCATTTAGAACCATGTTCTGCCCATCTTTGGGCAGTTGGAGAAGAAGTTGTGCTAATAGTTTCATCAAACTTGGCAGGACCTGTGAGATCAGCAGTAGTTTTTGTTATCATCTTCAAATAAGGTATTCTTTGTTTTTTTAACCTCAACACAATGTTAAACTCTAAATGTTGAATGCTGAAATGTATTTGCTTTTTATATGAATCAACCTCTTAATGTATATTGTCTATTGGAACTTATTTATTTATGAATTCTAAATACATGATATTTTGATCATTTTACCATTATTACTTGTTTAATAAACTATTTTACAATAGTGCCATTTAGCAAATATAATAAGGGTACAACTGAACTAAACTCAGAATGCATTCAATGATCACTTTCAACTCTCATTCAGCATTAATTGATTAAAAAACAAACAATAAATATTACATTTTAGGGCCTGTTTGGCTCGGGGTGTTTTTCGCCGTTTCAAAAATAAATTAATTATCACCTAAGTAAAATATGTGTTTGATTCGTATTTCAAACCACAGGTAAAATGAAAACTAACCGGGTGAAAACATTAAAATTTATTTTAAGACAAAAATACCCCATTCTGATCATGCATTTCTCACTCCTGGCTTCCAATATAGACTCAATACATAGTTTAGCCCTGTGAAGCACGGACAGGGCACGCGTAACGTGTCAGACACGACAGGGGACACTAACACGACAAATCTTAAAAAATTAGGACACAACACGGTGGAGACACGGCAAAAAATAAATATTTTTTTAGAATGTTTTATATATAATTCCATCTATTATTATATTTGTTCTAAGAAGTTAAACCTGTTAACTAGAAAATATAAATTCATTTCAAACAACAAATAAATTAATTCTAAGAAGTTAAAGTTGTTCTAACTAATAATAAATTTCTTTTAGAAAGTAAATAATGTGTTCTAACTTCAAACAGAAAATAAATTCGTAAAAAAAAATAAACAAACTCATTCAAAGAAGTTAATTGTGTGTCGCAAAGAGAGAGAGAACTACAAAGAGAGAGGAGTCTTACTTTGTTCCAAAATGTTTTACCAACAAACCATAAGAAACCTTAGGTTTTCCAGCGATACCAGCGATAGCACCATGGAATCCTAGGTTCAAGAGAAAGAACTACATTATGTGAGGAAGCCCTAGGATTTCACTTTTTTCCAGAGAGAGTAAACGAAATCACGCAAGTGAAAAGGTTAAAAAACTATTACTTTGCGGTGTTCTGACAACTTATAGGGGACAACGCTGCCATTTAAAAGACTGGGGAGAGGAACAAGAAGCAAAAACAAAAGGGGAGTTTTTTTAATTAGAAGCATTTTGGTGCAAGGGATGTAAATGAGAGGTATTTTGGATTGCTAAAACAAAGATCGGGTATTCTATGAAATCCTATAATCCAAATTTGCATCATAACGTGTTTACTTATCCACAACAATTTACGAAACAAAATGCCCATCGAGCTTGATGGGCAAAATCAACAGGACACCCAAAAGGTCAAAACTATATAAACCCACATGGGGAGCCTTACACGCACATAGACACATCAGAGCAGTGAGGCGAATGGAGGGAAGATCTAGCAACTAAAATATGGACAGCGCATGGGAACATTTAGTTTTGCTTGCAATATATATTGTGGAAACTATATATTGCCACTTTGGGTTTCTATGTTTTAAAATAAAATCTAAATCGTCTTAGTTTGGTTCTGAACTTGTAAAATCAGAAATATGATTGTCACTTTGGGTCTTTGAATCTTTGATGGAACATGATTGGGTTTTGCAGCTTGTGCTTCAAAAAAATTATGAGCCCTTTCGTTTCGTAAATACCGTTTAATTTCATGTAAATTTTAAGTGCAAATTCTTTAGGATGGTTTGAGAATATGAATGCCAATTTTAATGACACAGTTGGCATATATATTACATTCAATATTCTTATGATCTTTTACTTTAGTTTCGGGCAATTCCTTCTACGCGATAGTTCTTCAAGCGCACCAACAAATGACTGAAGCTGGTTTTAATTTTGTGAGTTAAAATGTAGGTTATTATATGATGTAAATAATAAAAGAAGGGGGGTCTATTTGTAATTTTTCATTCTTGTGTCTTTTGTCATGCTTGTCATATTTTAGTGTTTTGATATTGTAGTCAGGATAGACGCTTTTAGAAGGTTCCATTAGTGTTGTCATGAATGACAACTCATGCTTAGCTAGCACTTTCTAGAACCCTGATATCTTTGCTTGTACTAAAAAATCGGATTTGTGCTTGTGTTCTTCTCTCTTCTTTAAACCAAATTTTGGTGTTTGCACCATTATATGCCTAGTTTTCGTTTCTATGAAAGTATTATATTATTGACATGTAGTAATATGAATCGGGGGAAAAAAATAGAACTGTTTGGCTGATGTATATATCAAGTGATAAACTGCTCGTGTTCTGTGTTGACAACTGTGTGTTTAGCTCATCAGAGATGTCAATTTGCCAATATTGTTTTACTCTTTATTTGTAAAGAGAATATGGTTTTCTTCAATTTCCCTCTTGATATTCAAGAATACATATCCCAGCCTTTCCATGTTGTTTGTAATATATATATATATATATATATCAAAAAGTCTCATGTAAGGATTTCTTATGGTGCAGAACGTGGTACATACAAAAAAATGAATTTTTTTATGAAACTTCATGCATATGATGTCCACGGTTAGAAGATCATCTCCAATTTTTTTCAACAAAAAATTCAATAAAAAAACCGTTGAGATGAGGTGATATGTAAAAAAAAGGTATAAATATTCATTTTCAACCGTTGAAATGATGCATTTTCGACCTTTGAAATGATGGCGATCATCTCACCCACTTTTTGATTGAATTTTTTTATGAAACTTCATGGATATGATCTCGACAGTGAGAAGATCATATCCATGAAGTTTCATCAAAAAATTCATTTTTTTACTATTTTAAAAATATGGTATGTGCCGGGATCTGCACCATAAGGAGTCCTTACAGGAGGGGCCTCATATATATATAATGCGCTGCTACACTTTTAATACTTCTTGCTATTGTACGTTTTCCCATTTTAATATTGTAACACTTGAATCTTGCTACTGAAATCGGATGATTTGAGTAGCTAACATAACATTTCAACAAATTGTGATTATGTTAAACATGTGATTGGGATGGAACACTTGGGGTCCATTTAGTTATGTTATCGGAAAAATAATAATAAAGCGTTTTCGAGAAACATTTTATAAAATATTTAAAAAATAAAAGATTATAAGTGTTTGCATTTGATAGAGAATGAGCTACACGAGAAAATTGCCCTATGAACTTTGCTTTAAATAAAAAAGGTATACACGCGGTAGTTTCCTTATTGTCCTCATAAACTAGGTTGAAGCCTGTAGCGTCTTCTCAATATATGATCATTGAAATTGGAAATTGCTATGTAGAACCCTAATTGATTAGGTTGGCATGCATTGTTGTGAATCTTATTTATATGCAAATCCAACTTACACAGCGACAAGACAGATATAGCATTGACATGTCTACGATATTTGATAATTGTCATCGGCATAGACATTAATACAAATTCATCGTCTCAAGGTGGGCCTCAAAATCAATGGACAAGTACAAAAGAAAGCAAAACCGCACATCCCCATCGAGTCAAGTACCCGAGGAAACACGCCATGGCAAGCAATGAAATGGTCTCCAGCAATGGAAGTGGATTTGGATGGGATGATTTTGAGCTAAAGCTTTATGTACAACAAGAAGGTGTATACAGGTCGGTGCAAGAAAAGGAGTGCACTTAGTCTAAGTTTTGGTAATATTTAGTCTAATAGTATTATTGTTCATTTATGTTTTCATATTATGCATATTCGTAGTTAATATTGTCAATAGATTTGATTCCACCAATAATGTAGCACTATCCGATTTTCAATGTCTTGATTATGGATTTCATCATTTTCATGCCTCTTTTGTTAGTTTAAGAAAAAGCTGGGTTGATCACTTTGGTGTTTTTCTCACTCATTTCTGGTCTGAATAGGACTTTGTGTATTTCTCTGTTTTGCGGAGCCACTCAATTGCAACAGGGCTATATGATAAGAGGTTTTCACACTTCAATGCATTAATTGATATTTTTGAAGGTGGTAAAACAACGGGAATTGACGTAGTTGCCCGCATTTGGCAGGGACGGAGGGTGTCGATGATGACGATGACATGGAGATAACAAAGGCCTCATTGGCAGCCGGTAGTATCGGTAGCGATGGTGACTCAAAATGGAAGCGTAAAAGGCACTGTGATTGTACTTCCTCCAATTCAGTGCAGGTAACAATCTCTTATCTGAAAATCTCTCCAAACATTATGAAGTGATCGTCCCCTACTAGTCTAACCTCACCAAAGATCTTTTAAGGGGGTCGATGGCATAGAAAAGATTGTGCACCAACAGTTCTAAAGATTGATGGGTTCACCCACACAAAGAAGTTGATAGAGTGCACATTCTTGCGGCTAATCCACAACGATTCGATTATGAATGTACCCAATGAGGAGAAGCCAAATTTCTTACGATGCAATGCCACTTTGTGAGGTGATGTGCAGCCATGTAGGTACTTGGTGGGATGGTGAAGATGGGTGGAGGATAATTTTTAATATGTTTGACAATTGAATTTTGAACAATTTGTTCATTTATTTGGGTTTATATTGAATGAAAATACATGTGGAGACTTTTTTAATTGTTAACTTACTTGTATTTTGTTTCATTTTGACAACGGTGTTGTAATTAATGACTAGTCAGTGTGATCATATTGGGTTGCAAATTTATAGAAATGCGGTGTGGATAACATCACACACACACACACACACACACACACACACACACATATATATATATATATATATATATATATATATATCAAACTTGAGTGTGTGAGGTGTGGAAATGTTTTTATTAGTTATGTAGATGACACTTGTGTGATGAAAATCAAATACGTATACGACAACACTTTTTGTGTATTTGAAGCATGCCAATATGATCATTTTATTTTCTTTTTTCACCATATTGGAATAGACTATCCAAACAATAAATGGTGAAAAGGTAGAATTTCACCTAATGAAAAGTGGTCCATCCACACAAAAGTAGTGAAAGGCAAAATCACCAGATTAATAATTCATCTTCTATTTCACCCCGAACCAAACGGATACTTGATGTTGAATGAGCCACAATTTGGGTTACATACTTCTTATATCATTTGTCATACTTACATACACCTCCCTTCCCTTTTTTTTTACATATTACAGTTGTCTCTCCTCTTATTTTGATAAATTAAAGTTGCCTCCCCTCTCATTTTGAATATTACACTACGTTTCATTTTGTTTTGTTTCTATAACACTCGCGCTACCCTGTTGCAAGGGTGATGAATGTACAAATATCAAACCAAGATGAGAGACGGGTGTAATATACAAACAAGAGGGGAGGCAAGTGTAATCTTTGAAACAAGAGGATAGGTAACCATAATTATGACAAACAAGAGGGGAGATTTAGGTAATGTATCTTTTTTTAATGGGAAGAGATGGGCTATAAAAGTGGGGTAGCCCTCTCCATTTTGACTCTGCCCTGAAAGGTAAAACTTAATTTTCCTGCCCTACATGATTATGATCCCACAAACTCTCGGACTTTGAGAGGTGCTTCATATCGTTGGGCGATGCCCTGAAGTTAATGAACAGATATGACAAGAATAAAAGTATAAACAAACTTATAAACTAAAACAAATAAATGGCTTAATCAGGCTTACCTGTATATCCACAAGGGAGAGGAGCCGCAAAAGCAAATCCATAAGTTTCTTACAAGGTTCTGACTCCCATTGGCAGTTAACTTCGTCACTGCAGAGACTATTAGCTTTCTCTACAAGACTATGGATGCAGTAAAATATAGATGGACTTCCAGCAGGAAGATGTCGAATCAATGCAGCAACTCCAGAAGCCATTCCCTCAAAAGGGGTGACCCCAGGATATCCCTATATTTCCAAAAGTTAGAAACCAAAAACCCAACCTATGATGACCAAGGTAATTTTTTATGAGTTTTCTGGTAGCTTGAGATACCTCTAAGGATCTCTGTATGTAATAGAAAACAAGTTGCTCCTTCAATGTAACTCTTTCCTCCTGACTAGAATCCTTCCCAGAAGATACGAAAGCCACAAACATTGAATGTGAAGCTCGAGCCACTTTTCCATTCAGATGTCCCAAATATCTAATGGAATACGAATTAAGGAACCAGTATTTAACCAAGATTCATAAATGTTGAAATTGCCATTTCTAAACTTGCTTATGTAGGATACAAGAACATAGTTGGAGCCACCACCTTCCTAAATACAGAAACTGGTAAAAGTTCAATGCAAGTCGGAATTACCCTCAGGTAAAATAGTATCCGAGCAGTCTGCACGTCATCTTTGGACCACATATATTCCATTTTTGGCAAGCTAGAAGGTCCTGCAATGGTAAAATAATAATTAACTGTAGAATTTGATATATAGTAGTCTAGAGCTTGGTAAAGCTCTGTTTGGTTCGCGGTTTTCACCTAGTCGTAGTTAAATTTCCTTCAATATTTTGTCGAAATAACATAATAATAGCGTTTGCACTTGTGTATATATTTAACTCTGAAGATGTGGAAATGTGTCTCAGCATTTTATTGTTCGCCTGAGTAAAAGATTATTTCAAGTTCAACCCGAACCAAAAGGAGCCCAATAATAATATTTCATACCAGGTGGATTTGTCAAGTCATTGTATGAAGGCATGGACTCTACAAATGAGACACAAGCTGATTCATTTTCCTGGACACTCGCAACAACCCCTCTAATTATATCCATATACTCTGACAAACGCATCCGCCGGAAATACTCTAAACAAGAAAATGAAACTAAGATCTTCACCGAAGTCTCCAATTGCGTTTCTCGGGAAAAATTCGAATCTAATCTCTGCTTTTTTACGGCCAATGCAAAAAATACAACCATCAGAAAAGCCGAGTCAGCGATTTTCTCTAAATCACCAATTAACTCATCCTGCCCCCAGCGAAACATCAAAGCCACCTGTCGATGCCAAGTGTATACGTCTTGACAGAAGTCCCATATATGATTCTCCACCATACTCTTGCTCACATCATCAGCTGACACATACTGATTGCAAAAAATACCAGTTACAGCACCCGCTTCCTTAAAAATGGCACTGCCCAGATGTTCTTTAAACTCATTACGCCCCAGTCCTGCCAAGTTTCCATGAGGGTATTCATGTAGCTTTTTATAGTAGCGTTGTAGAGGGAAGATTTCGGTCAACAATGCTGAAGCAAGACATATAAGCAGAGAAGCCCGAGAAGAAACATAACCACTTCGAGACAAAGCTAATGATATACACTGTAGGAGAATACTGTTTTTAGGATCACTGCCCAAATTAGTCAAAACTCCATTTTTCAAAATCAGTTCTCTTGCTAGAATTTCAATTCGGTCCTCTGCAGATTTTCTTATTTGCATTAAACCCCTCGATGCAGATTTACTGGAAGCCCTCAATACTCCAGCTGCAGCCATGACAACAGCAAATGAAGCATACGTGCGCTTGGAAGTTTCTAAAACCACCCTATGAAAAACATTAATTTTCTCTGAAGAATGTGAGCTGATGAAGTTGTACATAACCCATTCGATCAAATGCAGTATCATGAGACCATGCAAAACACTACCTGAAGGCCCGTTTTCTGTATCCCAAATTCCAAACAGATAATCCAAAATTCTAACAAGATGAACATTCCCCGAAGAAGATAGCGAGTAACCAATCCCAGCAAGAACATTAGGAATAGATTCTTCATCTAAGGAAATCAATCGGTATTCGTCTTCTAATAGCCTGCACTGCAATCCCAAGCACACTGTTTTGGACTTTTCAGTTATGGAAGTCACGAATGCAAGGGCACCCAGAATTAGAACTCCTTCAGAGAAGAAGAAAGAGCTATTTCTAGAATCAAGAGGCGAAGAGAAGAGGTGAAAGAGGACCTCAACAGCAGAATCCATAAGGTGTGCAGACGGTTTAGATGATTTTCTAACCCAGATATATAAAAGCCGAAGAATGAGAAGATAAGATTCATGAGGAAGAGAAAGGTTTGGTGATGATAGAATAGAAAGGAGAAGCTTAGCTTGAGGGTCAGCAACATAAAGGGAGGTTTGGGAGTTGAGTAGTGTCTTGAGAGATTGGAGATGATGTTGATCGAACAATTGATGTTGAAGTGAGTTCCTAAGGTTGGCCCATGCTTGAATGATGGCTCGGGCGGATGGGGGGGAAGAATCTTTTGGGCTGATATTTCTGCTAGTATCACTGTTGCTCCTCAGCCAATCCTCAAGGAAGAGAATTTGAGTCTGTTTTGCCATCTTGTTATTCGCAGATACAAACAGTGATGAAAAGTTTACCCATATAGAAATTTCAAACACGGAAAAAGGAAAAATTCCTGGTCAATAGAAACAAAGAAATGTGAATATATAGAAAGCAAGCAAAATTTATAACTTTTTTTTTGTTCACGCATTTCAGTTGAATCTTTATAGGACTTTTAGCAGAACTTAGTTGGTTTTTTAATGACACTTTTAAATTAAAATGGATCGTAGGAAAAAGAATTATGGTTTTTCTGAACGAAAAAAAGTTCAATGATTATAGCGAAATAGGTGAAAAGATAATTGTGCTTTTTGCCAAATTTTATCAATTGGAAACAAAGAATCAGTCCAAAGCCCCTGGAGAGAGAAATCCAACAAATCACATGACCTGCAAGCTGTTGAGACGTCTTACTGAAATTTAAAATCTACTAAATCTAAATGATATTCCTCCAAGCAAACGCAATAGATGAAGCCTCTCAAATTTTAAACATCTTTGCAAAGGAAGCCGATAAAAAAACTAAACATTGTCCTTCACTCACACCACCTCCACTTCCTTTTCTTTATTCTCAAAAGGTCGACTATTTTGTTCCTACCAAATAAGCCATGCGTAAGCAAATATTGCTCATCTCACAAGCATTTCCTTTTCTTTCTATCTCCCAAAATAGTCACCTAAAAAAAACATACTATTATTTGGGAAGAGCTCATTTCGCTCCAAATTCAAGCATATCTTGTTCCAAAGAGATGTAGCAATGGAAAAACAAACGATCAACATTTTCACCACTGACTAACATAAATTGCACCAATGAGAAGCTTCCAAAACACTTTATGAGGTTTGTATATGGAAAGTGGTAAATGAAGATGAATTCAATTCATCAATGACCAAAACAAGTTTAACAAGAAAATTCTTGAAGAGGGCTTCCCAACCAAACCCTTTTTTCGACCAACCCCCCAACTTGTGGACGCAAAGAAAAGTTGTCAATGATGTTCAGCATAAAAGTATATTCACCTCCTTGTCATTTAAGTTTATCCTGAAAGCTAAATTTTATGAAAATGGAGAATCTCATAAAGACCCCGAAAACGATAGGTGTTGAATGATCAAAATATAAGCATACAAGCTACGAAACCGGGAACAATAAGATTCTCCATGAACCCAAGAATTCTATCACAAAAAAATCGTATGTGCCCCTCCCAACCACGCTAGAACCACGCCCATTGGCATGAATACCATATTTGCTCCTAATTCTAAAGAACCAAAAATTGAGTCGTTCAGGTGGAGATCTCGATAACCATTTTCCCAACAGAGCAACATTCCTATTTATCAAACTTCCCACCCCACTTTACATCCCCCCACTCCCAAAAAAAATAATAAATAAATAAATAAATCATTTATGTTTTAAAACCGTTTACCAATTTACAAGATGATCTTTTTTCCCTTCCCCACAAACCTCTTACAATAAACTCTGATTAATTTTTCGATTGGCAACACACAAAAAGGCATTCCAAAGAAGGGAGAAAATAGACAAGAATGCTACTAAGCGCGAACTGGATTAAAACAAGTCTCCTGCGTCTTGAAAAATAACTCTTATGTCATCTATCTAACGCGTATCCTCTTTGTGTCGCCTCATTAGTGATCAATACCAAGTCTAAAATTTGTCTTCCCTTCACAAATGCCCTTGAATTGACTCTATGATACTATTTAAAACCTCTTGGTCTCAAAGATAAAATCTTAGCCATCAACTTATACAAACATATCACAAGGCTTATGGGCCGAAAATCACTTGTTCTGAAAGAAGTCAAGTTTTTGGGAATTAAGCAAATATAAGCCACATATAACCTATCACTCGGTATTCTGATTTAATGAAACTTCCAAAAAAATGAACATCTTGCAAAACCTTGATAGAATATCCATCCAATCTCACACACCTTATTTCTTGCACACTCACAAAAAACAGATTTCACTTTATCTTCTACAAAAGGTTTCTCAATATTCTTCTTACAAACCTCATTGACTGGCGACTAATCAAAGCCTTCAATTCTAAAAAACCATTGTCACCTTTACTATACAACTTCTGAAGAAAGCTCAGCACTTCTCCGACAATATCCTCCTATTCTTCGCTACCTCCCCATCCTCATAATCTAATTTGCACATAAACTTGTTTATTTTCCTCCCATTAGAAATTCTATCAGAAAACAATAATTGAATTTGAATTATTATTCCATTCCGTGACCCCTTTCTTGAACGCGATGTGAGGGGAAAGTATTATGAACAGCAATCACATTGTTACAAAACTTTTGAGTTGTGATGTAAAGTACTAAAAACGCCTAATAGCCATTTCCAGCCCAAATTTTTCCTCTTTCTAATAATAACCAATGACCCCAAACATCCAAGGATGGTGGAATTTTGGCCATATAACTATTTAGATTATGCACTTTTAGGACTTAAAATAATATTGGTTATGGATATAGGACAACAAACATTTTGTTTCCATTTTTAGTCCCTATTTTAAATTGTCGGTTGATGTGGCATGCTGTGATTGATTGACTTTTTATGGCTATGGGTCCGCGCTTTATTCAAAAATAGGAACTAAAATTATAAATGAAATTATTGTTATCCTATTTCCAAAATACATATTACAATATGTCCTAAATTTACAAAGCCCCTTTACTATTACATAACTAGAAGAAAAACCCACAACTCAAAATTTATTTTTTTGAGAGAGAGAGGGTTAGAAACAAGGGTTTATTAATGTGTAGTTCAATATAAAATTAAATAAATAGTATATCATGGTTTTTTATTAAATGCATAATTAAAAGAAATCAATATAAATATTGTTAAGAGTGAGAGTAGCAAAGAAACAGAAACACTAGAATAACCCGCCTAAACATTCAATATTGAAATTGAAAAGGTGAAATCCAACCCTAATCAAGAATTTAATATATTTGGTGGATATATGAAATTTATATATCTACAAACAATTAATATATACAGTGTAGTATTGAGAAGTGAAAATAGGTTAAATCGAGTTATGAGGGGAAAAGAGGCTACCTGTATCAGTTTGAGGGGTTAAATCGAGTTTGTGACAGGAGCAGAGTCATAAGAGAGCGGGAAGGTAGGTATGCTAGTGGGAAATGGCCGGGGATGAGTATAAATTATAATGTTGTATGTATATGCGTATTTAAGGAAGTTGGCAATATTTATGTGGGTGGAATTTTTTTGTTTTTTCGGGTAGTATACTATGAGGTATTTCGGCCAGCTTACGCGCACTCCGACTAATTCTCATTCGCGATTCGTGGTTTTCACTAGCCAAACATTATTTTGACAGTGCCGGGGATCGAACTGAGGACCAAACTCAATCCACCCTCAAGACTGTCCTAGTGGCATATGCCACTGGCCCAAGAATAGGAGTGGTGAAATGAGAGGTGGGGGTATACAAGGAAAATTGGCTCAAGATAAAAACATTCTTTATAAATTCGTTCGTTTACAAATTGGTTTATGAGTTGTGTTTGGTTTCATTCCCGAAATTAGCATGCAGTCCATGCACACGGACGTATATAAAAGCTCGCAGAAACAGTGGAAAATTTAGTTAAGAAGATAATGGTATTTAGAAAAATATTTCAATGTTCAATTTACGGTAGAAAAATATAATCCTTAGACATTAATAATGGTATTTACACCATTTAACATGTAATAAAATTACTTTATAAGCACTATCTCATTTGTTCACCTTCCCTTTCTCTCTCATTTGTTGTCTCTCTGCCCCCAGTATCTCTTCCGCTTCCTGCCCTGTTTTTCACATTTATTTCACTTATAGCAATCTCTCTCTTTATATATTCACATAAATAATAAAACTTTAATTACAATAATTCACGTGGCGCTCTGAAAACAGGACAAATGTCGTCATCGTGTGCCGCTACAAATTTTAATTATATACTATAATGATTCATTAATTGGCTCGTTTTAGCTCTTTGTATACTATTTTAAATTGGAACATTTCATAAAAACGTAAAATGCATCCCCTTAAATTAAAAGCATTTTACTAAAAGTTCATCAATATCCATAAGTTATCTCTCTCTCAATTCGTTTTTAACTTTATTTTCCTGATTGAATCTTAACATCAATTTCGGATTACCAAATATCATGTGAAATTGAATTTAAACTCATTTCAAATTCACTAATTCACAATGAACTAATTTAAATAATTAAATAATTTTCGCAACTAAACGAGGACCCATTTGGGTTTGGCTCCCGTTTGGGGTCATTTGGGGTTTGGCTCCCATTTTGTATGAGTTGAACTTATTTTGAAGGGTTATTTTGGGTTTAGCTGCCGTTATGTTTCTGATATTCAGTCAAACTCCCGCTATTTGACTTTTTTGGCCTTTCGATTCATTTCTAACGGAACCGTTAAGTCAATGCTCAAACTGTTAGCCACGTCATTAAATTTGTGTTGAAACCCAAAAATGTCGTTTATTTAATGACAAACTTTAATTTGGGTTTTGTACCCAAAAGCTGGGGGGGAAATTCAAAAAAATAATTTTATTCTTAACACAAACACAAACACACACACACACACACATATATATATATATATATATGAGAGAGAGAGAGAGAGAGAGAGAGAGAGTCTCAATCTATTGGGGATCGATAAATGCGAAATATAAAAATCCAACCACGGATATTCGATTAATCAAACACAAGTGTTATACCCTTGTGGTCACAACCTATCCAGAGCTCAAATACGACAATGAAGACCCTACAAGGAGGTTGCCCTAGCCTAGAGCAGGAGGTCGGCTCAGGTATTTATCTGCTCCAATTACTGGACAACTGTCACTTTCAAAGGGAATGTTTGCTCACACCATATGCACATGCTCTTATATACACCTAAGAAGTTTTTCCACCGGTCGCATGGTGTGTGAGAATGTAGTTGTTATGAATATGTTATCCACGCGCCCCTTTCGTTAGCATCAACACGAGATCCAAAGGAACGAATTTGTTATTTTAGATAAGCACGTGTAAACAGGTGTTACCGTCTGACCTATAGAGGCGGTCCACCTATCTATTAAAAGATTCTCTAATAACCACCTATAAATAGGGAATTAATCCACCTCAAAAAGGGACTATCTTTCTCTCTCTCATCTCCCCCATCATTGAGCCATCATAAAAACCCTAATTGTAATCTTGAATAGTGCAATAAAAGCTGGGCAACGCCGTGGATGTAGATTTCCTTTACGGACCGTACCACGTAAAATCTGTTTTGTTCTCATCTTTCATCCCCATTCTCCATTATTGCTTATCTTTGTTATTGATTAATCTATTATTTGTTCTCTCCATTTTTTAACATTAAAAAATTAGCGTCGTCTGTGGTAACACGACTAGCTATTGTGATTCCTACCTGAGTTCTTCCGATAAAAACCATCCCTGAAGCATTTGAGAAAGGCGGACAACCCAGAAAGCAATCGTATGGCTGAAATTCAAACACTGCCCACTCCCATTAGGGAGAACGATCTGCACAATCTGTTGATGAGTCTGGCCAAAGGACAAGAAGCGATGCAAGAGAGTGTCAGGCCAGTGACACACACCCTTCAGGCTGGGCCGGCACAGGTAAACCCAAATGTCGTTACTCCAAAGCCAGAAGTGTCGCGAAGCAAAGAAGGACCGGGAATATCGCGATTTCATCCAACACCTTACAGAGAGAGAAAGTAGGAGTATCACAGGCAAGCCTTGAAAAATCCCAGGAGGTTGAGCTTGGGGTCATATAGGAACGCCAGCTCATCTTGGCGAGCAAGATTGTAGTGAGACTAGTCCTATCGACCCGGGTTATGTCCTCTATCCAATCCCCCATCCATTTTGATGATCAATCTTATTCGAAGGAGCACCCCGGTGCTCTGGAAAGGCTAAATAGGGGCTTAGCATTTGATCGGTTGAGAGCCCACCGTGGCATCCCACGATTACAGTTATGTGAGGAAAGATTCGGGTCAATCTGTCACCGAGGCTCTCACAGATCAGCTAGGGCATCAACTGAAGCCAAACAGACTTCCCAGGAAGAGAGCTCGGTCGAAAGCCGATGACGAACTTCCAAGTCAGCTGGAGGAAAAAATAAGAGGGCAATCAGCCATAGAAGGGCTCCATTCAACGATTGGGGGATCGGCTAAGAGAGATGGCCAAATCTAAAAATCCTTTGCAAAGAGATTCTCCAAAAGCGTCACTATTTATTTCGTTTATTGTGGCGTACCTTACTCCTACTAAATTTAAACCACTAGTCATCACACCGATGTATGACGAAAAAATGGATTCAGTCCTACATTTTGAGCAGCACCAAGCCGCTGCAAACATTTACTCCATCCCTGAAGAGATGCAATGCAGAGCTTTCTCCAACACAATTATAGGTTCTGCTCAAATTTGGTACAACAGCCAGCCACGGGGCCAATTTCCAGCAGTTGGCTGACCTTTTTGTTAGTAACTTTTGCTTTGGCGCTAAGCCTGGAAAGCGAGTAGCTCATTTGCTCGGTGTTCGCTAGAATACCGGCGAAGTACTCGCTACTATATCACCCATTTCAACACTAAGAAGCTGGAGGTAGTGGACTACAATGAGCAGACCACCATAACCGCCCTAATAAACGGATTAAGGTCGGGAAAACTTTTGTAGGCCTTAGCAAAGGAGCCTCCGAGCACAATGTCAGAGTTGTTGGCAAAAGCAGAAAAAATCATGAATGCAGAGGAAGTAGCGGCAGACATAGTTTTCTTTGGAGAGGCGTCTGAGTCAACGATTGAAACGTCGGAGACCATGTTCGCACGCTTATCACCACCCATAGGGTGATTCACTTTAGAAAAACCTATAGTTTCTGATAAATCAGAAGAACTACATTCCACAGCTGGAGGTAGTGGTGTAGAACTAGCGGAAGAGGCTACTATATGGGTGTATTTGGGATGACCAGGTTCATCCTCAGAATGAATAACCTGGAGAGGTCTGGGGAACCTCTTATCATTGATACCACGATAAGTTTGCTCTAATTCGACTAAATACTCTAACAAACTCTAGACGTGAGGCTCGTAACTCATTAGACGAATATAATTAGGATATTAAACGAAGCCTATCAGAGGTAAACAAATATTAAGGGGCTGTTTGGTTTTAGAAATCAAATGTCTTGATAGAATATGACCTTAGAACACTTAGAAAGCCCCTAAAATTGGAAAATCCTAGGTCAACCAACTCAATGAACCCCTAAAAATGCTTAATTGTCCAATCAGAGAATAAATTAGCAACAGAAATAATAAATTGATGCTCAAAAGTGAAGAAATTGTAGAAAAGCTCAAATCGAAACCTTGGAAGAGAGGCAACGCACCTGAAACCCTAAAAAGAGTTGAAAAAGACCATACAATGCCCAAACTTGGTCAATAAATGGAGGAAAGAGGGAAAGGCTTGTCCAAAAAGTTTTTTTAGGAAAAAAAACAAGTCAGAAATAGCGGAAGGGGAGAGTTTTTGTCGAAGTTTTCTCTCTTTAAAGGCAATCACGTGTGGAAAGATGAAACTGAAAAGTTTGAAACAATCTGAAAATGGGCTTTTTTACCCTTATTAAAAACAACAGATTACGTCATGCTTGGGAAAGCGCACTAACGTGATGTTCACTGCCCCAAGCATACGCGCCATAAATATGTCGGATGCTATCCTGAAACGTGGCAAATTCTTTTCTAAGCAAAAAATGTCCCAAGTGATTTTGCTTGCACACCGAGGAAATCCAAGGACGACCAGAGCTACGAAGGCTGACCATAATTTATTGACGACATGATACTTCAAAGATTTTGCTCTACACTTCAATTGCTTGAGAGCTTATTGAATCAAGAATATGGTATAACCTAGAAACTAGTGAGAAGTGTAAAATTTAACTCTTTATAAACCAAAATGAGGTTAGCTCAAGTAACAAAGAGATCAGCTGAAACATGATTGGGGTTGGCCTTTACATCCTATTATAGTATCAAATAAGTTAGGTTTGAGGTCAATGAATACACATAACGTTGGTAAAAATTGATTAGCAGCGAATTGAATTTCACCAAAAGGGTATTGTATGCTTTATGCGGTGAATCACATTATCCACTATATGAGACCTAATTATTCGAGTAATTATGAGATAATTAAATTGGAATGGAATTCTAAATATTTTGTGAAATTAATTATAATTAAATGTAAAAATATATATGTTGATGTAAAAAATTAGATTGCTCTAATTATTCAATCACAGATAAATAAATAAGACAAAGATTTTTAAAGTGGTTCGGATAGGAATAAAGCCTACGTCCACTGTTATGTTATTGCTGAGTATTTGCAGAATTCTTGATTACAAGTTCTCTCAAGAAATTCCGGTCCTCCCTGAATGAGGATGATACAAGGTATTTATAGCCTTGAGGCTGTACATGAAAGGTTCGATACATTAAATGACATACATATGAAAGGGTAATACGTTTAATGTAGCGTGGGCGTCAAGAATATAAACATTCAATGAATAGTTGAACAGTTGTCTGTCTGGTAATCAATGATACGGCCGAGATGCAGCTCGGACCGCCTTAGTTGCTCATTGATCAAGAGTTCCTCGGAGCGCATGTAGTATCTCGGGATGATTGAGTTCCTCGGGATGTCTTCCTCGTTGCTCGGAGAGAATATGAAATGGTTGAAGGAATTAACTTCCTCGCTACTATTGTGCCATGTAGATTGACACGTGTCTTCGTATTATTCGCCCACATCAGCATATTAATTTTGGTATCAACAGAAGCCCCCAATGTTTCATATTTCGATTTTGAGGAGTATGGGACATTCTTTCTCGGTATATGGCAATATTAAATGGCCTTCCTGGGTTTCAGGAACATTGTATTCAAATTTCCTTCTCATTTCGCAGCTTCCGCCTTTTTTTTGAATATTTTATAAGCGCTTCGATCTCCGTGCAGTTTTTGTCCTTTTAGCCGCCAGAAGTTCAGTAGTTTCTTTTTGGTAATCATTTCTTTCGCCGCTTCCCAATGCAAAGTATTTAAACTTCTTAGGTAACCATACCGTCTTCTACGTTTTCCACTTTTCTGCATTCAAGCTTTCTATTCTCTCCTTCTCTCTTGTGCGTTCATCCTTGTTTTCGTTCGTTGTCAACATACCTCCTTTCTTCCTGTAAGATCTTTTTCCTTTCTTCTCTTTTATTCAGTATGGTTTATATTGTGGAGTCTGTTGAGAAATTTCGTTCTGATTTTTCCATTCCTTCGTGGGTAACTCTAGAGGTTCTTTCTGAGCCTTTAGATTACTTTCGATTGGCTGAGGGATATTGGTTCCCCAGTCTTTTTGTTGCTGAATGTGGATTTTCTTTTCCACCAAACCCATTGTGTCTTGAGTTTTGTCAGTATTTCGATCTTGTCCCTGCAAAGATAGCCCCCAATTCATGGAGAATAATTAATGGGGTGTACAAATTAAATTTAACCCATGGGACTCGTATAGGGATCCCTGAAATTATGTACTGCTATAAGTGGGCCACTCTAGATAATATTTATTACTTAAAAATTAGGTTTTTGAATAGAGCCCTTGTAGTTAACCTCCCTGATTCAAACATAGATTATTTTGAACATGGGTTGGTTATAAAAAATTGGCAATATGCCCCTTTAGTTGGAGATGGAGTATACAACGGTCCCAGATGCCCCCCATATGGCAATGGGATAGGTTTATTTTTCATTTTATTTTACTTATGAAATTATGCTTTTATCATGTTTGACAAAATGTATGACTGATATCTCATTATGTATTTGTTTGCAGTTGATAGCAAAAGAAAAACTCCAAAGGAATCAGAAGTTAATATCAAGCATCTGAAACTTATCTGGGGTTTGCATAAGAACGTTGCAGACGAGCACATTAGGTCTGCATCATATTTGCTACAGTATAAGAGTTATACAACCTCTTATACTGCTCGCCTTGTTGAACCAGCTTCCACTCCAGAAGACTCTTCTTCAGATTCTCATCTTCCTTTAAGTCAAAGGATGGGTAAGAAAAGAGCTCCTCCTGCTCTCTTTGATGATGTTACTTCTGCTGCTGGGGTCAAGAAGAGCAAAACTGATGTCCCTGAGGGGACTAAGAAGGTGGATGCTGCACCTTCCAAAACTACCGAGAAGCCCCCAATGGCTCCGAGCAAGAAAATTGCTCCTGTGGAAGTGATTACTATCTCTCCGACCAAGAGTTCTTCCTTGGTTGAAGTTGCTGACGTCCCATTGAAGAGATTGAGGAAATCATCCTCAGTCAATTTGGCTGAAACTGCCTCCACATTGCCAGCTGGTGGTGTTGGTGTTCCCACCATCATTCCTCCGAGCTCTGCAATGAGCTCGGTGAAAACTTGGATCATACCCGAGGTCCAAGGAATTGATGAAAATATCTCCAGGGATATGCTGACATCCCTAGCTACTCGTCACCTTGCTTCGGTAAATTTCTCATACTCTGGGTTTTCTTTCTTTCTCTGAGTATTTGTATTTTTGTACTGACTTACTGTTTTTCTCCTCTTTCAGCTGGTGAACTATTTTAATAACATTGTGAAGAAGGACGAGGTAATTAAAGCCTCTAGTTCCTCGTCTGGTGTAGAGGATGCTCTGTTGGGTTTGACCCAATCCTTGAAGGAATCTCGCCAACAGTACAATGAGGACAAGACTGCTTGGGAGAAAAAGTTGTCAATAGTTGAAGCCGAGAAAGTGAAGTTGGCCGAGATCTCCAAAGGTTTGGAGAATAAAGTAAAAAGTTTGGAGGTTGAGCATAAAAAATATGATGACAAGCTCAAGAATTTTGGAGAGCTTGAAGATAAGTTGAAGAAAGCAGAGGAGGAATTGCTCGTCCTGCGAGATATCAAAAGCAAAAAAGAAGAATTGGACGTGAAGCTCTCCTCGGAGAAATTGAGAAGAAAGGTTGCAGTCAAAAAATCCTTCAGTGCTGGCTGGGAGAAAGGATGGGATAAGGGAATTGTTGCAATGACATCCCAAGTTCAATATGGGAAGTTGAAATACTTTCATGATGGCTGGGTAGCTGCTCTGCAAGAGTTGAAGATTAAAGACGATTCTGAGCTATTCCAACTACACCTCCCTGGTCCTCCTCCAGTAATTGTGGAGGAAGAAGAAGATGAACCTGTTTCTGATGAATCTTCTATAGCCATGGGTGATCAGGTCTCTGCCTCTCAACCCTCTGCCACCGAGGAGATTTCTTCCATGCCTCCTCCTCCTGAGAAGATTCCTGCCGATCAAGTCACTGTTACTACCGAGCAACCAAGCTCCTCGTCCCAGCCTCCCGAGAAAGTATTGGGGGACAAGGAAAAGGTATGAAGTTGTTCGGTATCATTTCTATCTTTCATTACTTGTAATCGAACAATGTAATCCTTTTACGATCTAATAAAATACATCTTTGTTCCTCTCTGTTGTTGATGACTTATTTTTGTTGACTGTTGCCTTCTCTTCATTAGTTTGTTGCTAGAATGGAACTGCTATCCGCCCATGATACCAAACTGATGCAGCAATATCGCGAATACTATAGAGCTGGTCACACAGAGCTAAGTGTATCAGAAATTTCTGACATCCTTGGCCATGATGTTTCAGAGCAAGCAATTGAGGCTTATCGGTATTTGAAGAGTTTACTTGACCGAGCTGTGGCCAACAATGTCGCCTACTATGACTTGATTGAAGAGCTTCATGGTTCCATAGAGGATCTTCAAAATCAACACAATGAATCAATGGCTTCGTTGTACAAGGATTATGAAAATAGATATCAACAACTTTCTTCTGAAACATGCCATAAAAAGATCCTTGTTGGATATGATATTAGGGAAAGAACTTTAAAAGGTGAAGTTGAAGCTTGCAGACAGATTGCTGAGTTGCTGGAACAGGAGAACAATAATTTGCAGAAAAAGTTGGCACAGTATGAATCTGCAGCATCATCTTCAACTGCTTTAGTACCAGTTACTGATGAAGGTTTCTCGTTCTTAGAGGTTGAAAACGCCAAATTAAGGCAAGAATTGGATAACTTAAGAAGTTCTGTTATTCCAGTGACTGGTCGGGGATGAGGTAGAGGTTCTCGGGGGTGAGGAAGAGCTGTTCAAAATGTTGTCGAGGAACAAGGTTCTCCAGTCGCTTCTCGGAGCCGATCAAGAGTTCTTAATCGCAATGTTGAAGAGGCTCGTACCCAATCTACTTTGGAAACTCAGGCATTCCAATTAAACGTCAAAGATCGAGCTCTATCAGAAATGTCCAAGAAAAATCTATCCTTGGAAGATCAACTTACTGCAACGAAGTCTGCTCTACATACTAAGGATCTTTTTGCCAAAAACCTTTTCGAATAATTAGATAGACTAACCTTTCAATTTCATAAGCAACCCAGGGAATTCTGGATGGCAGGATATAATGAAGCTCTTGTTCACTTGGATGTTCGTATTGAACATGCCAACAATGAAGGTTATAAGCAGGGGTGGTTGAATGCACTAGGTGTGTTAAAATTAGAGCAAGGGCATTTTTTATGGGATTATCATGCTCCAGGATTATTAGACTTGCCTGTACCACCTTTTAAATTGGACATGGCCTGGATCCCAGCTCGTTCCATTCCTCGTAGTTTAATTTCAAAATACCTCGGTGATTATAGCCTTCATTCTCAAATCGAAGTATCTCGTCCAGAGCATCTGATGGAGACACCTTCAATAATGAATGTCAGAATGTTGAAGGACTTGAACTTTATTAATTCTCCTCTTTGCCTGGAAGATCCTCCTGTCGGCGAAGAGCCTATTTCTAAAGCAAAGGGCAAGAAACCAATAGAATATGACTATCAATGTAATAGTTAGTGCATTCATGTAACCTGTAATTTATTAACAATTTTAATGAAAAGACTTTCATTTTCTGTTTGTAAATTTTGCTGTTGTCTTGTGTTTATCAAACACCTTTATATTTGTACATATGTATCTGTTAAAAAGATAACAATAATATTGTTCATCGAGCAACTTAATAAAAAGTTACAAGTATCAAGGTTGTTCAATCACTTAATAATAAAGTAATGAGTATAAAATGTTCAAACTGTTTCCAACCAACCAGGGTGGATAAATAATGTTTGTCGAACAACTACAGTTGATGGGTCTTTATCCCCGACCAGCCATACTTGGTTCAATTTCAAATATTTTCATAAAATGTGTCCGACCAACCAAGGTCAATAATTTATCCTCGTCGACCAACTACAGTTAGTGGGTTTTTATCCCCGACCAACTATACTTCCTCGACCAACTATACTTGGTGTATTTTGGAACATTTTGTTCTTCAAAGAATTTTTTGTAATAATCTTACCTCCCGACCAACATAAGTTGTAATGTGAGAGTATATTTTTATCTTACCAACCGTAATTGATCATGATGGTGTACACCTCTTAACCAAAGGAGTAGTAGTGGTTATTTCGAACTGTCCACTAGATATCTTACCAACCGTAGTTGGTCACACTAGTGTCGCCTCCTAACCAAAGGAGTATTTTTTTGTTCTTTCGAACTGTCCACTAGATATCTTACCAACCGTAGTTGGTCACACTAGTGTCGCCTCCTAACCAAAGGAGTATTTTTTGGTTCTTTCGAACTGTCCACTAGATATCTTACCAACCGTAGTTGGTCACACTAGTGTCGCCTCCTAACCAAAGGAGTATTTTTTGGTTCTTTCGAACTGTCCACTAGATATCTTACCAACCGTAGTTGGTCACACTAGTGTCGCCTCCTAACCAAAGGAGTATTTTTTTTGTGCGTAGTGTATTACACACTAGTATTCCCCGAAAAACTTTCAACAAAAAGAAAATGGTGAAACATCCTCGTTTTATTCATAATGAAGGAAATGCTTTACATTTTACATTACTGATAATACTTGCGCAGGTGTTCTGCATTCCATGCATTCTTAAATTCTTCTCCCTCTAGAGTTGCTATTCTGTAAGTTCCTGGTCGAACAACCTCTGTAACTCGGTAAGGTCCATGCCAGTTTGCTTCCAACTTATTTTGCTTCTGAATGAGTTTCTTTAGCACATAATCCCCTTCTTTTAAGTCACATTTCTTCACCCTTTTGTTGTAGAACAGAGTTGTACGTTGTTGGTAAGCAGCATTCCTAATGGCTGCCTCTTCTCTAACCTCCTCGAGCATATCCAAATCCAGTCTTCTCATCAAATCGCTGACTGGGGAATTGAAATTCAGCACTCTATGAGTTGGGAGACCCAACTCGGTAGGAATCACAGCCTCACTTCCAAATGCTAGCATATATGGTGATTCTTCAGTTGCTGCTCGGGGAGTTGTTCGGTAAGCCCATAGTACTGATTGGAGCTCATTAATCCAATTTGTTTTAGCTTCACTTAACCTCTTCTTCAAACCATTTAGTAATGTTCTGTTTGTCACCTCAGTCTGTCCATTGCTTTGGGGATGGCCTGGTGCTGAATGAAACTTCAAAATGTTCGATTGATGACAATAGGCAGCAAATTCTTCATTATCAAATTGCGTTCCATGGTCTGTGATGAAAGCATGGGGGAGACCATATCGACAAATGATGTTCTTCCAAATGAACTGATATACCTTCTCGTACGTCATATCAATTAGTGGTTCAGCTTCCACCCATTTAGTAAAGTAATCCACTGCTACGACGAGGTACTTGAACCTTCCTCGGGTCGTCGGCAATGGTCCAACCAGATCAACCCCCCACATGGCAAATGGCCAAGGTGAAGTTATGGGTGTCAACAATGCTTGTGGAGTTCTTCGGATGGAGGAAAAACGTTGGCACTTGTCACACTTCTTGGTATAGGCTATACAATCAGCCCTCATCGTCGGCCAGTAATATCCCTGTGTCATTACCCTTTGCAAAAGTGTCCTTCCTGCTACATGAGCTCCACAAGATCCTTCATGGATTTCTTCAACCAATTCCTTGACTTCTGATGGATGCACACATCTCTGCAAACCTTCCATAATTCCGCGTCTGTACAAAACACCATTAGTTAACACATACCGAGCAACTTTATACTTCAATTTCTTGGCAGCTAACTTGTCCTCCGGTAATTCTCATTCTTCAATGTATGCCCTGATAGGATCCATCCAAGATGGTCCTAAATCAAGGGTAATAATTTTCACCGTCAGATCTTCTTCTATGCTCCGACTTTCTAATACTTCAATTGGTATCGTTCTTCGCAGCTCGGTGCGCGTAGCTGACGCTAATCGGGCCAATGCATCTGCTCTAGCATTCTCCATCCTCGGTATTCTCACCAATTGAATAGCATCAAATTCTGTCAATAACTCCATTACCTTTGCATGGTACTTCACCATTAATTCTCCCTTAACTGCATATATTCCCATCATTTGATTCACAATTAATTGAGAATCACTGAAAACAATTATTTGTCGTGCCTCCATAACTTTCGCCAAATGAAAACCTACTATCATGGCCTCATACTCAGCTTCATTATTGGAAGCCTTGAATTGGAATCGCAAGGCATATTCCATGTCAATATCATCTGGGGTGTTTAAAACAATCCCTGCTCCACAACCAGCTGTGCAAGATGATCCATCTACATATAATCTCCGTGTAGGTAACTCGTCTTCAAATTTCTTATCTGTCAGAACTCCTCGGTAAAATATCTGCTGTTTTCTTTCGTCATCTCCTGGTATCTTTCGTTCCTCGTTGGTCATCTGTTCGTGCCCTTTTACCAACCGGAATTGGTCTGGGTTTGAATATGATGATTTTTCTACATCCACAAGTCCTTTTACCAACCTTAGTTGGTCTGGACCTGTGTCTGTTGATCCTGTATCGTCCACAGGTAGGTCAGCAAGTACCTTTTGTTCCTCGGGAGTATCAGGGTATGTGAACTCTGCTATAAAATCTGCTACAGCTTGCCCCTTTAATGATGATCTGGGTTCATACATAATATCATATTCACCGAGTTCTATTGCCCAATACATCAACCTTCCTGATTTTTCTGGCTTGTGAAGGGCTTGTCTTAACGACATGTCGGTATACACGATGATGGTATGGGCTTGGAAGTATGGCCTCATTCTTCTACTTGCCTCAATTAACGCTAATGCCAATTTTTCTAGCTTTGGGTACCTGATTTCTGCACCTCGGAAAGCCTTACTTGTATAATAAATTGGCTTCTGGATTCCATTCTCCAATCTGATCAACGTCGAGCTGACTGCATTCTCTGATACTGCCAGATACAAGTACAACTTTTCTCCTGTTTTTGGCCTAGACAGCAATGGTGGGGCTCCCAAATACTTCTTCAAATCTTGAAAGGCCTTCTCACATTCATCAGTCCACTCAAAACTTTTTCGCAGTGTTTTGAAGAATGGGAGGCATTTATCAGTTGCTCGGGATACAAATCTGTTGAGCGCTGCAACTCGTCCTGTAAGACTCTGTACTTCTTTCCTCGTTGTTGGGGATCGCAGCCCTAAAAGAGCTTTGATCTTTTCTGGATTCGCCTCGATGCCTCTTTGGTTGACGATGTATCCGAGGAACATTCCTTCTCGTACTCCAAAGGTACACTTCGTCGGGTTGAGCTTCATTTGGTATTTATCCAGTTGATCAAAGGTCTGGCCTAAGTCAACTAGATGATCAGTAGCTCTCTTGCTTTTGGTGAGCATGTCGTCGACATAGACCTCCATGTTGCAGCTGATTTATTCGGCAAAAACCTTGTTCATCAGCCGCTGATATGTTGCAGCTGCATTTTTTAAACCAAAAGGCATAACATTATAACAATAAGTTCCCCTTGGGATAATAAAAGAAGTACTCTCCCTGTCTTCAGGTTTCATTTTGATCTGATTATAGCCAGAATATGCATCCATGAAGCTGAGCAGCTCATGTCCCGAGGTAGCATCCACTAGCTGGTCGATTCTGAACAATGGAAAATGATCTTTTGGGCATGCCTTGTTCAGATCAGTGAAATCAACACACATTCTCCACTTATTGTTCTTCTTCTTTACCATCACCACATTTGCCAACCAATCTGGATATTTCACATCTTCAATGAATTGGGCTTTCTGGAGCTTCTCGACCTCCTCTTGTATGGCCTGGTTCTTCTCGGGACTAAACGCTCTTCTTCTCTGCTTCACAGGTTTGATCTCCTTATTCACATTGAGCTCATGACATAAGAAGTTTGGATATATTCCTGGCATGTCTTCATGACTCCAAGCAAAAGTATTCTTCCTGTTTCTCAAGAAAACTATCAACTCCTGTTTTATTGAAACATCCAACGACGATCCTATCTGGGTTATTCGTTCAGGATGCTCGTCGTCCAGAATAACATTTTCTGTAGATTCCACCACCTGTCCTTTTACAAGTTGAGATTCATCCCTAGGATCAAGAGTTTCAATTTATGTACCTTCCTCCACTTGGTAAGTAGTAGTCTTTTTCCTTGATTCTTCAAGTTCCTCTTGCTCGGCAGACGAAGAATAGCATTCCCGAGCTACTTTTGATCACCTTTCATAATTCCGACTCTAAAATTCGTTGGGAATTTCAAACACTGATGTACTGTAGATGGAACTGCTTCGAACTTCTTCAATCCAACCCTTCTCATGATGATGTTGTAGGCTGACTGCACATTCTTATCCATCACAAAGAAGCGTATTTTTTCTGTTCGACAAGCAGGCCAAGTTCCAATGAGTATATCCAACTTGATCGTCCCAAGTGGAAAAACTTTCTCGCCAGCAAAACCCAGAAGGGGTCTATGATAAGGTTCCAATTGAGATAATTTCAAATTCAAGCTATCAAAGCATGAATAATACATGATGTCTGCCGAACTACCGTTGTCTACTAACACCCTTGAAATGACCACGTCCTTCATCCTCATTTTGATCACCAAAGGATCATCATGAGGGTAAAGAACACCTGTCAGGTCGTTTTTTGAAAAACCAATCACTAGCTTCTCTTTGTTTACCTTCCTCGGACGATCATCCTCGGCCAGATTTATTCGCTGAATATATGAACAAGCTTGAGCCTCTCCGAGGTAAGCTTTTCTTTCTGCAGTAAGGTCTCCTCCTCCTGCATCTCCTCCTGTAATAACATTACAATCAAATGACCCAAAACGTATGGAAAATACCTCTCGTTCAGGTTGCCTTGGCTTCTTGGGAAGATCGGGGTCATCATCTGGATCATCTTCATGGTCCCTCTTCTTTTTCTCCTCTGCACGACGAGGAGATCTAGATCTTTCTCTAGTTCTATCATCATTCTTCCTCTCACCCCTGCGATCTACATATTTTGACAATTTTCCTCTTCGGATGAGCGTTTCAATCTCGTTCTGAAGGGCTATGCAATTTTTGGTCATATGGCCATGATCTTTGTGAAACTCGCAGTATTTGGCCTTATTCCTCAAATCAGGATTTGTCCTCAGTTTTTCTGGCCACTTGATTTCATCGCTATTCTTGATTTCTTCCAAAACATGATTAATACCCATTTTCAATGGAGTATAATTGTCGTACTTCTTTAGGACTTCCTATGACATTCTATTGTTCTTGGAGTGCTTGTCACCACCATTACCTTTATGCTCTTTCTTCTTAGACTTGTCGACCTCCACCTTGCTTTCTTTATCCATATTCTTCTTTGCAGCCATAGCCTCCTCGGCATTCATGATTTTGGCCGCTTTTGCCATCAACTCCGACATAGTTTTAGGTGGATCTTTGGCCAAAGTGTAGTATAACTTATTAGGCAACAAACCACTCATCAAAGCAGTGATTGCTGTCTTTTCTTCGTAATCTATGACTTCCAACTTCTCATTATTGAAACGAGTTATGTAATCTCTAGTACTTTCACCTGATTTTTGTCTAACACTTAGCAAGTGTGCTACTCGCTTTACTGGCTTCGCCCCAAAACAAAAATTGCCAATGAACAACTCGGCTAATTAAATCAAAGTTGAAATCTTACCCCGAGGAAGATTATTATACCATATCTGTGCAGATCCGGTAAGAGTTCCCGAGAATGCTCTACACCTCATCTCGTCGGGGACGGCATAGATGTCGGCAGCAGCTTGGTATTGTTCTATATGAAGAACAGGATATGTCTTTCCATCATACTTGGGGGTCACTACAGGTGCTTTGAATTTCGATGGTGTAGGAAAATCCACAATGGCTTGCACAAAAGGTGTTCCTTGAATAAAAGTTCTCTGTAAGGGGTTTCTTGCCTTAGCCATTTCTCCCAATCTATCCTCCAACCGCTGAATGGAACCTTTCCATGCTTCATTTCCTTCCTCAAGCCGCTTAGTCCGAGCAATTGATTGCTCTGATGTAGCTTCCTGAGATTTATCTCGACGAGTAGCTGGTCGTGATTGTGCTGATCCTTCTCTCAAACGTGATGGTGGTCGAAAGCTTCTCGATGGAGCTCTAGGTGGACTCATGTTTCCCCTTGGTCCTAACCGACTGAAAGGAGATACCCGGCTTAATCTTTCCAAGGCACTGGTTCTCTCCGGAGAGAGAGATATAGGTTGATCTGTATCTGTAGCCCGTATTGATGAAGTTCGCCCAGGTTGATAAGAAGAATCATTAGATTCTCCATTGCGATATGACCCAGTACGTCTGGATCGCGATTGCCCACGATCACTCCTTTGCCCTGAATAAGTAGGTGCACCGCCTTGAAGAGTTTGAAGGAGTTGCCTCATAGATTCTTGCATGGCGGTTTGTCCTTGAGCCAGATTTATCATAATTCCGGCCAGATCTGGAGATGTAGATGGATTTGGAGGATTTCCAGTATTTCCAGCGTTTCGATTACTGGATTCTGGATTATCTGCCATTGATGACAAACGATTTTTTATGAAAAACGATAGTAACCGTCGTTTCCCACAGACGGCGCCAATCTGTTGATGTAAAAAACTAGATTGCTCTAATTATTCAATCACAGATAAATAAATAAGACAAAGATTTTTAAAGTGGTTCGGCTAGGAATAAAGCCTACGTCCACTGTTATGTTATTGCTGAGTATTTGCAGAATTCTTGATTACAAGTTCTCTCAAGAAATTCCGGTCCTCCCTGAATGAGGATGATACAAGGTATTTATAGCCTTGAGGCTGTACATGAAAGGTTCGATACATTAAATGACATGCATATGAAAGGGTAATACATTTAATGTAGTGTGGGCGTCAAGAATATAAACATTCAATGAATAGTTGAATAGTTGTCTGTCTGGTAATCAATGATACAGCCGAGATGCAGCTCGGACCGCCTTAGTTGCTCGTTGATCAAGAGTTCCTCAGAGCGCATGTAGTATCTCGGGATGATTGAGTTCCTCGGGATGTCTTCCTCGTTGCTCGGAGAGAATTTGAAATGGTTGAAGGAATTAACTTCCTCGCTACTATTGTGCCATGTAGATTGGCATGTGTCTTCGTATTATTCACCCATATCAGCATATTAATTTTGGTATCAACAATATATATTACGGGCTGTGATATATAATTTTCATATTTTTATTTGAAAGCCAAATTAATTATTAGTCTTAGGTTCTTAATATAGTCCAGTGTTCAAGTGGTAGGCCCAAACTCTCGAGAAACCTAATTGGCTCGAGCCCACTTCATCTACCTATTTATATAGCTTAAGGAAAGGCGTTTAATCTGCACGTGACATTATCTAGGTTAAAGAGGGAGAGGAAAACACTTTTCACATTTTTTGTGAAAGGTTGAGGAGAGAACATGATTTCTCTAATATTTCGCCCAAATTTCATCTCCGAAAGTGCACACACACAAGAATTAATTTGGAGGATCATATACTAGAAGATTCAATGGATTCAAAGTATTCTATTAGGGTCTGTTTGGTTGTCTCCAAAATTGTAAATTAGCCAATTTAAAATTAACTCATTCATGAATTGCCTTATTATTAGTGTTTGGTTACAAGAATGAATAAATTCAAAAATGAACCAATTCATGTTGATTCACAAAAACTTAAATTAATTCATTTCATCAAAAGTTTGAAATTGCACAATTTATAATTACAACATGAATCTTAAATGCACCACTCCCATAGAGTACTCTCACCATACTACTCTCTCTCTCTCTCTTTCTCTCTCTCTCTCTACACACACACACACGCGCATATATCAAAAGTAAATAACTCCATTTTTCTTTTCCAAACACATCACAAATTAGATTTAAACCCATTTAAAATTAATACATAGACAATCTATTCATTTCAAATTGATCCATTTATAAAATTAAATAATTTACGCAACCAAACGGGTCCTTAAGGATTTGGATAAAGAATAAAAGAAGCCCCTTCATCACCTCATTCTGATCATCTATAAGATCTGCAAAAGTATTGTGATTAGAACCCTAGATTCATTCTTTGAATTTAGTTATTTTTCCTTACTTTTTGAAACATGATTAATTGAAGTTATTAGGTCAATTTTTTTATTATGTTAATCCCCAACACCTCTAAGTACCAAGAATTAGGACAAGTAATTACCCTTTGGTCCTTATGATTATAAAATAGGCCACCATTAGTTCCTTTGGGCTAACCTACAAAGAGGCATACTTCTATCCTTGATTCCACCTTCCCTTTATCCTTTCTCAGCATGTGTGATAGGAAACCAGAAATCCTAACATGTGCTAGACTAGGCTTGTGCTTAGTACATAGTTTCGTGGGAGTCGTTGAGAAAGAATTAGAAGGAAATAAGTATTCTTCTCTAATTCTTAACCCCAAGACAAATTCGAAAATACAAATTGCTCATCATAGTTCTACTTATGTGTAAAAGAGTCATATTCCTTTTTTCCACTTCAGCATTTTACTACAAAGTGTCTGATGTAGACAACTGAGATGTAATCCCAAATTCTGATAAACGAGTCATAAACTCTTCCAATAAGTACTCACCCACATGATCAGATCGTCAGGTTTGTATTAGCTTACCATTCCCACGCTCCACCCCAATTGTGTACAATTTTAACTTATCAAATGCTTCATACTTGTAGTGTATAAGGTAAATATATCCATACATTGAGTAATGATCTAAGAAAGTGATGAAGTACTCATAACTACCTCTTACCCAAATAGTTATACGACCAAATAAATCAAAATGAACTAATTCCAACACATATGTCGATGTATAGCCTTTGGTTATGAAGTGCCTCTTGGTTATTTTACCTTCTAAATGGGATTAGATTAGAAGTGCCTCCATTTTCAATGAACGCAATTGTCCATTTGAAACTATTCTTTGGATTCTTTTTGGATTAATATGACCTAGGCATCAGTGCCAAATAAAATTTTGGTTTAGCTTAGAAGGTTTCTTTCTCTTTAAGTTATTTTCATTTGAGTTATTCATTTCAGTATTTAATAGTAATGGTGTGACATACTTTATAATATAAAAATAATTTTCTAACGTACTAGAACATATAAGATATTTTCCATTTTTGATAAAAATGTTATAATTAAAATAAACCGAATAGCCAGTTATCACTAATCTAGAAACTAAATTAAATTTCTTATAATTGTGCGTACATAAAATGATTTTTTAAGATTATCTTTTTATCTCCACCCAAATTTAAAACTAGATGTCCTAATGCTAATATTTATGCCTTATTGTGATCACCTATGAACATAAATATATCTCTCATACTCCACTTCCTGGTCACTTGGAAACCCTCCAAATAATTTCAAACAAGATTAGTGGTTCCCAAATCTACGCAATAAGTTCTAGTTTATTGAACCACAAAACATTTCTCAATGATAAAGAAAAAATTATCATTTCATTCCTTTATTTTACTTAGTATAACAAACATTTATTCTTTGTGTGTCCTGACCGTTTGTAGATATAACACTTGCCTTTCAGTTATTTCCCCGCCACTCAAAGTTTAACAACTGGTTTAACGAAACGTTGTCGTTATTATCTTCTTACTTTTAGGTACATAGGAAGATAGGGTTCTCTCAGCAACCTTCACAACACCCTTTTATTTTATGATATTATCGACCGTTTAGAGTTCTTTAAGTAGTTGCACCAAAGAGTAGCGAAACTTGTTCAAAAATAGTTTAGATAAATTTCTTAAAGGATTTAGGGAGTGATTGAGGCAAAAAATCGATTTGGCTTTCCTCAACGATTTTTTATCCAAGTACTTCCAATTACCCTAAGATGGACATCATCTTTAAAATATGGTCCCTAACTAGAGTACCACCAAGCATATTTTTTTGTCGACCAACCTTGCCATAACATCCAGTCATGCGGTATAATTTTGATCCTTAAATATGTCATTGATGTTGTAATACATTAGCCATAGATGCAAATACATACCAACAAGCTATTTGATCATCTTTTCGCAACTTCTGATTAGCTCCGACATCTAATTCGAATGCCTCCTCACCAGGCTTAACAAGACATGGTTTAGTTAAGACAATTATATAATTCGCAGTAGTGAAGATAATGTCGAGTTTTTTTTTCTAGTCAATAAAATTTATTTGACTTAATTTGTTTTTCTTTAAGATCGGTGGTGTGGGATGAAAATGAAGCCCATTTTGAAATATGAGAATCATACTTATAAAAAATAATATTCAATTAAATTTATAAGAATTACACTTTTGATTAAATTTTAATTTACCTTGCATCTACCACTAAATAGAATTAATCCCGTCGAGCATCCTAATTTTCTTATGAAATAAAATTTATCATTGGGAGATTAAATCATTTCACCATGAATTAGGAAAATGTTACATTTTTCAGTTATGTTATCCGAACATACCAGGAAACTTTTGTCAATATAACTAAATAGCTGACATCTTTTGATTCCACAATTAATTACAACAACTCTGTTATGGGAGGATATCATTACTTGTGTTTAAATATATACATCGGTTCCTTCTTTAAATTAAATTCGGTTATGTTGAACTTCCTCGTTAGGGGGATCAAACACACTCTAATTTAATTAAAGAACTATCATTTAAGAATTTTAAAATTCTATGACACCGTGACTAATTTTGTCAATTGGGGACTAAAGTCATGCTAACACGAAAAATTAATAAATTCACATTTTAAACTATCGATGGAGACCACGAGATTGATCCCGCTTAATATTTTGAACTTGAGAATAGTAAATTTTTTGTCCAATTCTAATTCCCTGAATTACATCAATAATAATATCTAAATTTGTTATTCAAATTAAATTATCCAGCGTCATTACCATAATTTTCCCAAATAAAATATTTATAATTAAAATAAAATTCTAGAAACTAAAAATTAATTTTTACGATAAATAGATTACATGATTTAATTTATTTTTTAAAATGATAAACAATTTTGATTTTTCAAACTTTTTTTATCTAGATCGATCACAAAATTAATCCATTTAGTCAGTAATAATGTGGGTTACTAATTAATTTAATTAGCACACAAAATGAATAATATTATAATATGAGATGATAGCTATATAATTAACCATAATCACATGAAATTTTATACAAAAAGAAAATAAAAATTCTTTCCATCATGGCTAAAACTTCTACGTTGTGAAGAGTCATTAAAGATTAAAAAAAAGTTCGAAGAAGAGAAGAGGAGGAACATGGATTTTGGAGAAACAGTTGCAAAAACCCATCCAAACTCCTCTACTCCATGCAATAACTCACGGGCGAGCGAAAGAGGGGCGTGGATGAGCCTCTAAGGTACATGCCCTATCTAGCCATCGTCGTGGCTTAGGGACATATCTGGTGTGGCTTCGTTAATATGCCCCAAGTGTGACCTCGGTTCAGAGACACCAACATCGATCGAGATTAAGGCCGACACTGGACAAACATTGGACACGCGATATCAGCCCTCGGCCATAGCAAGGTCGGCCCAGGCCGACACTACCACAAGCCTCTCCAAAGGACATTGCATGCATCATAAGGGCCAACAGCACTCTCGTACATCTGGGAAAGGCAACCTCGGCCAGATATAGGCCGAGCTCGCAAGAAGCCCTAGTAATAACCTCATCATGACATCAGTCGATGCTCCAATCATAAGCCAGCCCAACCTCGGCTCGGGTCGACCCCCATCCATTGTCTCGGCTGAGATCAAGCCGAGGCCCCTATGGTTCATCTCATATCGAACGAGCAACTAGACTTATCAACCTCGGCCTCTCCTAGGCCGAGGTCATGCACCAGTATGGCAGCCGAGCATCTGTTGACATTTGGATAAGAACACGTGGACACAAATCAGTTATAACAAGATTATTCCCCACACGTGGGGAGAATATTTCATCATCATACTCTACATGTGACAGTGACAGGTGGCTCTCCCATATTGGTGAGTCTAACACACACATGTATACTGCATACATGGGTGGTACTTTACACCCTTAGGTACTATATATAGAGGTCATCCTCTACCTAGCAAATGATCGAAAAAAAAAGACAACCCTAACAGAAACTCTGTCTAAATACACAGTAGAGAGAGAAAGCTTGAGAGATTCTATCTATGGCCATTAGAGCCCTCACATATTGATACACATCATACACTTGCACAGTGGAGGTAGGCCTGATTAGCTGAACCATTTATATTCCGGTGTTGATTCCTCTTCTCCTCACCTCCTTCTACTATATGTGTATACCTTCTATATACCTTTATCTTGTCATTGTTGACATTAAATTGAGCCTACAAACACATTGAAGGGTGGTGCTATTTCCAGCATCATCATTTTGGCGTTGTCTGTGGGAATCAGAAGCTATCTCTTCCTCTTCTTCAGCTTAACCTCACCGGAGACTCTGGTGGTGAACCAGGAACCATTCCTTGCGTGGAGCTGTTTCACCATTGAAAGGGGTCCTCTAAGGTATTAAGCTCGCTTGCTACTTAAGCTCTTTATTGTTAACACATGGCACCAGAGTTACCACCGACACTTTCGCCACCTGATGGGGGCGGGCCTAGTTCCAGCCAGGCACCGCCCCACTCCGAAATGGCGGAGGTGGCTGCAGCCTTAAAATCTTTGGCTGCAACGCAACAAGCAATGAAGGAGCAATTCGAACAGCTCAGCCAAACTATGATGAGGCCACCTGGAGTCTCACCGGATATGATCACTCCGGCGGTTGTTCAGGCTCATCCAAATGCCAGGGGACCACCCCAGGCATCAATGAAGGACCAACCTGTACCCCAGCGGAGAAGGGACGTTACTGACCCTAGGCGCTTGCGCCTGGGGAGGCAAGGAAACCCTTGCCCAGAGGACAGGTATGACGATCTAGAGGCCAAAGAGGCCTCGGAAGACTGCTGGGAGCCGTATGAGGTGTCGAATAATACCGTACGACCTTTTCGACAAAGTCAAAGGTGTGTCGGCAGAAGAGATGCAGAGGCTCAAAAGAGAGGGTCGGATTTTGATCGGTTGAGCAGGGGGGTAGCCTTCAAGAGGTTGGGTCCAGTGAATGACCTAAGACATAGGTTATCCAGATCCAGGAGTGCTGTCGGCTCGCAAAGAGGTGACAGACAAGGTCGGCCTGACCAAGGCCGACCCTATGACAGAAGAGGTAGAGACGAGGAAGAGGTCAACAACAGACGTGCTGCGGCAGGGGAACCCTCGGTCCATCCCATGGAGGTGGCTGAGGACAACCTCGGCCAGGTCGAGGGTAGAAGACCATGGAATGATTCCATCCAGCGCCTCGAGTAAAAGATAGGATACCTCATTAAAAGTAGGGATCCATTGCAGAGGGGTTACTCAGAGGGCACACCGTTTGTGGCTAGGATAGTGAACTTCCCAACCCCAGCTAAGTTCAAACTTCCTGTGGTGTCTCCCAAGTATGATGGCAGCACCAACCCGGTGCACCACATAGAGATGTATCAGTCGGCAGCAAACATCTACTCGATACCCGATGAGATGAAGTGTAGGGCCTTCTCTGGGACCTTAACAGGGGCAGCACACAGTTGGTTTACCTCTCTTCCGAAGAACTCGGTTGAAAACTTCAAAGGATTGGCTGAACGATTCATCCACAACTTCTGCTTTGGGGTGAGACCCCAAAAGAAGACCACTCACCTATTGTATGTCAAGCAGGGAAAGGATGAGAGCCTAAGAGACTACATAGCCAGGTTCAACAAAGAGAAGTTAAAAGTCGAGGATTATGAAGATAACATAGCAATGACCGCCCTCATAGGGGGTCTGCAGAAAGGGAGGCTGTTGTGGAAACTAGCGGAAGACCCCCGAGGACTATGGCAGAACTCTTGGCAACTGCAGGGAAAGTAATGAATGCGGAAGAGGCAATGGCCGCCAAGTATGAGGATGAAAATCGTGGAGGTAATGGAAAGTCCCAAAAGAAGAAATATGGGAAGAATAGGTCGAGCGAAGACAAATTTGCCCACTATACTCCTCTGACTGTGAGCTCTGAACACATCCTCAACGAGATTAAGAATGACAAGACGCTGAGATGGCCGGAGAAGCTGAAAGCCCCACTACACAAGAGGAACAAAAACCTATGGTGCAAGTTCCACCAGGATCATGGCCACGTCACGGACAGATGCTTCGCCTTGAAGGATGAGATTGAAAAGATGTTAAAATTCGGAAGGCTAAGGAAGTATGTGGATCGTAAGGCTCCTAAAGGTGGAAGAGATGACCCTAAGAAAAGGAGAAATGACAGATGTCGTGACAACGTCCCAGCCCGAAGAGACGATGATTCAGAAGGTGATGATGAAGACGATCCAGATCTTCCACCGAAAGATGACAACACCCCGGTGAAGAGGGTTGGTATGATCTCGTTCGGTGTTGACACAATATGCGGAGGGTTTGCAGGTGGTGGCTCTGAAGTAGCTGATAGGAAGGCTCATATGGCAGAGGCCAAGTCAGTGGCCAAACTTGAAGTTGTGAACCTAACGTCTTCCGATATAGTACAGAAGAGGAAGAAAGTGGACATGGACACCCTTGTAGTTGGGGTCTCCAGACTTGACTTCAAGGGTATCTTGGCCCCTCAGGATGACCCTTTGGTCATAACGACAAGGGTGCATGGGTGTGAGGTGCAGAGGATCCTGGTAGACGGGGGGAGCTCGGCGGATGTGATGTTTTGGCCTTGCTTCAAGAGCCTAGGTCTTAGTAGAGCAAGGTTGATACCCTATCATCACCCTTTGATAGGCTTCAGTGGCGAAAAGGTCTACCCCTTGGGCATGTATGAGATGGACATACGGATGGGTGATAAATGGCCTAAGAGGCTGACGAAGAAGATAAATTTTTTCATGGTGGACGAGAGTGTATTCTCGGCCTATAACCTCATCATAAGAAGAGTGGAGCTAAAAGAGTTTGAAGTTGTACCGTCGACGGTCCATCAGATGCTAAAATTCTCGACCTCCTACGGGGTAGGGGAAGTGCAAGGCGACCAGATCATAGCTCGACAATGTTACTTCAACTCGGTCGAAGAGAGGGGGGCCCATAAGAGGGAAACCACAACTTATATCATTGATACTCTTGATCCAAGAGATGAGACGAAATTGAAGAAGGGAGAGGCCGCGAAAGAGGTAGAATCCATCGTCCTCAATGAGGACGAGCCAGAAAAAACCATCCAGGTCGACAAAGCCCTTAATTTAGAAATCAAGGAAGAGCTGATAAACTTCCTCAGAAGGAGGCAGAGTGTCTTCCCATGGAGTCACGCAGACATGCCTGGCATCGACCCTGAGGTGATGAGTCACAAGCTCAACGTGACCAAAGATGCCAAGCCTATCAAATAGAGATGAAGAGTCGACTCCAGGGAGAAATACGACATCATCCGAGAAGAGGTCAAAAAGTTAGAAGAGGCTGAGTTTATAAGAGAAGTCACATATTCGGAGTGGCTATCAAATGCAGTCATCGTTCCCAAGGCCAATGGGAAGTGGAGAATGTGTGTTGATTTCACTTACCTGAACAAATCTTGTCCAAAAGACAGCTATCCCTTGCCTCGGATAGATCAGATGGTGGATGCTATAGCAGGACATGAGCTCATGAGCTTCATGGACGCGTATTCAGGTTATAACCAAATCTTCATGGATGCTGAAGACTCAGAGAAGACAGCCTTCATTGCCGATAAAGGGACATACTGCTACAAAGTGATGCCCTTCGATCTGAAAAATACAGGTGCAATATACCAACGTTTTGTCAATAAGATGTTCGAAGAGCAAATAGGTAAGACTATAGAGGTGTATGTAGATGATATGCTAACAAAGAGCCTGAAAGCTTGTACCCATGTGGCAGACCTTGAGAAGACCTTCGATGTTATGGACTCATACAGAATGAAACTTAACTCCGCGAAGTGTGTCTTCGGAGTAGGAGCTGGGAAGTTCCTGGGATTTATTGTCAACCAGAGAGGAATTGAAGCGAACCCAAAAAAAATCAAGGCTTTGCTTGACATGAAGACACCGAGGAGTATCAAAGATGTCCAAAGACTCACAGGAAGAGTGGCTGCCCTTAACAGGTTTGTTTCTAGGGCAACAGATAAGTGCCTTTCGTTCTTTAAAGTGCTGAGAAAGGTCTTCCAATGGGACGAAGAGTGCGAAAAAGCCTTCAACCAACTCAAGTCCTACTTGGGGTCTCCATTATTACTGTCTCGCCCTATAGCAGGGGAGAAACTGTACGTGTATCTGGCAGTCTTCGAATCAGCCATCAGCGCAGCCATAATACGAGAAGACGCGGGGATCTAAAGGCCTGTGTATTTTAACAGTAAAGCCCTTCAAGGGGCTGAACAAAATTACCCTCGTATGGAAAAGTTGGCCTATGCCCTGATACATGCTTCAAGAAAAATGAAGCCCTACTTCTAAGCTCACTCCATGGTAGTCCTCACTGACTCTCCGCTAAGACAGGTCCTGCATAAATCTGAGAAGTCCGGGAGGTTGATGACCTGGGCCATCGAGTTGGGGGAGTACGATCTTACCTACCAACCTAGGACAGCCATCAAAGGGCAAGCCCTCACAGATTTCGTTGCTGAGTTCACATGGGAAGAGGCCAAGGTAGAGAAGGGCCTGGGGGGCATAGAAGAGGCAAATCCTAGTGCCTTCAGAAATCAGGAAGAGACGACACCAAGTGTCTTCCGAGATCAGGAAGAGGTCGCATGTAAAAAAGTTATGAGTAGAATTGTGGAGAACGAGGAGGATCGATATCTCTCCAAACAAGGAGTCATGACAGAAGGGGCCTTTTCATCGGATACAGACGTTTGGATCCTCTTCGTTGATGGCTCTTCCTACGACAATGGAAGCGGTGCGGGGTTGATACTCTCGGCTCCAGATGGTGCCAACATTGAATACGTTCTGAGATTCAACTTCCAGGCCTCAAACAACGAGTCCGAGTATGAGGCCATGATAGCAGGTCTCTTATTGGTAAGGACTCTTCGCGTAAAGCGACTCCTACTCCACAGCGACTCAAGGTTGGTTGTCAATCAAGTACTGGGAGTCTATGAGGCCAAAGATGAAAGGATGGCCAAGTACTTAAAGAGGGTGAGAACGATGTTAGAATATTTTGAAGAGGCAAAACTGAAGAGAGTTCCTCGACAAAGTAATAATCACGCATATGCATTGGCAAGGGTGGCCTCGAAAACGAAGACAGATGTTAGAAGGACCATTCCGATCGAGGTCTTGGGAAATGCAATCATCGAGGAAGAAGAGGTATGTAACCCTTTTAATAATTTGAACCTAGGAGACTCATGAATTGACCCCCTCGTTAGATATATTAGAGGGGGAGAGCTACCTGAGTCCAAGCTAGAGAGGAGAAAATTAAGATATAGGGTTGCCAAGTTCTCGATGATAGGAGACGTCTTGTACAAAAAGGGATTTCCATTACCTCTCCTCAGATGTGTGCATCCCACGAAAGTTCCCCGGGTTTTACAGGAGGTTCATGAGGGTTCTTGCTCTAGCCACATAGGGGGAAGACCCTTGGCCAAGAGAATCATCACACAGGGGTACTAGTGGCCAACTTTGTCCAAGAACGCTGTAGCCTACGTAAAGAGGTGTGATAAATGTCAAATATTCGCCACTATTCCTCATCAGCCCCATCAGCCTATGACGTCAATCACCTCTCCATGGCCATTTGCAGTATGGGGGATTGACTTAGTAGGTACCCTACCAAGAGCTGCCAATAATTATAGATTCTTGATAGTTGCCATCGACTACTTCTCAAAGTAGGTGGAGGCAGAGCCAATGATAACGATCACAGAGCAGAAGACCTTCCAATTTATTTGGAAAAACATCATATACAGATACGGCCTCCCAAACACTCTCATCTCAGACAATGGGACCCAATTCAAGAACTCCTCTTTAGAAAGGTATTGCCTAAGAGTTGGGATAAAGCAGTTCTTCTCATCTCCTGGCCGACCTCAGGCAAATGATCAGACCGAGGTTACGAACAGAATAATTCTCGATGGAATCAAGAAGAGGTTAGAAGATGCAAAGGGAAAATGGACTGAAGAGGTCTACGCTGTGTTATGGGCCTACAGAACCACGACAAGGACACCTACAGGAGAAACCCCATTCATGCTAGCACACGGCTCAGAGGTAGTCATACCAACAGAAGTAGGACTCCCAACTTATAGGGTTCAGACCCATGACCCGATAAAAATGGGGAAGAGAGGAGGTTAGACCTAGATCTGATTGAAGAAAGAAGAGAAGACGCTGAGATCAGATAAGTAGCCCACCAACAGATGGCAGTGAAATTCTACAACCAGAGGGTTAAGTCAAGACCCATTGCAGTGGGAGACTTAGTGCTAAAAAGACCTTATAGAAAGCAAATAAGCTTCACCCAAACTGGCATGGCCCCTACAAAGTGACAGAAGAGGTTGTGCTTGGCACCTACAGGCTAGAAAACCTAGAAGGAGAACCTTTCGCTAATCCATGGAATGCTGATCACCTGAAGAAATATTACATATGATGTTGCATAGAGTTTATGTAAATGTACCAACTTATTATGAAGAGGTTATTAATAAAAGATCAGTTCCTACGACGGTTCTTGCTTCATTCTTATGTCAGAAATTTATGAGGATAACATCTTGGGTGATGACCTCAAACCTTCATAACACCATTCAGTGGTGACAAGGTCTGAGCTCAGACACTATGATGGGATGACCTCAGACCCGTAACATCATTAGTTTGGTGAGATTAATTGAGGATAACATATTGGGTGATGACCTCAGACCTTCATAACACCATTTAGTGGTGACGAGGTCTGAGCTCAGACACCATGATGGGATGACCTCAGACCCTTAACATCATTAGTTTGGTGAGATTAATTGAGGATAACATCTTGGGTGATGACCTCGGACCTTCATAACACCATTCAGTGGTGACAAGGTCTGAGATCAGACACCATGATGGGATGACCTCAGACCCCTAATATCATTAGTTTGGTGAGATTAATTGAGGATAACATCTTGGGTGATGTCCTCAGACCTTCATAACACCATTTAGTGGTGACAAGGTCTAAGCTCAGACACCATGATAGGATGACTTCAGACCCTTAACATCATTAGTTTGGTGAGATTAATTGAGGATAACATCTTGGGTGATGACCTCAGACCTTCATAACACCATTCAGGGTGACAAGGTCTGAGCTCAGACACCATGATGGGATGACCTCAGACCCGTAACATCATTAGTTTGGTGAGATTAATTGAGGATAACACCATGATGGGATGACCTCAGACCTTCATAACGCCATTCAATGGTGATAAGGTCTGAGCTCAGACACCATGATGGGATGACCTCAGACCCGTAACATCATTAGTTTGGTGAGATTAATTAAGGATAACACCATGATGGGATGACCTCAGACCTTCATAACACCATTCAGTGGTGACAAGGTCTGAGCTCAGACACCAATATTGGATGACCTTAGACCCTTAACATCATTAATTTGGTGAGATTAATTGAGGATAACATCTTGGGTGATGACCTCAGACCTTCATAACACCATTCAGTGGTGACAAGGTCTGAGCTCAGACACCATGATGGGATGACCTCAGACCCTTAAACATCACTAATTTAGTGAGATTAATTATGAGGATAACATCTTAGGTGATGACCTCAGACCTTCATAACATCACTCAGTGGTGACGAGGTCTGAGGTCGGACTATTGACTGAGTTTAAACAAGACACCATCACAATAAAACTAAGAGTGAAAACATCACATAATATTCAATAAAAGTAAGTAAGGATGATCCTCCTCAGAGATTGATATATTCAAATATAATAGATGTTCAAGGATTACAGACAAGATTCATAATGTTATGGGTTACAAATAATGTTCAAAAAATTCTCTAAGGGTTTGAGGGGGGAATGTTGATATCCTTGGCTTGGTTAGGCTGAGCAACGTTGGTCACCTCAGCCACGTCATCGCGAAGGTCTGCCCCTCCAACCTCAGTGCCATATAACGTGGCAGTCTCGGCAGTCACGGCAGCCTCCTCAACCTCTTGAAGGGTCTGGGCAAACTGTGGATTGGCAAAGCCGAGGCCTACGAAATCTGAGGCTTTCAAAGTGTCAGCCTCCCTATCCTTGACATCAGCGCACTTGATAGTGGCTTTGATACCTCTTTCAAGGTATTCAAATTCGAAGCTCATGAACTCATCAGAGGCCTTGTAATCAGAAATTATATTCTCAGAGGCATCATCGAGGGCTGCCCTGACAGCTGAGTTGACCTTCTGCTACAGAGCATCGTCCTTAGCCTTCAGAGATGCAGCGTGATCCTTACCAAGCTGGGAGATGTCCTTCTCCAACCCCTTCACCTTCCTCTCAGAGTCGTGCAGCTCAGATTTCAGGCGATCAATCTCTGCGTTTAGAGTGCTCTGGACCTTCTCTGCCTCTTGACCTTTTTGGATGAGAGGCAACTTCCTCAAAGTCCAATTGAAGAAGTGGTGCATAGCTTCCAGGCCCTGCATATTTTGTGATCATGGATGAGTCGAAGATCAATCAGAGGCTACACTTAGAGAATTTCTGAAGAAAAATCAAGTCATACCTGAATGGATCTGTGAATGCCGAACTCAACCAGCAAAGGAGTATCAAGTGACCAGAAAAAGCGCTTGTCGGCCTCGGTCATTGTAGAGCCGAAGGCATCTAGGGCCTGAAGACTGTGGCCGACTGTGCTGTCAGTAATCTTCAACTGATCTAGACGAGCCGACAGGGCGTCTGCTGAAGAAATGGGGATGGCAGTATCAACATTCTTCTTCTTCGGCCTCTGATCCTCAGGGGCATGATCAGCTGGAGCCCTCTTCTTTGAGGCTTGGGGCTTAGAGGCAGAGGGAGCTGGGGGAGGAGCATTAAGGCCTGCTTTCTTGGCAAGTCTCGTCAAGCTGGGTGCAGCCATTTCCCAGAGTTCGTCCGAGATATCATGTGGCCGCTCTGCAAAAATTAGTAGATCTGACTTAGAGAATCAGATATGAACATACTCAGAGGTTAAACTTGATATAAAAAATGCTTACCAAGCTCGGCAAGTGGACTTCCACCTAGACCTGTCCCAGAGAGGTAGTAGGGGGTCATCAAGTGTTAGAATTTAACAAACAGACCATGTGTCCCCTTATCTTGAAGGGCTTTTACTTTCTGAAGGTTTTGTAGACTCAGGCCAGGGTCGTCCCTCGTGGACATTGTGACTTTACCCTACCTCAGGGGAATCCTCGGCTCTAGAATGGACGAGGGTCCAAATTCCCATGGCCTAGAAGCAAAAAAGTACCGAGGCTTCCAGTTATGGTTGGAAGTCCGAGTTATTTGAAGCATCTTCTTCTCAGGCTTCCGAGCTACAAAATGATAGTAGCTCGGATGATTTTTGGCCGATGAAGGGACATAGCAACCTACAAAGACCTGAACTGGGAGGTCTGAGTGGTGGACAACCTTTCATAAGACTATGGTCCCTATTATGACCCTCCAAGCATTAGGGGATAGTTGAGAGGGGGCCAAATTGATATAAGAAAGGATGAATTTGATAATGGGATGAATGGGCAAGCGAAATCCCAACTTGAACATCTGCTCGTATAAGCAGGTCTCACCGTCTCGGCCATGGTAGGCCCTCTCTTCCCTCAGAGGTCTTCTAAGCTTTATGGAGGGACTGATAGAATATAAATATCTAAAGCAGAGAAGGTCTACCTCAGTAGCTGTACTCTCGATCTTAACCGCCTCAGAGACGTCGACATCGCTCCCATTCTCATCATCGTCATCTAACTCAACGTCGGTTGGAGCAGATGTTGATGGGTTACTCAGGAACCTCTGAGCGAACTCTGCCCCGGTGACGATCGACAGAGGAATGGCGTCAAGTATAGGTGGTATAGCCACACTTGGCTCAACAATCTCAACCTCTGAGGAAGAGGCTGAGGTGCTTGAACTATTATGGGATGAGGCTCGGCTAGAGACCTCAGCCTGCTCAGGGGCCTGATCTTCTCGAGGTGTGAAGTCCATGGCCTCCTGGAAGGAATCCACATATATGGGGTCTGAGGTAGAAGATTCAGACTCAGACATCGGTACTGTTTTGGCAGGAGCCTCTGCCTGAGTGAAAAACTCAGGGGGATCAGGATATATCACCTTCAGAGGTGGTGGAAAGATAGGTCTAATGGGAAATTCTTGTGACCTACGAGCCTCCTCCTGTGCTCTTTCTATTTGTCTAATTTTTTTTAAAGTCTTCTCTCTAAGGGAAGGGAACTCCTCAAGAAGTTGGTATAAGGGTCGGAGCATCAGAGGCTGACACTACACTTAGGAGACTTCCTAAAACTACAAACAATATTGGCTAGTGAAGTAAAGCAGTTTAAATATCAAACTACCTAAACTTGGCAAGAATAGTTCGCCTGAAATAATAGTGGTCTCACCGGAAAACCCAGAAACTCGCCGAAAAATGCGAAAATAAGGATGTTTGTAGGAAAAATGAAGGAAAAAGTATGGCAGAGGTTACCTGAGGATGAAATAGTAAAGAAGAGATGAGTGGACGCGAGAAACCACCACCCAAAAGCCTCGAACAAAGATCTTTCTAGAGAGAGAAGGCTACAGGAACGAGTCTAGACAGAAATGAGAGAAATAAAGAAGAAAGGAGGGAAATGGGGTTCAAAACCCTTAATATACATGCGTAATTCCCAAGGCCCATCATTGCCTTGGGATCCCCAAAGGGGAGCTGACAGCACACGCCTACTAATCAAGCATACTTCAGCATTAGACAAGTGTCAAGTAATTATTAGCTTGTAATAGACAGGCCTCGGAGGTATGATAATCCCCTAGTCACCTGATCTCACATATGACTAAGGGATGGGGGGTAATTGATATGCCCCAAGTGTGATCTCGGCTCAAAGACACCAACCTCGATCAAGATTAAGGCTGACACTGGACAAACCTTGGACACGCGATATCAGCCCTCGGCCATAGCAAGGTCGGTGCAGGCCGACACTACCACAAGCCTCTCCAAAGGACATTGCATGCATAATAAGGGCCAGCAGCACTCTCGTACGTCTGGGAAATGAAACTTCAGCCAGATATAGAACGAACTCACAAGAAGCCCTAGTAATAACCTCATCATGACATCAGTCGATGCTCCAATCATAAGCCAACCCAACCTCGGCCCGGGACGAGCCCCATCTATTGTCTCGACTAAGATCAAGCCGAGGCCCTTATGGTTCATCTCATATTGAACGAGCAACTAGACTTATTAACCTCGGCCTCTCCTAGGCCGAGGTCATGCACCAGTATGGTAGCCGAGCATCTGTTGACATTTGGATAAGGACACGTGGACACAAATCAGTTATAACAAGATTATTCCCCACATGTGGGGAGAATATTTCATCATCATACTCTACATGTGACAGTGACAGGTGGCTCTCCCATATTGGTGAGGCTAACACACACATGCATACTGCATATATGGGGGGTACCTTACACCCCCTAGGTACTATATAGAGGTCATCCTCTAACTAGCAAAGGATCGAAAAAAAGACAACCCTAACAGAAACTCTGTCTAAATACACAATAGAGAGAGAAAGCTTGAGAGATTGTATCTATGGCCATTAGAGCCCTCACATATTGATACACATCATACACTTGCATAGTGGAGGTAGGCCTGATTGGCTGAACCACTTATATTCCGGTGTTGATTCCTCTTCTCCTCACCTCCTTCAACTATACGTGTATACCTTCTATATACCTTTATCTTGACATTGTTGACATTAAATTGAGCCTACAAACACCTTGAAGGGTGGTGCTATTTCCAGCATCATCATTCGTATTCAAGGGTTACTCCTATTATAAAAACACATCGTTTTGAACTCTTCTACAACTTAATATGCTGTTACTGGGGCTTCAAACTTGAGAAGAATGCAATCAAATCTCATGGAACTTCCACCACTTCTAAACCCCATAAATATATAGGATTAAAGAACATAAAAACTATTACAACCCTCACAACCTCCTACATATACATCAATTCATGCAATAATTAAGATAACCCAATTATTATAATCAAATAATCTAGAAAAAATAACTGCGGATGAACCACTATAAAGTCCATGCACATAACATAATCATGCCACCATGATTGAGGGAGTAAGAAAAATCTTACAAATCCATGTTAGCACAAAAGATATACATCCATGTATATAATTTCTAACATGTAAAACAAGGATTTTCATTGTGGACAACATGGATTTTTATAAAACATGATCAATTCTTAACTTGGGCTCTGAAACAAATTGATGGGGATCGATAATAAAAAACTTTTTTGCCCAAAATACATTGATTTAACATACTTCAAAAAGAAAAGACATGACAAGTAGATTTGGGATTTAAATCACCATACCTTTGCAGATCTTGTAAGTGATCTAATATAAGAAACAGAGTTACCAAAGAAGATCATGTTGATGTTCCAACACCTTAAAATACTCCATTGGAAGTAAAAAAGACCTTAGCCCTTCTAATATATAATCCTCCCCAAGCAAGTTATGTGTGTGGGCACTTCCAGAGATGAAATTTGGGAAAATAAGATAAAAACACTTTATCTCTCCTCATCCCCTCATAAAATATGAATAGTGTTTTTATATCTTTCTAACCGTATGAGTGTTCAAAAGACTTATTACCCTTCCCTATACCCATATATATAGGTACATAAAATGAGATTGGACCAATTAGAGTCTTTAAAGAGCTTTGAGCTTGCTACTTAGTATATGGACTATATTAGGAACCCAAGGCAACTAATTAAATTAACTTCCAAACATAAATATGAAATACCAAATTACTCCTTGCATGTTATTACAATTTCACTCTAATTTAATTATAACTAAGATTGTACATGCAGATTTATCGATATGACGTCAACTTCCTATCTAGGTCGCGGACTGTTAAATTGTACTAGAGCCAAAATTTTGATCTTACGAGATCCATCACAATGTCTACTAAGTACAATTGACTATCATTTACAATTTATTTAAGCAAATATAAGTCATTCTCATAAACATGATACATATTTAAAATTGACCTTTGATAAGCTTTCTTAATAAATAATAAATATCATAAACATGGTTTTAAGAATAAAATCAAAACAAAATCAATCCAAGACAATTTTAGAAAACTTTTATGTCCATAAAACATCTCCGTAAAATTGGAAGGGGATAGAAAATTATTTGTAATCGCACGATCGATTATTGAATTGAACAATTAGTTATAATTAACTGAATAGTTAAATGTAATAAAACATATTCCTACAAAAACCAATCTAAGCCAAGCCACCTATGGCAATCCATATTTTCCACATGTAAGGTAACCAATCTTAAATCTAAAGAATATAGATGTCAAAAACTACATACTATTCTTTGCAAATAAAACATAATAACAATAAAAAATATATATAAGTAATAAGAAATAAAGATATAATGACTGGACTAAAGTCTGAACCATAATGTAAAACTAATAAATAAGTTACGCATCCCATCGAAGGACAAAAAAGCCGCATCAAGGAAAAATCCACCTTTTTACAATTTTTAGACCTTAGCAGACATGAGGCTCACTTGACCAGACCAAGAATGCCACCAAACAATAGAGAGCAGATACTTTTTCCATTTTGGCGGGTTCATAAGGAAGTATGCTCATAATTTCACCAACCCCATTGAGCTTTTGCAATTTGTACTATATAATTAAATGGTAATTAATCACCAAACAACCTCTACTACCAAACTGCAACACCTTCTACCAACGCCCCAACTCCTTAATGCAATAATAAAGCTCAGGGCATGGACTCCCATGACGCAAACATCCCATACACTAGCACAAAGAAACTAGCTATATATTGGACACTTGAGTAAGGAAACATGGAGTAATCCAAGTTATTATGAAGCAGAGTAGAGCGTTAAGCTATTATATTTCATATTTATAAGGAATTTGACCACTCCTTTCTCTCTTATTGTGTTCTATGCAGTATACTTACTTGCCTTAGATATATTTGAGTCTTGCGAGTCCTTGATGAGTTAGAAACACATAAACGAGTCGACTGGTTACTCCATATAAGTTCTCTTCCCATTAAAAAGACAAAAGCTTACCGCATGTCACCTTACCCAAAGCCTAAGGTTGGTTATGCTTATATTATACGTGCTATAGAACAAAGAAACACCTTCACAATGAATGTAAGTACTTCAAAAGAGGTATTGAATCACGATACATCATTTTTCATTATTGATATTACCTTAAGAACACCTCGTTATGCCTATAAGAGGATAATTTAATGAGGTCAAGTCCAAATTAATTTAATCCCCATCGATCCCTTTGATATATCACCTCGATACATCCCCGCTCACAAAGTGTCTCCCTAATATATTACCACCCATGATATGTTCTGACATTGTATTGGCCACCGAGGTCACCAACTATCTTACAATGAGATGCTATGTTATGCAGCCGAAGTATCCAATAATCTCAACTAATATTTTTTCTCCCACACCATCAACATTACCAAATTTTCATATTTAACAAAAATTCTGGAGATATCATAATGTTTCTAAAATATCAATTGATTATTCTCTCAAACTAAGTCGACTTTATCTCATGTCCTTGTGAGTACATAGATGAAATGAGCTCTTGCTCATGAGTATAATCCCTAAAAATTGCACGCACTCACACCCACAAGTGTAAATAATGGCTCCCCGATACACACCCATGCACACAAAAAATTGTCCCCCGCATAAGAAACACTTCATTATCCACCCCTAAGTGTCACCATGCCTCTCCCACTCATGGCCATTATTTGCAGGACTAGTCATTCATATATTTTAAAAATAACCTGACATTAAGGTTCCATGAGAGTTATCTCCAACCTTCATTTAGAGAAGTAATAAATTAATATAAAATAGACACACATATGAGCACATGAGGAACGAGTGGGGTGATTAACATCTTACCCAATCGTAACACTATCCCTAAACCCACACTAAAGATATTTGGAAATTAAGGCTCCAAAAGACTTAAGATGAGAATGTAAGGGCTCACCCAACCTATCTTGTTTATTTCTATATAAAATAAACTAACAACTATGATCAACTCTACACACCCGCTATGTCTTGCGCACCCCACCTCACCTACTAGACTACATATCCAAGAGACAACCTAAAAGCCAATGAAACAAAGTGAGCTTTCATAAATAGTGGAAATTTTTGGCCAATGATTTCGTACGATTGTATTTCTCCCACAATTTTCTCAATTTTGTAAAAAAATATATTTTTTAAGGTTTATAGATTAAAATAAATAAAGAAGGAATTTTATTTGAAACATATTGCTATTGATTTTTAAAACAAAAATCTCATTTCTTAGTTAAAAACCTCCAACGATCTCCATAGCTTCTAGTGGCCATTTCTCTTCCTAAATCTTCTTAACTCTTTTCAATTTTCTCATTCCTCCCATCTCTTATTTCTCTAGTGTGCTTCTACTACATATTCGCGGAGTCGCACCACAACCTTGCACTTCATACATCCTCTTATTTTCTCCTTTTTATTTTTTCTTCTTCAGATTGATCTCTCTCTCTCTCTCTCTCTCTCTGTCCCTCTCTTCCCCCTCACCTCTCTCTCGTACCCACCCTCCAAATACAACCCTACACCCACATACGTTATATTTACTCCTCTGGTTTTCCCTCATCTTCTTCTTCCTCATTTGTCTTTCTCCATGGATAACCCCATTTCACATATATAATTATATGCCTAAACTAGTATATATGCGACATATCTAAATGCTATAAAAATCCCCCTTTGTTCTCCATTTCTAGTGGTTATACACCTCATGTAGCCAAGATCACTCCCACCCCACTATACATATATATATACACACACACATGCACACACAAAACTCTCTCTCTCTCTTAAACTATAACACACACATATAATATCCACTTTCTCTCATATGGAATAAAACATAGTTAATTGGTGGAGGTATTTTTACGTGACTACCAACATGAGATGTAAAAAGGGTTGAGGGGATAAACATTTAGGGATGAATATAAGGGTGGATAAGTTATAAAAATAGGTGGATAAATAAAAAAAAGTAAAAAAAACTATATTATATATTTTTAAAGTAATATTTTAGTAATCTTAATACTTATATTTTTTTTAATAATAATTTATGTTGAGAAAAAAAATATGATTTTCACACACACAACACTATAGTAGTAAACAATAGTTCACAATGCTTGGTATTGAAGAAATGCAGTAAAGTTTATTGACACAAGATGTACATGGTTCGATCGGGCTCGACCTACGCCCATGGGGGAGAAAGGGTGGGGGAGTAATTTTATTTCTTTTGGGAATGTTGAAGATGATATTATTGTACATGGAACTCTTATGAGGGAAAAGCTTGGTTCCCTTTTCACAATGGTTACATGCCTTTTCATAGGGCAATACAACATTAGGGTTTCCACCTAAATAGGACATGTGCTCCTACAATTTGAATGAGTCCACGCATATATGTAACATGTGAATAAAATATTCTTTTGCGATGTTCGGCCATTAGAGTCCTCATTTTCGATATGATTAGTCGAGCATTCATTTCATTCATTCGTCCGTTCGTTCGGCCAAGTGTTCATCGGTTCGTCCGTTCACCCAAGTGTTTATCCATTCAGTTGAAGTGTTTGCCTGTTTCGTTCAAGTGTTCATTTGTTCAACTCAAGTTTTCATCCATTCAGCTCAAGTGTTATTCCCACTCTCTTATTCGTCCAAGTGATCAACACCGTTCAGTTTAATTCATAATCAAGGGATATTTTTTCCTCATCAGTAAGCCCCTCATTCTTGAAGGGAATTCTAAAATTTTAAAATGGTTTAGCAAATGTTCCCTATCACGTAGCCTTTTTCTCATTCATATGTGGTTTATGAAGATTCCATAAAAATGGTGTTTGGTGCTGATATGGCAGTCGAAGGGTGATCACATATGAACGCTTCAATGATCAGTGATCTTAGATGTTCGACTCTGACATATGGATGATCGTTGATAGGTGTTGACTTGTACTTTTTGAAATATCCCCAAAGTATCATTTCAAGTTCGGTTGTTCCCAAGTTTATTACCTCCACTTGTTAAGTCAAAGTGATGTATGTAGTGTGCGCTTTAGAGTTTTCTATGGAATGAGAATAACGTTGTAGTCATAGTGAGGATTTTAATGAAATGATACCAACTGCAATGTGTATTTGGTTGTTGAGGTATGTAATTAGAATCCAATTTCCTTCATTTTCGAATAATGTCAAAAGGGATAATAAAAAAGCATCTTGGGGGCCCTCTTATGATATAACCGAGGTGTAAATGTGCATTGAGACTTTGAATTTTTTTCTTTCTTTCTTGAAAATTGGTCCTTGTCTCTTCAAATATGGATGCAGTTGAATGATTGGATGGAGTGATAGGGTGTCAAACCCCAAGCCCATAATTAAAGGAATTTCTCGAGTTATCCGACCATCATGTTTGAATGTCCGAGGGTGGAATAATAGGTGGAAATCGATCATCTTCATATAATGCATGTATGGATATCATATTTTAATGATCATTGAGTGGGTGATTAGTGAGAATCGATCCTCAGACCGGGGCTTCATCCCCAAGCCCTCAAGGGTGTATAACTTGAGATTTCATCCGATTCATCAATTTTAAACGACTGACGGTAAGTCGGTCAATTGATCGACCTTTAATAAATCAAGTAACATTTGAAAAATAACCTGGTTGAGGTATTGGTGAAAATCGATCGTGATTTTGATATAGGAGAATAAATCTTTGAATAATGACAATTGAGGTGGGGAAGTCCGACCATATTGATAAATAATCCTACAAAGAATAATGAATGATGGAAATTTATTTGTTTATCTTCAACAGTTGAGGAAGTTATCGGTGCAAAATGATGTAATGGTATTAATATAATATAGATGTTGATATAAATATTCGATAGGTGATGCGTATTGAGTTGTTTATACTTGGTTGATGAAGTGATCGGTGAAAACTGATGTAATGGGTTTCCTATTATTTGATTGGTGAAAAATGAATCTTTATGTGATGTGATGCCGAATGTAATACCCCGTAATTTTGTGGAACTTTATTTTAATTATGGGATCTGAATTAATTAATTTAAAGGGAGAGAATTTAAATTATAATTAATCCGGATTCAATTGTAACAACTACTAGCGTGACGAGAGTTAGTATTTATTGAAAATAATTACGTGGAATATTACTTAGAGAGTAAAATAATATATGAATATGAGAATATTATTTTGGGTCGGGAATGAAATATACGACAGTTACAATGCACTTAGTTGGGACGCACGTGTGAGTCGTGTCAATATTACTTTATGACGCTAAAAAGAATGATTTTTTAAGTAACTCATATAGCTATTTTGAGAGTACCAGTGTCTCCAGAAGGGTCGAAATAGTCGGAAAATACTACTCGGGTGTTTTATTTGGAGTCCAGGACATTTGAGCCTAAAACAACACCCAGAGGGGTATTTTGGTCTTTTGATATTTTTGGGAAATTAAATGGATGAAAATAAGAATTAAAAAGAAAAAGGAACGTGGGCATTAGGATATCTGACAATTTATAACCCACGAGAGAGAGAGAGAGAACCTAAGAGGGAGAAGAAGAAGAAGACATAGAGAATTGGGCTAAGGATTCAAGCTTTCCATCGAAAAATCATACCAACGCGTAGATCGGGAGGAGAGGATCATCCCCATACCAATTTCGTTCAACGATTCAGAGGTTCACAAAAGGAAAGTGTTTATCTTGTTGTGTTTTTGAGCAAATATGATTCGTGTTAACGTTAATTAATGAGATAACCATGATACTATGAATTTGGAACTGATTTGTCAACCAAATTATGAAATTGGGAGATAGGTTGGCATGTAGAATAATAACCTTGTGTAGTAATGATGAATCTGGAAATTCTAGGTTAAAAATCACGAAATATAATCGGGAGTATGAATGATTGTTAATGGTGGATTTATTATTAAAGAACTTTTGAAGATTTAGGAATTTGTTTAGATTCCCTTTGATTATGTATAGATTTGTCATTTAAATTGTGTTAGAAAGTAACCCATTATGCGTAGGAATATTTTAGAATAATTGATTAGGAGTTTGGATGAGTTTGAGACAAATTTGGATGAAGAAAATATTGAATTTTTTTTTGGAAGAACATGGTTGATCTAGGAATTCTCGTTCGAATACCAGCTAGGTCGTTCGAATGACCTCGTTCGAACAAGAATCTTGGAACTTGTAATGAAATTCCAGAATGCCTGCCCTTATAGGTTGGTCCAAGTGAGAGAAATTAACCTACACTATTTCGAAATGACTTAAACTCCTAGTTAGTAATGAGTTGAGAGAGAGAATAATCATTGGGATATATCGGGGTAATCGAGCCTTAGAGAAAAGGTATATATTAGCGAGATGAGTCAAAGTGTAACAATAATACGAATAATAGAGACGATGATACTATCTAAAATTCAAGGAATTGGGTTGCGTGAATATCTATAGTACATATATTAAGCTGTGTGTATGCTTGTTGGATAAACTATTATGTGTATGACATATCTACGTTGCTTGCTATCAAGCGAAGATTGCGCGTTGTGGACAATCATACCTTGAGGAGCCTTCGGGTGGGATATTGATTGGTATCATTAGAGCATAAAACCTAAGTACGGGCTATTTGTGAGAACAATAGTGATGATGGCCCTATGTGTGCCTAGGTATCTGCGTAGCCCATCGACTTGGGACAATGTTCACCTCCAATATATGTGTGGTGTTTTGATGGTTCGCGAGAGACTGAACCTTCAGTCCTTTATGCAAATGAGCGATGCAACAGGACATGAAAGTAGAGTATGCAGGCACCGCAGCTGTGTCTTGGTGTGCAGTATTATATAGATATATATATGAGATAGAGTGAATGTTTGTATATACTTGTGTTGATATCTACTGTGTGAATTTAGTAGGTAAAATTTATAATGAAATTCGAAATGAATTAAGTAGCGAACACTTAATTGTATTAAACTGAAAATGCCTATTTAAGCTAAAGTAGAATTGAATATATGTTTGATACATTGCTAGGGAATTAATCGGGAATGACATCGGACTATGATGGGTTATTAGATAGGAAGGACTAGTTAGTATGGGAATAGAACTAGTGGGGTTATAACATTCGCTAGGGGTGCACACTAGATGAGATGTGATCATTCCTAAGTGAGTCCGTTAATTTAACATGATAATTATATGTGCTAATAAATCATTTTAAGCACTTGCTGATTTGTAAACTATTTTCAACTCGGCCTCTGACTCGTTTTCTATAAAAAATTATTTTCTTGTCAAACCACTTTCAAGTGCCCAGTTACAGGGACACCAAGCATAGGAGATTCACTCATTTGACGAGTTGTCACTGTTGTGGAAGCTATATGGAATTAATAGTAGACGCCTTCATGACTCACATTGACTTACTTTGAGCCATTTCATCAGTTAGGGCTTGTTACCTTTCCTATTTAGTTATTCAGAAATTTATGAACTTAATTATTTACCCTTCAGTTGTTGGTTTTATTTATTTAGACTCTTGTAGTTGACTTTAAGCTGGATGTGTTTACTCCAGTCCCTTTTACTAGGTCAATATTTCATTTCTTATGTGATTGGATTAAATGGTAAATGTTTGGTTATTTTTCTTAAATGGTTTATAATTAGTTAAAAATATAAAATTTTGACAATAACCTTTTTAAATACTAGTTGTGCCCACGTGCGTTGCACGTGTGGCCGTTTCCAGATATTAATCTTCCACTGCAAATCTGTGAAGGACAAATTAATAAAAATACTTACAACATATTGCGTAGAATCCTTTTTGTTAGAATATAACATAAAGTACCTAGTACGAAACATCAATCCTTAGAAGGAAATCGCTAAGTGAGGAATTGATACCCAACTGTTTAATTACTTAATCATCACTATGAAGTTAAACAGTGCATTAGTTCTGTTTAGTCATTACATTTACATAATATGATGGATGGATTATCAGTCTTAACATATCAATACAACAACTTTCAAAGATAAATTACGTGAGGCAGAGAAACTGCATTCATGTTCATTGAATAGAAATTACAAAATAACAAAGAAAATCCATTCGGTTAATAAGTACGGCCAAACCTAAGTTTCCAAGAAATTAAAACAATTTACTCAGCAATAAGATGAATTGAAAACAACAATTGTAAATTAATTTTAAAAAATTAAAAAAAATTATGGTACTTGAATAAGTTCAATGTACTCCATAAGTATCCATAAACCATGAACTAAATAAGTGACACTCAGTACTAAATATTAAGAGCAGGGAAGAACAAACTAAAATTCTTTGAACACTATGTATCTAAAGATGCTAAAGATACAGTTTAGAGTGTGTGTTTGAGTTGACAAAGATAATTCAACCAAGGCATGTAATTGCAGCTTCAGTATGGTAATTTGGACTCATTTTGCTCACTTATTTTGTTGTTCTTGGAAGTTATATTTTTCTTAGTTGGGGAGTTACAACCTGAACTGACGTAAGACTTAATAAAAGGAATATATGTATGTATAGAGACAAAATGAATACATTGAACCATACAGTGTGAAAAAATTTCAACACAGAGGAAATTGGAATTAAATTAAATTATAAAAACACTAACAATCAAATGATTTGAGATTTTGAATTCTCAAACTAAAAAATATAACATCATGGTATCTATTTTAAATAAATAGAAAATGAAAAATATTCCTTTTATTTCTCTTCATTGAAGATTTTACCTAAACATGTTATGTGTAATCTGAAAGAGAAAATTAAACTTAAACAAAGGGTAACAGTAGCTACTTAAGAAATATTATTACTTTATAACACAATTATACACCAAATTACAAATTAATTATGGAGTTAAGTTTATATCAAATAGGAAGCATGTAGGAGTTTGTGTTTGCTACATTTCATCAAACATGGCATACACACATGATATATATAACATAAGACGTATACAACAAGATAGTAAGAAGAGCAAACTGAACATCATTATCTATCGAATAGTCACAATAAAAATGTCAATTGAAATCAGTTTAAAGCATATGATAGGTTAATACCTCCAGAAGAAATAACTCACAATCAATCCTCAAAATTTTCTCCTCGACAAACCACAATAAGACATTTAGAATCCCTATAACTGCAACAGAGGTACTGCAAAAACTCGGGTAAAAATACCTCTTTCGAGTAGTTGAGACAATTTATGTAGCTCATCAAATGGGTAAAATAATGAGTGGATGTTAATATGGAGTATAAAATTTGTTCGTACTTAGATCTAGGAAAGACAATTTTCTCAGGATTAATAATGACTCTAGAATTAAGGATTTGTTACCCAACAAAAGCCCTTGGAGATTCGAAAATAAACCAATCTTTTGTCTGTAACCCCACAAAGTCAATACAGGTAAATTTTGGCAGTTTGAAATTCCCCTAGGTTATTATCCTCTGAAATCATTTTTCGACGGGTCCAGAGTTTGTAAAGTGAAATTTTTCGTGAGTGACACTATGCTACCTAATCTGTTCTCTGATTCCCCAAACTCTTTAAGCTTCTCAAATTCAAACCCTAAATCTACACCCAATTTGTTAGCGCTCAGATCAACATACTGAATATTAGAGCATATATCAAGGGAATTTTCTATCTCACCAGTTAAATTATTACTCTAAATATTCACAACAACCAAGTTGTCACAAATTCTAGGAAAATGTACTGAATTCCACCATGAATTATATTAAGTGAAAGATGCTAAGCTCAATAGTAAACCAACTTAGAAGACAACACATTATTATATTATGCATCCACTAAGGTTGAATTCGCTGAAATAAACCTATATTTTCTCGCTAAAATTTTAGTTATAGCAGCAGCTACTGTTCTTACTTAGTCATTCATTCGTCCTTACTCCTCTGTGCCAACCAGTTGATAGGTATCTGTAAGCAACAACAACACCTGCTGTTGTTGCCAGCCTGTCATGCATGTGGGCGATATCGACTGATGACTAAATCCTAATTAGGACTCAAAATCCTTCGTGGTATGACTAAATTCGCGTGTGGGACTTTGTCTTCGGATGATTTTTTTGTTTGACCATGGCCGTAGAGTGGTACTAAGGTTTATTCTGTAATTTCATCCTTGCACACAGGGCATTGAGGCTGTTGGTGATGTTAGATTTCAGCAGATACACTTGGATAATGAATCCGTTTGTAAATACAGGGGCAACAATAAAGGTGGTTACAGGGGCTTGAACAGTGTCTAGTCAAATGTTACAGTCAAAATCACCGGTCACATTATTTTTCGTTGAGTTGGTGGATTGTTTTCTAACGCTTTCGACTTGATATTGGTCTACTTTTCTACCGTACCAAAGAAATATGATTCTCATCATTGACTTTATTAATTGGGTACCTAACCACTTGTCACTTTTTCTTACTACCATAAAAAATTAAATGTTATTCACCATTTTTATAACTTATCAATCGATGTACCCTACACTAATCACGTGGAAAAAAATCTTCTCTCTGATGTAGGCGAAAGACGATAGTATTTTGTCAAGTGCTAAATTTTGAGGACTAAATAAATGGGACAATATGTGCCACTGTCTTCATTATACTCAACAATTTAGGTTGCACCCTATAAAACCAATGCCAAACCCGTCCCCATTCTCTCTATATACATATCCATCTAGTCTCCCATATATATGAATCCAACAATTATGACATAATGAAAATAATTTGAAAAATTTAGGTTAAAAAGACATATATTCGGCTAATATAAAAATAAATTATGTATCAATACGTAGGTTTGTGCGTGAATGTTAATTTAAACTTAGTGGCCCTCAAATTCCACTCACTGAGTACCCAATCGCTCTAAAAAAGCCCACTAAATAATGAATCATCAGAGTCTTTGATTATTTTGTTTCATAGGTTGTTTCATTTAACATGATATCAAAAAGTTTAATATGTATATTACAATGACGTAATTTTGTTTATCCAAACAATTATGTTCATTATTTTATAAAAATTTGGGTGTCTACTTGGTTCTACTCTATAATTTGTCACGCGTAGTTTATAAACACACCCCTTTTACAGAACTATATCACCTGTATTTCTTTCAGTATTAGGTACCATGTATGTATATATTTGTATTTTATAATTCGCAAATCGGATACCCAAAACAGAAAACGGAGATAGAAATGTTTAAAAAAAGACATAGATGAATATTATCAAACACGTGATATGCAATGGATTTCATTCATGCTAACAAAGTTTAATTGTCCAATACTCATAAAACAATAATACATAATTGGATCAAACCATATATTCTAGCCATATATATAATCATTTATTTATTTTACAAAAAGGTATTTGAGATTAGAAAATTGTTAGGCAAACGTATGAATGATTATCATCACGATTATGATGGACCTTATTTTTTCATTTTTATCAACATAAGAGAATCTTATATAGATGAGTTTCTAAATGATAAGTAAAATAGCAATGATACATTAATCAATTGCAATTACCTCGTAAACCAAAGTGAGATTCCTTCACTATTAAAAGGACAATCCAAGATTTGACCACAAATATTGACAATATCCTAAAAAGTTTCAAAGGAAATATATGACCATTTCAAATATAAATTATAAGAAATATTTTAAATGTGGTATTAACGGGTATAGCTAACCACAGTCCAAAAAATCTTAAAACACTCCAAATACTTTTTGAAAGACAAACTTGCCCTTTGCTCTAAAGATCAAACAAATACTTTTTTATTTGTTAATTTTTTATCAATAAAGAATAGTATTTTAAACTGTTTTTTAAAATATTTTTTTAAATTAAAAAATAACTGTTTTTTTTATCAAAATTGTTATGATAGTTTTAAAAACTTTTTTTTTTATTTAAAAAGCTGTTATGATAGTTTTAAAAAAGTTTTTTTTAAGATAGATTTAAAACCTTTTTTTTTCAAAAAAAATGTTTTTTTACATAAAATTGGGAAAAAAAATTAACAAATAAAAAACTGTTCTTTATATTGAAAACTGTTTTTTATATTTGTTAAGTAACACGATCACGACTCAAATAAAACGCGACGTGACATAGAGTCGTATTTTTTTTATACTGGTGGCGAGGACCATTATTTATTATTTCAAAAATAATCTTTTTACTATTTAAAAAAATGGTCCGCGCCAGCGGTACGCATAAGCGGGGTTCATTTTTTAGTATCTTGGTACACGTCAGCGGTATGTATAGGCGGTATTATAAAATATTTTAAATAAAATGTACAAAAAAAAAACAGTTTTAAACAATTTTTTAAGTGCCTAAAGATTTTATTTAAAAAAAATTGTTTTAAGTAAAATCCAAGCATGGGAGTGTTTGAAGAAAGTTGTTACAAAAATTCTAATAGTTACAAAAATTGTTTTATAAAAATAAAAAGTTAGTAGTTCCAAAACAGTAACTATTAGAATCTTAATTTTTTTAAAATAAAATCTTTAGGCATTTAAAAAATTATTTAAAATTGTTTATTTAAAACTGTTTTTTTGTACATTTTATTTAAAATATTTTATAATACGCGACCGAAATAAAATTAACACGACATGGCACGACACACCTCAAAATCTTAATTTTATCTAGGGTTTCAAGATGAATGTATTTGGAAGTTTTGTTAGATGAATGTATTAGGAGAGATAACGTATCAAGTTAAGATTCATGGAATGATTTTTGTTAGATGAATGTATTAGGAGAGAGAACGTATCAAGTTAAGATTCATGGAATGATTTTAATTTAATGAATGTGTGGGACTAATATTGAGGGCATGATAGGAAATGCTAATTTAATGAGGGTAGTTTAGAACTTTGAGATTTGAAGAGGTACTTCCCTCTTTTTAAGTAGTAGAGATTAGGTGGTTAGTTTTAATAATACAACTTTCGTCAGTGATGCATAATCTGAACCAACTAGATATTCTGATTTAATTAATAAAGGAGTAATCACCCGGTATTAAATTAGGCGGGGCGTTACAGGTGGTATCAGAGCATCAGGTTCTAGAGTCCTTAGGATCTGTACGGCTTACTATATTTTCTACATAACTATTTTTGATGTAAAACCCTATATTTATGAATTTTGTATGCATCTTTACGTGTTGGGAATTCGTACTCCTACGATTTATTAGTATGAATGTTGAAATCATTCAGTCCATTTCAACTTTCAGATGACACGTTAAGAGGAACAAGCTAACATTACTGGGGAAGCCAACGAGTAAAGTCAGCTAATACCTCATATACTACTGGAGAGAGTGTCAATCTCCGAAATAACAGGTATTGTGGCACATGCAGTTACCACTGCAGTCTTACAGTACCAAGATCGCAATATGCAGCAAATAGGAGGCAAAAGGGCAAGAGAAGATAGTCAATCTGACAAAACTAGAGTTAACACTTATGGGAAGACACCAATACCGTAACGACAAGTTCAACAAGGTCGTAAGGACCACGAACGTAATAAAATTTTCATAAAGAGCCAAAGGCGTCAGGGCCAACAAAGCCAGGGATAGAAGGATGTCACAAAAAGGTGTTTTAATTGTGGAAGAGACGATCATAAATGTCAAACTTGTCTGGATCAGGATGGAGAGAAGGTCCGACCTGACCAACAAGGACAACAAGGCCAAAGAAAGCAAAGACTTTTAGGACTCTACGATAAGTGTGAACAACAGGGTCACAAGTGGAAGGACCGTCCTCAACCTGATATTATTTTTCATCAAGATGATCAACAGGGCCAACAGGGCCAAGGAAGGAGTGAAGCTGAGCAACAGAGCCAAAATCCATAAAATCACAATGTGACACAGTTTGCTGGTAGGTGCTTCAATTGTGACAAATTGGGTCATAGAAGGTAGGATTGTCCAGATAAGGGCAAGACACTCCAGCAGCAGGGGTAAAAGGGAGGACACTTTCTAGGGAGGTGTTTTACTTGTGGCAACACTGGCCACAAGCATCAGGACTGTCCCCAAAGGGATAGATCCCTGCAACAGCAGTAGCAGCAAGGCATTCATTAGGAGCCCCAGTGACCGTTATTTCCAGTCGCCCTCCCAGCACCACCCCAGGTTCTAGCTTTACTAGCTATTCCAGCAGCTTCGGTACAGTAGGGTCAGTTACAATATGGACGTGTCTACAATGTCCATCAGGCCCCAGTTCATCAGGCACCACCCGCTGTTGAGGGTATGTTTCCTATGCATGGGACTGTGGGGCATATTTTTGTTTGACGCGGGGTATCACACTGCTTTATAGCTACTAACTTTGCACGGGCCACAGGATTGTTAGACGCAGTCGAGAATACAGTGACTTGTGTAGACTCACCGCTAGGGAATGGGTCATTAATTTTCTTTATATGCCTGAGAGTAGGTATAGAGACTGGGAGTTTGATATTGCCAATAAATATGCTAGTCTTAGATATGCACGAGCATGACACCACTATTGGCATGGATTGGCTTGCCACCTATAGAGACATGATAGATTATTTTAGTAGGAGCATTATATTTGCTATACCGGGTTAGGAGACATTCCTAGTGGCGATGCCTCGTCCTAAAGGGGGATCATCCACCGTTTTATATTACATAGAGGAGGAGACCTCTAGGGAGATAACGATTCCCATAGTCCAAGATTTTACCGATGCGTTACAAGATATACCCGGACTACCACCTAGTCGAGAGATTGATTTCGTCATAGATTTGATGTCAGACACTCGATCGATAGCCCGAGCACCTTACCGTATGGCTCCGACTGAGATGAGAGAGAAACGAGACTAGATTGAGTAGCTGTTGGGACAGGGCTTCATTCGTAGGAGTACCTCACCTCGGGGTGCTCCCATATTATTTATAAAGAAGAGAGATGGGTCGTTGAGGTTGTGTGTGGACTATCGAGAGTTGAACAAAGTCACGATACATAATAAGTATCCATTTCCCCGAATCGATGACTTGTTCGACCAATTGAGAGGAGCTGCCTTTTCTCAAAAATATATTTGAGGTCGAGTTATCACCATCTGCGAATACGAGAACATGACGTATCAAAGACCGCATTCTTGACAAGATATGGGTCTTATGAATTTCGGGTAATGCTGTTTGGACAAACGAATGATCCAGCCATTTTTATGGACTTAATAAATATGGTGTTCAGAGAGTTCATAGATCAATTTGTCATTGTCTTCATTGATGACATCTTGATCTATTCAAGACTGAGGAGGAGCATGTCGAGCATCTGAGGATGGTCTTGCAGACACTGCTTGAGCACGAGTTGTATGCAAAGTATAAAACGTGTGGATTCTGGCTAAGGGAGGTTTAGTTCTTGGGTCACATAATCTCTGATGAGGGGATATCAGTAGATCCGAGAAAGGTGTCAGCAGTGAGGGAGTGGGGGAAGCCCACCACACCTACTGAGGTTCATAGTTTCTTGGGGCTGGAAGGATACTACATAAGGTTTATTCGGGGATTCTCGAAGATAGCGGGTCCATTGACAAACTTGACTCATAAAAAGGTGCCGTTTATATGGGATGATGCCTGTTAGTTGGCTTTTGACGAGCTGAAGGACAAGAGGACTTCAGAAAATTCTAGCACTACCTAGGCCCGGGTTAGAGTACCTGGTCTACACTGATGCATCATTGTCAGGACTTAGGGGTGTACTTTAGCAGGAGGATAAGGCAATTACATATACTTCCCGTAAGCTTAAGCCTCACGAGAAGAATTACCTCACCCATGACTTGGAGTTAGCAACAATCATATTTGCATTGAGGATATGGAGACATTATCTCTTGGGGGGTAAATTTTGCCTGTTCACGGATCACAAATCCCTACAGTATCTGTTCACGCAGCGGGAGCTAAATATGCGTCAGCATAGATGGCTGGAATTTGTGAAGGACTACCAGTTTGACATCCATTACCACCCAGGGAAGGCTAACGTGGTAGCAGACGTGTTGAGCCGTAGTCCAGCAGGTGAGGTGGCCGAGGTGTGGAAGGCAAAGTGGAAAGAACTCGGGCATCAGGATGCAGTGGCCCGCTCATTCATGTGAGTGATGACAGTTACACCTGAGATAGTTACTAGAGTGATACAGACTCAGGCAGCGGATTCTTTCTGTCAGGATCGCATTATCCAGCTTCTAGTCGAGGGAGTAGAGTCTTTCTCCGTGAGCTCAGATGGGGGCTTACACTTTAATGGCAGATTAGTAGTCCCAAAGGGGGAGGAGTTGCGACATGCAATGATAACAGAGTCACATGGTTCTCAATTGGCGGTACATTTCGGAGGGGATAATATGTACCAGGATATGAGGCAATAATATTGGTGGAGCGGAATGGAGAAGGACATCGTCGAGTTTGTTTTGAGGTGTGCCACTTGTCAGTTGGTGAAGACATACCATCAAAGACCAGGAAGACTACTATAACCTTTAGAGATCCTTATGTGGAAATGGGAAATAATTTCCATGGATTTCATTACAGGGCTACCTACATCGTAGAGAGATCGCGATTCCATATGGGTGATTGTGGATCGATTGACCAAGGTGGATCATTTTTTGCCAGTTTGGACGGACTACACCACGGGACAGTATGTTCAAATCTTTATGGCCGAGATAGTGAGACTCCATGGGGTGCCCCTAGATATTGTGTCCGATCGGGATGAGATTTTTGTGTCTAGATTTGGGAAAGTTTCTAGCAGGCTATGAGTACGGAGTTCGACCTATCACCCACACACAGACAGGCAGACATAGCAGACGAATTAGATGTTAGAGGATATGTTGCGAATGTGTGTTCTAGATTTTGGAGGGGCTGGGAACAGTACCTTTCATTAGTGGAGTTTGGTTATAATAAATTCTACCAGTTTACGATTGGCATGGCTCCGTTTGAGGCATTGTATGGCAGACCCTGCTATTCTCCAATATGTTGTCATGAAGTGGGGGAAACAAATTAGTTGGGCCGGAGGTGATTCAGGACACCTCGACTAAGGTTGAGTTGACACAGACTCGCATTTGGGTTACTCAGGATCGGTAGAAGAGTTACGCCGACGCCAAAATATTTTTTAGAGAATTCAGTGTTGGGGATCAGGTGTTGTTACGAGTATCCCCTATGAAGGGAGTAATGAAGTTTGGGAAGAAATGGAAGTTAGCACCGAGTTATGTTGGGCCATTCCCTATTATTGAATGGATTGGGCTAGTAGCTTACAAACTTGGGTTACCGGAGCACCTGCATAGGATTCATGATGTGTTCCATATTTTCTCGCTAAGGAGATATCTTCGAGATGATTTGGCCCACACCCACATTGCATTGGGGGAGATTGATCTTCAGCCTGATAGTTTCTACGAGGAATGACCAGTTGCCATTTTGGACCGTAGTGAGAGGAAGTTGAGGTCAAAGATAGAGTCGTTAGTACGAGTGCAGTGACAACATCATAATGTAGAGGAGTCTACCTGGGAGCGTGAGGATGACATGTGGGAAAAGTATCCAGAGTTGTTCCCACCAGGTATACCTTGATTTAACATTTTTCCGAATTTCGGGATGAAATTCTGTTGTTAGGGGGGAAGTATGTAATACCCCGTAATTTTATGGAACTTTATTTTAATTTTGGGATCTGAATTAATTAATTTAAAGGGAGAAAATTTAAATTATAATTAATCCGGATTCAATTGTAATAACTACTAGCGTGACGAGAATTAGTATTTATCGAAAATAATTACGTGGAATATTACTTAGCGAGTAAAATAATATATGAATATGAGAATATTATTTTGGGCCAGGAATGAAATATACGACAGTTACAATGCACTTAGTTGGGACGCGCGTGTGAGTCATGTTAATATTACTTTATTGCGCTAAAAATAAAGATTTTTTTAAGTAACTTGTATGGCCATTTTGAGAGCGCCAGTGTGTCCGAAAGGGTCAAAATAATCGGAAAACACTACTCGGGTGTTTTATTTGGAGTCCGAGACATTTTAGCCCAAAACAACACCCCGGAGAGGTATTTTGGTCTTTTGATATTTTTGGGAAATTAAATGGAAGAAAATAAGAATTAAAAAGACAAAGGAACGTGGGCATTAGGCTATATGACAGTTTCTAACCCACGAGAGAGAGAGAGAGAGAACCTAAAAGGGAGAAGAAGAAGAAGACATAGAGAATTGGGCTAAGGATTCAAGCTTTCCACCAAAAAATCATACCAACGCGTAGATCGGGAGGAGAGGATTATCCCCATACCAATTTCGTTCAACGATTTAGAGGTACACAAAAAGGCAAGTGTTTATCTCTTTATGTTTTTGAACTTATATAATTCATGTTAACCTTAATTAATGAGATAACCATGATACTATGAATTTGGAACTGATTTGTCAACCTAATTATGAAATTGGGAGATAGGTTTGCATGTAGAAGAATAACCTTGTGTAGTAATGATGAATCTGGAAATTCTAGGTTAAAATTCACGAAATATAATCGGGAGTATGAATTATTGTTAATGGTGGGTTTATTATTAAAGGACTTTTGAAGATTTAGGAATTTATTTAGATTCCCTTTGATTATGTATAGATTTGTCATTTAAATTATGTTAGAAAGTAGCGCATTATGAGTAGGAATAGATTAGAATCATTGATTGGGAGTTTGGATGAGTTTGAGACGAATTTGGATGAAGAAAAAATCGGAAAAAAATGAATTTCAGAAGAACAGGGTTGATCTCGGAATTCTCGTTCGAAGACCTGCCCAGGTCGTTCGAACGAGAATTCCAATGAGGCTTCTAACAAAATTCTTGAGTTCGTTCGAAGTGAGAATTTCGTTCGAACGAACTCATTTGAACGAGAATCCTGTAACTTCGAACGAAATTTCAGAATGCCTATTTTTATCTCGGATAAGTTAGACCCTTCTAGGTTGGTCCAAGTGAGAGAAATTAACCTACATTATTATAAAATGATTTAAATTCCTAGTTAGTAATGAATTGAGAGAGAGAATAATCATTGGGATATATCGGGGTAACCGAGTCTTAGAGAAAAGGTATATATTAGCGAGATGAGTCAAAGTGTAACAATAATATGAATAATAGAGACGATGATACTATCTATAAATTCGAGGAATTGGGTTGCGTGAATATCTATAGTACATATATTAAGCTATGTGTATGCTTATTGGATAAACTATTATGTGTATGACATATCTATGTTGCTTGGTATCAAGCGGAGGTTGCGCGTTGTGGACAATCATACCTTGAGGAGCCTTCGGGTGGGATATTGATTGGTATCATTAGAGCATAAAACCTAAGTACGGGCTATCTGTGAGAACAATAGTGATGACGGCCGTATGGGTGCCTAGGTATGTGCATAGCCCATCGACTTGGGACTATGTACACCTCCAATATATTTGTGGTGTTTTGATGGTTCGCGAGAGACTGAACCTTCAGTCCTTTATGCAAATGAGCGATGCAACAGGACATGATAGTAGAGTATGCCGGCACTGCAGCTGTGTCTCGGTGTGCAGTATTATATATATATATATATATATATATATATATATATATATATATATATATATATATATGAGATAGAGTGAATGTTTGTATATACTTGTGTTGATATCTACTGTGTGAATTTAGTAGGTGAAATTTATAATGAAATTCGAAATGAATTAAGTAGCGGACAATTAATTGTATTAAACTGAAAATGCCTATTTAAGCTAAAGTATGATTGATTATATGTTTGATACATTGCTAGGGAAATAATCGGGAACAACATCGGACTATGATGGGTTATTAGATAGGAAGGACTAGTTAGTATGGGAATAGAACTAGTGGGGTTATAACATTCGCTAGGCGTCCGCACTAGATGAGAGGTGAGCATTCCTAAGTGAGTCCGTTAATTTAACATGATAAATATATGTGCTAATAAATCATTTTAAGCACTTGCTGATTTATAAACTGCTTTCAACTCGGGGTTTAGCCCGTTTTCTTAAAAAATCTCTTTTCTTATCAAACCACTTTCAAGTGCCCAGCCACAGGGACACCAAGCATAGGAGATTCACTCATTTGATGAGTTGTAGCTGCTATGGAAGCTACAGGGCATTAGTAGTAGATGCCTCCATGACTCGTATTGACTTCTTTTGAGCCATTTCATCAGTTAGGTCTAGTTGCCTTTCCTATTCAGTTATTCGGAGATTTATGAACTTAATTATTTACCCTTTAGTTGTTGGTTTTATTTATTTGGACTATTGTAGTTGACTTTAGGTTAGATGTGTTTACTCCAGTCCCCTTTTCTAGGTCAGTATTTCATTTTTTATGTGATTGGATTAAATAGTCAATGTTTGGTTATTTTTCATAAATGGTTTATAATTAGTCGAAAAGATAAAATTTTGACATCAACCTTTTTAAATATTTGGTGGTTAGTTTTAATAATATAACGTTCGTCAGTGATGCATGATCTGAACCAACTAGATATTCTGATTTAATTAATAAAGGACTGATCACCCGGTATTAAATTAGGTGGGGTGTCACACCGAACAAGTTGTTTATACTCGATTGATGAACCGAGTTTTTTATACTCCAAAAGCCATTGAAAAAGGGTGAGCGAACGACCATTTACGTCCTGAGTACTAGTTTTATTATAATAATTTTTTCGCTTCGAATTTCAGCACTCATGCCTTATTACCACCGTATACCCCCTCTTTTATTTGAAAATGAATGAATGGTCGTAGACATCCCTTCTTGACTCAGAGTTACCCTATTTATACTCACGCAACCACGCTACACAGATTGGATCATGTCTGAGGGGTGAGTCTGGAAAAGGCGTACCAAGATGTGGCTTAGTGTGATTCTTCTTTCGAACTAATGGTTGATTCATAATTTAATCTGGTATGACTCGAACGTTGAGGTGGGTATCCGATCGACGTATTGGTACATACATGGTATACTCCTAGTGGGGTAGGTATGAGTCTTTTTCTGACCTAGTATTTGGTTCATAATATGGTATGACCCGAACGCTTAGGTGGGTTGGACAAAAGCACATTACTGGATAAAGAATATCATTGGAGATAGGCTGTCAATGGATCGGATTTTATCCAAATCCGATGCATTTAAGTGGATATGGATCATGCCTAAGATCCGATTACCCTATTATCCGCTTATTAAATGGAGCGAATTTGGATTCATATACTCCGATCCGTTAATAATCTTATCCGATTAATATTTTTAATATATATATATATATATATATATATATATATATATATATATATATATATATATATATATATATATATAATATTTTTAATTAATATATTTAAATATATATTATAATAGTTATTTATTTCATTATCTGTTTTTTTGGAACATTTGCAAAATCAATTTATGAAATGAGAGTTGAAAATAACTATGTTGCAAATCAAGTTTAACATAAACGGATAATCGAATCGGATCCGAATCCGTTTAACATAAACGGATATGGATTTGGATTTACCTGATCGGATCCAATTAATAAATTGATCGGATCTGAATCCCTTTAACATAAACGGATATGGATTTCGATTTGCCTGATCCGATCCAATTAATAAACGGATCAGATCCTAATGTGGTAGACATAAATGGATATGAATTTGGATTTTCCTAAACTGATCCGTTTACAACCCTAATTGGAGAGAATAGCAGTCACCATCGGATACCAGATATATTCAAAGAAGTCGGGCATCATCATATGATACCGGGTATAGCCTTAGAAGTCAACATCACTATCTGATACTTAGTATATCCATAGGACTCGGGCATCACCGTTTGATATTGAATATAGCCATAAAAGTATTTTATCATAAATTAGGCATTGTATTTATCAGTGTTGTTGTCGGTGTATGGTTGATCGTTGCGTCTTCAGCGAGTGGATATTCATCACCCGGCCTTATAGAAGTTTGTCCCTGCCAAACATATATGTCCAAAATTAATCACGGAGTCTCCTCGCATGATTTTAAGAGTTAACATATGAAAAATGCATATAATATGAATAAGATAAAGGCGATAAATCTAAACTCGTAAAATTTGAATTGCTTCGAGGTGTGATTGAACACCTAGTAATTATGGTGCCTAAGAATTCATTTGTGGTCGTATGACCGATATTAATATTTATAAAGATATTTGCGATGTCACGGTCAAGGTAGTGGAAAATATTAACCTGGGTCAAATTTTTAAGCATGTCGAAAAAAAGAAATTACGAAGAGAAATTTCATTGATGTAAATAGGAAATTTTCGTGTTGAATAAATTTATGATATTTATAAAAGAGAAATAACATCAGGGAATGCGTTCGGGCATGTGCTTTTACTATGTCATGCATTCGGGCACGTATCGCTTAGTTGAGTTGGTTTTAATAACTAAGGGTCGTTTGTTTGTACCTTTAAAATCTGAATCTAAACCATTTAGATTTTAGAGATAGTAAATATACGTTTGTTTTTCACATATTTCAGAGATTAACGGTAATATTATCCTCTTAATGATTTAAAGGTTCAAAATCCTCTGAATCTAAAAACTGAAATCTAAACTCAAATACTTTCACAATAATACCCTCATCATTTATGTGAAATCACAATAATACAGATATATCTGAATCATTTTCAAATAAAATACAATCAAGAGTCATAGATACAATGAAACTCTTTCTTTATACGATTCTCTTTGTAAAATGTATATATAGACACACAAACACCGAATAAATGAATAGAAGAGTTTGAATCCGCAATTTGAAAAAAACAACAACAGGTATCTCTCTTCTTATTCTTTATCCTTTTTTACCAACGAATTTTTCTTTATGTTTCTATACCTGTAAAAAAAATAAAAAACAAACCTCAATGTTCTTCTTCCTTTTTACTTTATGTTTGTAAACTCGTTTGCCTCTATAAAATTTTTATGCTTGACTCATACTTTTCTAAAGATATGAAATTTATTGCTTTCTCTACTTAATCACTCGTTCTGTCTCACAAAAAATGGCGTTGCTATTTTTTTGATAAAAGAGGAATAATGCGCTTTGTAAAACGTTTGAGCTATTCAAAACTGATTTTATTTTATTGGCATTTGAGATATGTCAACATATGTCAAATAGCTGTCGACATATGTTAACATCTTGGATGTGCCGTTTTTTTTTTCTTATCACCCAAAGAGGTGTCTATTATTAGATGTTGACGTAATAATAATAAAAACTTAAACAAATGACATTTGTCAATGAAGACAACTCATTCTACACAGTTCAATTATATTAATAACTCTGGATGGACACTATCATCTTAAGCTAAAGTTATTTGGGTGCTTAGAACTGTCACCAGTCTTGATAAACGTGAGGCCCTAGAGCAGTAGGTGACCTGCAAAATTGATATATTAAAACAAATGAAGCATCTTGTTAACTTTCTGCCAAATAAATTAACGTATTATAGATGTACGCCACTTTGGGTTCAACTGGTGCCTATTTATTTATTAACGTATTATAGACGAAGTAAAAATAAATTACATTACTGCCTTAATGGGATGGCTATTAACTTTTTTCCAAATAAATTAAACAACATAGTATAGATTAAGTAAAATATGAAATACCTTTACCAAAACCATACATAAAATGAAGTAAAATATGAAATACTTTTACCAAAACCACATTTTAAATAATTATATTACTACCTTAATGAGTTGACTAGTTCTATTACAAAATTATGGACCTATTGTCCACCTCGAATGATCTATGTCTCACCCAAGGTGTCAATATTTTTGTGGAGGATAAATAAATCTCCTGTTGTCACTTTTCTTTTCTAACACTAAAGTATAAAAATGTACGCCACTTTGTTATTTTTTGTCATCTTCCGTTTTTTTGTTTTTTCCTAGAGGTGAAGTTGATGTAAAGTTGGAGAACATGAAATCTTTTATTTTAATATTTCCCCATATTTAGTGCTAATGTGAATCACTTCATTTCCATAACTAACCTCAAATGTTCACACTATAAACCACAAAATTGCAAATAAACACACATTATTTTACTTAGAAACTATATTTTATTTTTATGTTAATTAAATATGTTATGTTGCTCATGTAAAAATTAAACACGGATACAAAAGAATCGAAAGTAATTCTACGGTCGAAATTTGCGAGAACTAGTTTAGGCAAAGATTTTACAAATATGTGTATGAAATAAGTTAGCAGGGAAGGGTACAATGGAACTTTATTGAAGACTATGTCGTTGAATAAGATCATCCAGAAATTGAAAATAAAATATAATCAGGAATTTGATAAAAAATAATTAAAGAACTAGTGGGACTATCTTCGAATATCTTATTCCGTTTGGAGAGTGCTTGTGGATAGGACTGGTTACGGGTACAATGCAGAAACATGGACTTTCGATTGGCCAGATGACGTTTGGGATCACATTATAAAGGCAAGAATTAAACATTTGTTTTATTTATATAGTAATTTATCGTAAGCTAGATATTAGTTTAACCTTTTGTTCTTAATTTGATTGCATTCAACAGAAGTACAATGACACAAATAAGTTTAGAAATAAGCCTCTGTAATATAGAGATTTGCTTACGGCGTTGTTTGAGGCCACCATTGCAACTGGGGATGAGGCGTTTAGCCCTATGTATTCTTTACCTCAAGCGAACCCTCGCAATCAACGTTCACTTGAAGATGATGATGTAGACTTTTTTGAATAGAATGAAACATTTGATACTTAAGGAGACCAACCAATTTATGATACCTATTTCACTGATTAGACCTTTTAGGATGTACATACCAATGCTACTTCAGAACAGGGAGGAAGAAAATTTATAGACCCAAAATAAGGAGGGAGAAGTGATGCGGGATCCTCACATCAATCAAAAAAGCATATTAGGAGAGATAATGCAAACGAGCCCTTCATGAAAAAAGTTGACAATCTTATTGATATTATCAAGAATGATCGTGGTGATGATAAAAAAATCTTAGATGATTGTGTCACATATATGAAGTAATTGATGGTCTTAGATTTACTAGATACCAATATTTATATTGTGGCCATGAAAGCATTTGGGGACAATGTGGAGTATCGAAAGTTGTTTTTGATGATGGAAAATAATGAGCATAAAGTGATTCCTCAATAGTATAATGAAAAATGATTGAGTAGTTAGGTGATTTGAGATCTTAGATCTGACATATGTTTTTTGTTTATCTTAGGATGACATTTAAATCAATTGATTATTTAGGTTATTTGATGAGTTTGGTTATTTGTAGTTTTTTGTTTCTAAGTCATTGATGTTCCTTTTTACATATTGATTCATTTATCTCCCAATTATCATTTTATAGTTTACTATCTTTTGTTATGCAGTAAAATGACTCCAAAGCAAAGGTTGTTCGTGTGCATTGTTGCAATAGTTATAATGTGTAAACTTATTAAACAACGTACACGTGTGAGACAAAATTTGTGTACATCATTGCTTTCGGGAAAGACATATTTTCATGAGCTTTTAGATGGATCTCCTACACAAAAGTTTGATTTATTTATGAGAAAAAAAATGCATTTCTTGAGCTTTGTGATCACTTCCGCGATAGAGGGTGGCTTACTAATAGTAGGCAAAGAGACGTTGAAGAGAAAATGGCATTTTTAGGCACTATTAGTCACAATCATCAAAATCGAGTAATAAAATACCAATTTCAACATTCCGAAAAAATTATAAGTATTTTCCATTAAGCATTGTGGTAAATGCATCAATTTTTCACAGAGATTATAGTGCGCCCTGGATTTGATGGATATACTGAAGAACTTCGATCACATCGACGTCTTAGGGAAGGACCATTCAGGGGGACTATTGGAGCACTTCATGGTACACTAATTAATTCACATATTTCGGTGGATAAACAAACCTCTTTCAGAGGACGAGGTAGAAATGAATGTTTTCAAAATTTTATGGTCGTGTGTGATTTCAATATGAAATTTATATATGTTATGGAGGGATAGTTCATGATTCACGAGTGTTAAATGAGACTTTACGTCATCCAAGCAACAAATTTCCATTGCCCCCTGAAGGTGATATTTGTTATTCTTATTATTTTTTCTATAACTATTATATTTTTTTATTACTATTTGTCTTGTTTGCATTTTTTTTTATTGTTGTAGACATGTATTATTTGTGTGATGCTGCATACACCCACATTAGGATATTTATGTGCCCCTATAAAAGCACACGATACTGGTTATAGGATTTTAGGCGTGATGGTCAAGCTAGAGATAAAAAGGAGAAATTCAACCATTAACATGTTAGATTAAGAAATATGATTGAGATGACATTCGTTGTTTTAAAAAATAGTTTCGCGTTTTTTCATAAAATGCCTCCTTATAGTTTTCGAACCCAAGTACACTTTGTTGTCGCATGCATGGCTTCCTTCATTGAGTATCGCTTAATGATCCATTAATTCAGATATATGAAGCTGATGATGTCGACTTACCGGTCGAGCCTTGAGTAGATAGTGAACAAGCAGAAGATCCACCAAGTTATGATCAAATATTTGGACGAGCACCGCAATATGAAATGATTAATTTGAGATTCTCTCTCTACACTTTTTTTTCTCTCTCTCTACACCTTTTTTCTCTCTCTCTCTGCAATAATTGACTCTAAACCGCATATTCCCTCTTAACTAGTTCTAAAATTGTCATCATCATGGCGGGACCACCGCCGATAATGATACCTAAACCTACTAGTCTCAATAGTTTTTCATCCAAAAGATTTGCTGACATAATTTTAAACCCTCTTCCTTCGATTAATATCTCCTCTAAAACTGACACTTTATTTAAAGCTTAACCCGCGGTTATTTTCTCTGATGAAGAAATAGATAATATTGCTCAGCCTTTCAAATTTTCTCTCATTGGTAAATTTTCTCTTAGCGAGTGGCGAAGCTGGGCCATGGCTGTGGGGGCCATGGCCCTTACCAATCTTTTCAAAAAAAAATACCCTAGATATAGTATGTTTATATTTTTAAGCCCAACATAAAAAAAGCCCAACCCAAGCCCAAACCTTATTTTATCTTTAAACTAAAGGTTAGGTTAACTAAAAACAAAACAACCCTTTCTCACTTTGTATTGTGCAGCAGCCGACTTTCTCCACTTCTCCATTGCAAAGGTATATTCCATTGTTAGTAATTTTAATATTTTAATATGTTAATGCTTATTCAAAGCAAAAGTATCTCCATATTTTAATGCTTATTCAAAGTTATCTCCATATTTTAATATTTATTCAAAGGTATATCTCCAAATGTTAACTACTAGAGTATCTCCAAATGTTAACTGTTAAAGTATTATTAATTGCTAGAGTGTTCAATTAATTTTGAATATGTTAATGCTTGTTGAAAGCTAAACCTCCAATGTTAATTGCTAGAGTATTATTAATGGAAATATTTTAATTTATTTTAATTGTTGACTATTATTGTTAATTGTTAACCAAGCTTATTGTAATTGTTAATTTTTATATGATATTCTAGTGTTCAATTAATATATGGTAATTAACTTTTTTAGGGAAAATGACAAATTTTAATTGTTTTATTTTTGTGTTGTAGAAATATGAGCAAATCAAAGACCCTTGATTCATTTTTCAAGAGAAAACATGTTGAAAGTGAAAATGTTGGCGAGTCTCCGGTTTCTCCCGAGTCTAATGTTCAAATTTCGGTACGTGAAACACTTGAACAACGAACTTTAAAATCTCCAAGAATTGAAGTTGAGGGTTTTGATATTGATAATTTAGAGCGTGATCCTGGAAAACGTATTGAAATATGGAGGTATCCCGATAAGCAACTTAATGATGTTCGACGGGCGTACATTAACTTCGGTCCATATCAATGCATTCTTCCAAACAAGAAAGTCGAGTTTTTATCCACTAATTGATAAATTGATTAGGCTTGTGTTAACTCTTCCAGTATCAACTGCAACTACCGAACGTGCATTTTCGGCAATGAGTCATGTCAAATCCGAGCTTCGGAACAAGATGGAGAATGATTATCTCACAAATTCTCTTATGATCTATATTGAAAAAGATATTGCGACACAGTTTAATGCGGAATCAATCATAGATGGATTTCGCGATTTGAAAGAACGTCGTGTGCAATTCTGATACATCTCAACATGTGATTTGCTAGATTTTTGTATTATGTTCCAACAATTACTTTATAATGTTAGATCTTAATTATGGTGAAAACATGTGTTTTGTATGTGGTGCAACAATTATATTTTGATGGTGAGTATATAAGATATTGTTGGAAAAAATGCTTATGATTAATTTATTTTTAGTGCTAAAATATTGCATAAAAGCATAAATAATCCTAAAAAAAATCGCCTCGGGGGCTCCCGCCCCCGAACCCCCAGTGAATTGCCGTCCCCGCCAACATAAATTCCTGGCTTCGCCCCTACTCTTAGCCATCTATCCATGGAGGCAATACACAAAGCATTCCCACACTTTTCTCTCAAATGTTCATTTTCATTGGGTCTTCTTGATGATCAACACATTCTTATTAAACTGAATCGTGAAGAAGATTTCTTGTGTCTTTGGTTACGAGAGCAGTGAATGGACAACATATTTCTTCCCTAATGTTGATTGTTCCATTTTTCCAATCTGGGTTTCTCTACCACATCTTTCCATTCATTTATTTGCTAAACCTACATTGTTTGCCATTTGCCAACGCATTGGAAATCCTTTTACCATCGATGAAGCTACTACAATAGTTTCGAGACCCAGTTTGGCCAAAGTTTGTGAAATTGATGTTCTTCAATCTCTTCCAGAGAGGATATGGACTGCTTATGGGTCTAAAGGTTTTGGGCAGAAAGTTTATTATGAAAATGTTCCTCTATCTTATAGTAAATGCCTTCTTGCTAGACACGTTGAGGGTGACTGTAATTCCCATGTTCAAACTAAAAAATATTCCATTTCAGATTCTCGTTCTTTACCTAAACTGCCTTCTGATATACCTAAACCGTCTTCTGATTTACCTAAATCGCCTTCTGATTTAAACCGTCTTCTGATTTACCTAAATCGCCTTCTGATTTACCTAAATCGCCTTCTGATACACTTAAACCACCTTCTAATATACCTAAAGTACCCTCTAAAACTGCTTTTACAGTCCCCTCTCCTAAAACTAATCCTTCTCAAACTGACGCTCATGTGTTGAATCCCAAATCTTTTACTAAAACTTGGATAGGGAAACCTCGTTCTGGTGGCATCTCCATTCATGAAGGGGATGGTTTTCATGATGTTCCTATTTATGCTTTTAGAAATTCATCAGTCAGTGGTAGAGGAATGCAAGAAATTATCGATCATGGGTTAACTGCTTCCTCTAAGACAACAAATGCTATTTACGGTAAACAGAAGGCAGTTGATGATTTGCATTTTGATCATAACTGCTCTTCTAAACCAGATTCTATTTGTGATGAGGAAGGTATTAACCTGCATAATTCTTTTTCAGCAATAATTTTAGATTTTGAAGAAGGTGAATTCATTTATGAAACTGATGTGGTCCCTAATATACTTATCCCTAACAAAAAACACATCCCTCGATCTCATACTTCGTCTCCTCTGAGTTAAACACATCTATTCAAAAAAATTTGAAACCTCTTTGGAATACTTTGAAGACGCTGACAATGTGCATGGTACTCAGTTTTTTTTGGTAAGTTTGAAAGAATTCTCATCAACTGTTGGAAAAAAATTGGTGTGGTTACATCCGAAAGGTGTTAAATCTGATCAGCAGGTTACTTCGATTTCTTCTGAGTCTAATAAACTTTCTTCAGTTTCACATATTTTTATTGCTAAAATAAAGAAGAATAAAATCAAATTTGTTCCTTCATCCAATATCAAGATAAGGTCTGCTCTTGTTTCTCAAACTTCTCCTTTAACCAAAACCACATGTTCAATCTTCTTTTTTGGAATATTAGCGGGGTTGGAAATAATCCTTCTTGTCGTAGACTCAAAAGGATCATCAACAAATATCACATTATTGTGGTTGCTATCCAAGAGCCAAAAATTAATTTTCAGAACATCCATTCTCTTGTTCGAAAAATTGGTTTTATGGGGAGTATTTCTAATTCTAGTGGGAAGATTTAGGGCCTGTTTGGTTCTCTATTCAGAAAATTTGATTTAAACACTGTTTTTAAATACAGTTTTAAAATTCAGTTTTTTGTGTTTATAATTATTGGTGTGCGTTTGGTAAAGTTGTTTTTAAATACAGTTTTTTGAAAATTTGACAAATATGTATATTTATATCATACATATGCGTGTGTGTGTGTGTGTGTGTATATATATGTATGTACATATAAACATACATAAAACTTTCATACATACATGATACATGAATGTATACATACATACATACATACATACATACATACATCATAAATTATATACATGTTCATTTAATAACATGTATTTTTAGGTATATTTAATGAGATATGTTGTGGAGTTTATATATATATATATATATATATATATATATAACTTTCATACATACATGATACATGAATGTATACATATACATACATACATCATAAATTATATATACGTACATTTAATATCATGTATTTTTAGGTATATTTAATGAGGTATGTTAGGGAGTTTAACTCTCTCTCTCTCTCTCTCTCTCTCTCTCTCTATATATATATATATATATATATATATATATATATATATATATATATATATATATATATATATATATATATTTATATTTATAATGATGTCGCATATATAATTCACTATAAAATTATATACATACATGAATTGATAATATTTTTTAATACATATGTACTATATGTATATTTTATATTATTCCATACATTAATAATATATGTATAAAACTATATATAAGTATCATGTATCTATTGATAATATTATTTAACTTTATATTATTCCATACGTAATTTTGTGTATATGTACATATATATTTTTTATTTATAAGAATTACACACATTAATGTATTATGTATGTATATTATATATTAAGGTATAATTGCTTTAAAATATTAAGAATGAATAATTCTGAGTTGAAAAATAAAAAAAACAGATGTTATAAAACACCCAAAATCTGTTTTCTGAAAAACTTGATTATAACACAAGAATATTATAATTCTGTGTTTAAAAACAGGTTGTCAAACGAAGATTTTTATCAGAACTGTATTTAAACATAGAAAACAGAATTATAGTTGCAAACCAAACATGCCCTTAGATTCTTTGGAATTTTTTTTTTGAAGTTAATCTCGTTTGGGATATGGATCAAATTCTTTCTATTTATGTCCATTTTCAAAATTTTCCCGTGACATATTTGTTTTCATGTGTTTATGCCAAATGCAATAAAGTTGACAGACAACCTCTTTGGGATGAAATTAAAACTATTGCATCTCCTCGTTATGATTCATGGGTTATATGGGTGATTTCAATATTATGACTAAACAAGATGATAATTTAAAAGGTAATTTGGTGGATAGTCAAGCCATTTTAGATTTTAATGCTACCATGATTCATGTTGGATTAAATGAAATTCGTTTCTCTCATTCGAATTATATTAGATGAAGGAGATATGATTTGGGCAATGATTGATAGGGTGTTTGGTAATGATGGTTGGTTTAATACCTCTTTTTCATCCTCCATTGAACACCTTCATCGCACTAACTCGGATCATGCTCCTCTTGTTCTTTCGTTAAAATTTCCTTATGATTCATATCCTAAACCCTTTAGTTTCCAAAATATGTGGGCATCTCATAAGTCCTTTTTTGAGGTTGTGAAAAATTCTTGGGATGTTGTTCGTGGGAGACTTATGGAGTTATTTGCTTCCAAACTTAAAAATGTCAGACTAACTTTAAAGTCGTAGAATATAGATGTTTTTAGCAATATCTTTACCCTGGTGCAAAATGCAGAAAATGATTTAACTTTTAAGGAGGATATTTATGATATTGATCCTATCCCAGAGAATGGACAAGCATGGAAGCATGCACAGGCTAATTTCAATAAGGAATTAAAATTAAAGGAAATTTTTTGGAGGTAGAATGTTCAAAATTTTCCCATTCCATGGTTAAGAAGAAGAATAACAAACTTTTTATTCAAAGGATCAAGCATGATGGTGGTTAATAGGTGTCAGATTCTAAGGAGATTGGGGATTGTGTTATTTCTCATTTTCAAAATATTCTTGTGGAAAAGTCTTATCGTGATAATAACTCTAGCATTTTCCAATACATTCGTAAATTGGTCGATTCTTGTGATAATCAATTGATTACCAATATACCTTCAAGTGATGAAATCAAGGTGTTTGTTTTTTCATTGGACAAAGATAGTGTGGCGAGTCCGGATGGTTTCAACGGATATTTTTTTCAAGTGTGATGGGAGATTATCAAAGAGGATCTAACCCTTGCTATTTAATTCTTTTTTCTTGATCATGAAATTCCTAAAAGTTGGTCCTCTACAAACATTGTTCTTATTCTAAAAGTGGACACCCCTTTAAATTAATCGGAGTTTAGACCCATTAGTCTTTGCAACTTCTCTAATAAAATTATTTCAAAAATTTTGTCTAACCGATTTGGAAATTTGCTTCCTAATACTATTTCTTCTCTCAAACAGGGTTTATTCAAGGGCGTCACATCATGGATAATATTCTTTTTACCCAGGAATTAATTTCTAATCTCAACAAAAAGATTAATGGTACTAATGTGTTCATCAAGGTTGATATGGCTAAAGCGTACGATAAAATTTCTTGGATTTTTATTCTTACGGTGCTTAGTGCTTCTGGATTCTCAGAAACATGTATTGATTTAGTTTGGAGGCTGCTATCAAACTGCTAGTATTCCATCATTATCAATGGCAAATTGTGTGGTTTTTTTAAGTCAGAGCGTGGGGTTTATCAAGGCGATCCTTTATCTCCTACTTTGTTTGTGATTGCGACGGAGGTTTTGAATAGAGGCGTCCATAATATGATGTTATCAGGTTCATTAAGCACTACACCATATCGAGAAGTTGTCCACTTGTATCAGCTAGTTCCTTTGTAGACGATATAATTTTTTTCAGAATGGTAATTTGCGTTTTGTCAGATTTTTCAAGAAGTTTTTATCTGAATATCAAATCCAATCCGGTCAAAGTTGCAACGCTACTAAGAGCTGTGTTATAACAACTCTGAGGCACTCACATTATCATTGCAGGAGATTTCATTCTTCTACTGGGTTCACATCCAAGAATCTTCCTCTAAATTATCTAGGAGTTCCTCTTTATCATGGACGAAAAAAAACATCATTTTCACTCCTATAAATGATAACGCAGTTGATAGCATAAAGCAGTGGCAATTAGGATTTTATCGATGGCAGGTAGACTGATTTTAATTAAATTTGTTCTTATGATGTTGGGTTCCCATGTATTTTCTGCTATCTTTCCCACGTAGGCGTTCATCTAAGACTTTGACAATATTTGCGTGAACTTTTTTCGGGGTAATTCAGAAGAAAAATTTAAACATCACTAGGTTTCTTGGGATATTATTTGTAGACCTAAAATTGAAGGTGGCCTTGGTATTTGAAAGATTTTTTATGCGAGTTTGGCATTTTCATGCAAGCTATGGTTCCGCTTTCTTCAGAATAATTCATTGTGGTATAATTTTATGAATTTTAAATACAAAAAATTAGTTCACTTGAATTTTAAAGGAACTCCTTCGTTTGCTAGTGTGTCGTGAAAAAGGATGCAGGCGATGTATGATGTTATAGATGAAAATATTTTCGATGCTCCTAATCAATGTTGGTTATCTAATGGCTTTACTTTCAAAACAACTTAGGATTTAATGAGATATAAACATTGTTGATGCAAAAAACTAGACTAGACATAATTAATCGATCGCAGATAAAATAAGTAAAACAAACAAGACACAAGAAATTTTAAAGTGGTTCGGATCAATGGAATAGCCTACGTCCACTGTTCTGTATTGATTTTCTTGAGTTGTTTTTCGGTCCCTTTCAATGAGGGTGACACAATGTATTTATAGCCTAAGAGGGGCCTTGATAGTTGTCATGTGAAAGGATGGAATGCCTTCATTCGTTAGACATTTACATCAATACATAATGATAATTAATTGTATGAAGGCTATCGCTTTATTGGCAATACCGGCTGTAGGACTGCTGTCGCTTTGTTATCAATACAGGTCGTTGGTCGGGCTTTCCTGTTGGTCGACCTTCATTATTGGTCTGGCTTATTTGTTGGTTGGGTTGACTTAGACTTGTGCTACATTGGATGACACGTGCTGACTTGTGACTGGTCCACGTAGGGTGGAAAATTTTGGTATCAACAAACATGGTATTCAATTTTCTTTTACCATGATTTGGGATCCTAGATTACCTCTGAAAGTGTCAACTTATGTGGCGTATTCTTCATGATGTTATTCCTCTTTATGTGAATTTACAGCTTATCAATATTCCTTTGGTTTCGAGATGTCATTGTTGTTTTCAACCTAACGAGGAGAACATCCCATACTTGTTTGGTTCAAGTGAAATTGCTTATTCTATTTGGCTTTATTTCGAAAAATTAATGGGTCTCAAATTTTAGAACCCGGGATTTAGATCTCAACTTTTGCTTTGGTGGTTTAACTCGAATGGGAAGAATATCCGTGCTACTCTTTGTAAGATGCTCCCAAGCTTCATTTGTTGAAAAATATGGTGTGCCAGGAACAAAGCTACATTGAAGGAATTAATATGAATGCCAAGTCTATTATTTTTTAGATTCATAAAGAGATTATCTTATATTTCAAAGCTAGGACTTATAAAAGTCCCCTATCTAGATTTCTTTCTTCATTTATTTCAGATTTTTCGATTTCATGCTCTTCGTTGTAAGCCCATGGAGAAAGGTTATTTTTTTTTTCTGTTCTATGTTATTTGGGGTTTAATCCTCTTTTTTTTTTAAATAAAGGAAATGATTAATTTACGTGATCAAATTGCTAATCAATTATTCACTAGAACTTATGATTTATAGTTCAACCTTATTAGTATTTTGTGACTTTTAATAGCAACTTAGTGAGTTTTACATATTTTTAAACATTTTATACTACGTAAATTCCCTACTACTTGGAATGTCTAATTTTATTTACATATTAAATTGCATATTGTGTGTAAAAATATTTATTTATGGTCATGGATATTTTAAATATACGTTTTGTTTATAAAATAAATATAAAGGTAATTTGGTCCAAATAATCTGCATTCAGATTTAAGACAAAAATCTGCAAACAAACAGTATACATAGAGCTGGCAATTTTTGACCCGATAACCCGTTTACGGTAATAACTCGAAATGACCCGAACATGACCCGTTTAGCTTGTATAGATTTAAGAGTACCTAAAACATATACTAAAATAAAAATCAACGCGACCCGAAAATGACACGACTAACCCGAATTGCCACCCCTAAGTATACATTCAAAAGTTTCATTCAGACAACAAACAAACAACCTTTTCAGATTCAGACTTCAGACTTCATATTCAGGATTCATATTTCAGATTCAGACAAAAAAATAAACACAACCAAGCATGTCAAGTGCTGATCAGTGGAAATATAATTGGCCTTATGCTTTATTTAATTAATGGGCGAGGGACACACCGTGAATAGTTTTCGTAATCTGTTAGGGTCGCTATCGTATCGCGCTAGGAAATTTAGGATGATGTTTTTTCTAGCAAGGTTCACAGTTTTTGAGCACATTGGACAAAATTGATGACCAAAATAAATTAGTCGAACTCACCGAGCATGTCCCCAACGACGATTGGTGGGTCTTACAATAACACTATTCATTCAGTATTATTCAAAAGTCGGAGGTGATTGTTGTCGGTACGTTTCTCCAGTCGAAATAGTCTTTGAACGCAATAGGGATGACACTTTTTGACACGATAACCCGTTTATGGTAATAATGCGATATGACCCGAATCTGACACGATTAGTTTATATAGATTTAAGTAGGGGTGGGCGTGGTCCGGTTCGGTCCGATTTTTGGTCATTTTAGGTGTCGGACCGAATTATTCGGTCCCATATTTGAGAAGATCGTATTTGGACCGATTTAATCAGTTTAGCCTATTTATTCGGTCTAGACTATTTTCGGTCCGGTTCGATAAATAATCGGTCCACATTTACATTTATTTACTTTTTTTTCCAATAAAAATTTGTTAATTTTTTGATGTTTTTACTATTTAAAGGTTGTTTTGCACCTTTTAGGTGCTCTTTTTTGCACCATTAAAGGTGTTATTTTGCCACTGAAATAATATTGTTTTGCACCATTTAAGGTGCTGTTTTTTTCCTTCAAATGTGTTGTCCTGTTTTGCCCAATTTTAGTAGAATAAAACATGTTGTTTTGCACCTTTAAATGTGATGTTTTGCACCTCCAACATATACAATTATATGGAAACATTAAAATAGCTTCAAAAGTAATACATGTCCACCATAAGAAAATATTACACGTCCAAGCAAGCACCACAAGAAAATATTACATGTCCAACTAAGTCCAAGCAAGCAACATAAGCAAACATTACATGTCCACCATAACCAAAAGTAAGGTAAAATAAAGTCCTCGAGTCTCCTCCAAAAGGCGCATAAATCCACCACAATAGTTGAAATTGAGGTCTTTAATCTTTCTCCCAATATTTCTAGAAAAAATACAAAACAAAGATTATGTCAAATAAAAATTCAATACTAAAAGTTTAACATTTAAATTATGAAAAATATATATTAAATTTAACTATTACCCGCATTAAGTTTCTCGTGTCTATCGTTGCCTTTGAATTCGCTTTTAGTACGGGTGGTCGCGTGCTCGATCCTTTTCGTAGCTCTATAGATCCTACAACGATGGAGGCACTTGTTTGTGCACAAAATTGGCTCAAATGTTCAACAAAACCTATCAACATTCGAGATGCCATGGATGACTTGGTTGTAACCTAGAAAACTATCCAATAGAAAACCTGTCAAACATCCAAAAATGACATGTTTTTGTTCAAACCAAATAGTAACACCAACCACAATATAATATCTAATAAAAAGAAATCAAAACCAAATATGTAATTATGTAATTATGGGTTTGTCTTGGAACTGCAATGAGTGGAAGTGGTACATGATTAACCAACACATCTTCCATTGACCGATTTAATTGATAATGCTTACGATTCCACAACCATCAAAATCACCAACCTATGGATACAGATGATGCGCATTATGACCAACTAAATGAACAATTTGATGTTTAACTACTAGGAGATCGGGAATACATACGGTTGAAAGCCGATGCAGCTAGACTGTTTTATAAAGATTGTAATGAAAACACACGGCATTATATGCAATGATTGGTTTGCATAATTTGAAGAGTCACTTTGGTTTATCTGGTAGTTGAGTAACTAGAATTCTTATATGGGTTAAAGAAATTCTCCCAAAAGAGAACACGTTACCAGACAATTATCCTATCATGAAGAAGATTTTGAAGGGTTTAGGTTTGAAATACAAATCTATCCATGCTTGCAAGTATGATTGCATATTGTATCAGAACGATCACAAAGGGAAGGATGAATGTCCGATATGCAGTGAGCTTAGATATGTGGTTTGTGAGAATGGAAAGGACAAATTTGCAAAACATCGCAAGTTCTCACAAGTCCCACAAAAGGTTTTAAAGTAGTTTCCACTTGGGTCACGGTTAAAATGGTTTTTTACTATACTATGGATAGTGGAGGCTATGACATGGCACGATTGATACGAGGTTGGTGGGAACTTGATGCATCATCCAGTTGATTCACCCATCTGGAAAATTTCAAACACACAACACCATGAATTTGTAAAGGAACCACGTCACGTTTATCTTTCAATCTCAACCAATGGATTTAACCCTTTCGATAATTTAAGTACTAGTCAGAGTTATTGGCTAGTTCTAGTGGAACCTTTAAGTCTCCCTCAAACACTATACATGAGAAAGGAGTTCACATTGTTAGCTTTGTTGATACCTGATCTGAAGGCTTCCAGTGATGACATTGATATATTTTTAGCACCATTAATCGAAGAACTTAAAGAGTTGTGGGATAAAGGCTTGACGAGTTCACACTTAAAGCAATGGTGATGTGGGCGATCCCTAACCTTCTTGCTTATAGGACCTTGTTTGGTTGTAATGCTCATTGTTATTATGGATGTCCTATATATGGGGAGTAAACTAAAGTGTGTTGGTTAAAATATAGTGGAAAGATGATTTACATGGGTAATAATAGATTTCTACCGACTAGTCACCCTTTTAGGAATGGCAAGTCTACCTTTTTGCATGTCGGTCACGAGCGTAGAACGACACCTGTTCAAATTTTTGGTCAGCAAATCAAGGAGAAGGCGACGACTACGACTGTGGGAAATAGGTACGTAGGCAAACACCCCCAGTATGCAAACCTAAAGCGTAAATCTAGGGGTATCCAAACGATCCTAGTAAAGTAAAGCATGGTCCTTGCGATCAATATTTTCTTATTTTCCCTATTGGAAAGATCATCGTGTAAGGAATATAATTGATGTGATGCACATAGAGAAGAATGTTACAGAACATCTGATAGGAACATGTCTGGGTGGATCTCATTCCAAAGATGGAGAGCGGGCCCATCGAGATCTATAGGATATGAAAATAATAAAGAAACTTTGGTTAAAAAGTGATCCTACAACAGGAAGAATTTCTACCCCCTACTGTTTAGAAGTATTAACACCTGTCTTATTACCATTTTAGAAGTATTATATAGATATCATATCCATGTAGAATGACGAGAATAAGATAATAGAGAACTTATATGTATAAGCCACTAATGGTGAACTAGAACACGTACATCTACTTTACGTGTCTTTCAATCAGTAACAAATTCATTGTAGGGGAGATTTATGATAAAATTAGTAGAACGATGAAGAATGATGATGATTGCATCTTATCACAAACGGTGCCAATTATGTTAAAGAAAAAATATGATTTTCTCACACACAACACAATAATGGAAAATAATAGTTCATAAATGAAGAAATGTAGTAGAGTAGATTGACACGAGATGTATATGGTTCGGTCGGTCTCATCCTACGTCCACGGAGGTGAAGGGTTGGGGAATCATTTTATCACTTTTGGAAATATTGAAGATTACAAAGAGTTGTTGTATATGGAGCTCTTATGAGGGAGAGTTTGGTTCCCTTTTTACAATGTCTATGTGTCTTTTTATAGGGCAATTTAAAATTAGGGTGTCTACCTAAATAGGACATGTTCTCCTACAGTTTGAATGATTTCATATAGATACGTAACATGTGACTAAAAGAATCTGTCGCGGCATTTAACCTTTGGAATCCTCGTCTTCGATTGTATGAGCGTTCATCACATTCACCCTCTCGGCCAAGTTTTCATCCATTCATATATTCAACCAAGTGTTCATTCATTAATCAATTCAGCTAAGTGTTCATCCATTCAGTCGAGGCATTTATTCGTTCAACTTAAATGTTTATTCGTTCGGGTCAAGTGTTCATCATGCTCTCCAGTTCGAAATCAAGGGATATTGTCCCCTTAACGATTTATATTAAATATATAAGGATGTTTTAATTTTCTTTCAAATCAGTTCTATAAACTTCAATGTATTTATATTTCTATGGGGACTAGAATTACAATAGCACGTAACTTGTATGTGTTCAATACAATCCTCCAAGCTTCTTGTGCATCAAGTTCACGAAAAGTACAAGACACGAAAGACTCCCACATGTTTATCACATGGAATTATTCAAATTGATAGTGGATAGGTTCGAAATGCGAGGATAGATTTTAATGGAGGTTAGGACTCTCCTAAGTTTCCCTGTAAATTTAAACATGCACTTTATTGAGAGGGGCATATGAGATTATATCATCGAGTAGTACTATACCTCTGCCGACCAGTTATCTAATTTAATAAAGGAGCTAACCCCAAACCCCGTGGACATAAGCACAATATCAAACCACGTATATCTTGTGTTGTGTGTTTTTTATCTTATTCCTTGAATACTTCTCTTAATCTATCTTGTTCGCATTGGATACAGACACTATAGGAAATTGCCACCTACAATTAGTGTCACCTATGGGAAACGGTCTAAGTTATTTTACACTAGCTAAATTCTTGGGATATGTCACTTGCCCAACTAAGATCTTATTAATGTAAATGACCAGGAGGGTCATCAACAACACAGTTATGGAGACCCAGAGGGTTATCCCCTTGACTATAGAGATCATAACTACCAAGAGGGTCAATAACTAACCCTTCCCTCTCAGAGGTTTAGATCCAAGATTGGTGAGTATTATCGATCCTTAGATGCTCGTTACCGCACTTAAGAGGAGAGACCGGTGAATAGTATGAGTTTGAATGATCTAACCAAATCTCAAGGCTCATTGATAACTATTAAAAGTGCCTTTGATATGAAAGGGCTGCCAATATGATCCAATAAGAGCAGAAAACTATGCTCGAGTGGCGCCTAGAAAAGCTAGATAAGGAAGCCTATAAAGATAAGCGCAAACATGAATGTGGCTCATAAAATCCAAGCCCTCAGGCAAGTAAAGCTTGCAGCCGAGGAAGGAGTACTCAGTGACAGACGAAATGTTCTCCTCACCTAAGGTCTCCTAAAGGGATACCATACCCCGATGACTAATAAGAAGATAGAGAGCTTTGTGACTTTATCAAAAGGGAGGTAGAGATACACCTAGTCCATCAAAGGGCTCGCACGACTAAGGAGCTCGGCAAAGCTTAATAAAATCACCTTTTAGACGATCTATAGAAGAGTTTGAGCCTTCCAAGAAGTTTCCCCCCCCCCCCCCCAAATTCAAGATCTATGATGGGAAGTCTGATACCACCGACCACATCAGGCTATATTGCCAGGCAATGACACTATAAAACACTAATGAAAAATTAATGTGCCGAATATTCTCCTCAAATATTGGAGACACTACCCATCTAAGTGGTTTAAAAAGTTTTTGCATCGATCGATAACCTCCTTCAAGTAATTGGTCGAGTTTTTCATGGCCAGATTCGTTACTAGAAGCACCCATCCAATATAGATGGATTCACTTATAAAGATGAAGAAAAAGCCCTAGGAAACACCCCACGAGTATGCTAGTGGATACTGGGAGGTGTATAATGAGGTGGAGGACTGCACCGAGCAAGTTATAGTGGCATCCTTCAAAGTTGGTTTGTCGAGCAGTTCCATGCTCTACTAATCCCTCACAATGCGGGAGGCCATCACGATCGACGACCTCAAGCCAAGGATTGAAAAATACTCTAAGGTTGAAGATATGGAGACTAAAGTTGGTCAAGATAGAGAGCGACAAAAGAGGCCCAAAATGGGTATAAGGAGGCGATGAATAAGAAAGACGGGAGAAAGAAAAATGGGAAGTTGAAATGTGCCGAGAAGCAGGATCCCAAAAAATATTCAAGGTAGCTAACGCGATTTTCTCTAAACCAATCTACAAAATCTTTTACAATTTCAAAGTTTGATAATATTTCAAAGTTACCGAGAAGATGTTCAGTGATTCGAAGTAAAGAAACCAAACACTTGAATGTGCATACCATAATGATCACGATCACAAGACCAAAAACTACAAGGCTCTTAAGTCCCAAGTCGAGGAACTGGTTCAAGTTGGGCACCTAAACTACTTCTTAGAGAAGAAGGAAGACGCAACGCAGCCTGTGTGCAACCATAGACTAGTTAACGTCTGGGACGATGACATGGGACATGAATTTTTTATAATTCATGGGGGACCAAGACCAGATAATGTGCTGGATGAAATTTTGGGTCATAAATTCATGGTTATTCATAGCGAATCAAACCCAAACCAAATAAAGGGGAATACCCTAGAGATGGAGGTTAATAAGCCCACAACAGTCATGGAAGCCTTTAAGATCGAACTAAGCCCATTATAGTCAAACACTAACGACCTGTAGATATTGATTATACGAAGCACATTATTTTCACTGACAATGATTTGGTCAGAGTAGGAACTCCCTATCAATATGCTCTTATCATCACTATAAGAGTTCCTAACTGGGATGTGGAAAAGATGTTGGTGGACCAGGGGAGCTCCTCGGAAGCCAAGTACCTCAAGATGTTTAATAAGTTGAACTTACGTATAGAAGACCTGGAGGAAGCAATTGTTCCTCTGATCAAATTTACAGGGAGGATGAATTTTCTAGTTCTCCTTGTTTAGGCATGAGGGACCTCTAATGGTAGATTGATAGAAAGGGTTTTACCACGGTGTCGCATCACCGACGTCGGTCGTTTGTTATATTCGGCTTACCAACTCTATACAGAAATCTAAACTATGACTACACTCTTTTAAGAGAGTATAGTGGCCAGTCCGGGTATCAAAAATCCACAGAGACGAGTTGCTAGAATTTGATTGGTTTAGTATTCCTAAAATAAAAGTGTAAAAGATAATTTCTAACAAAAAGAAAAAGATAACAAAAGGAAAAGATTAAACAAGGCGAGTGCATTTAAACTAAATTAACAAAGAGAATAAAAATTATAGGTTACGTCGGATATCCCCCACCTAGAGTTAATTAGCATAAAATGGTTACACGGGTTCATGGATTATTAAGATTGAGTCTCGTTTCGTCAATTGATTAAATTAAGAGTTATCACACCCCTAAATTCGCATAAAAGAATAATATGATTTCGGCATCAACAAATACCCCAGAAATTACGCACGCAAGGTCGTAAATACGGAGCATACATGATTTACCCCGTTAAATCTCCTAGGCGTAATAACTAGGACAACCCACTTGAAATAGACCCGTAAAACTCATTCACCAAAGCAAAGAAACCCGTCAACCCATAGGTGAGTTCAATCTGACACAACCTAGACTTAATTAGCTAGAAATAATGGTAAATGACATGAATTAAAAGAAAGAAAGTAAACCTAATTAGCAAAGAAATAAATAAATTACAATAAATAACTAGGCATTGAAATTAAATATGGAAGGAAAATATAAGGAACAAAGCAAGAATAATATCCACTTACATTAATGGGTGTCAAACCACAACACAAATGGAGGAGATGGGTGATCACCACAAAAATCCCCAGAGAGTTCCAAGCCCTAGCTCCTAAAATAAGAAAAAATGAACCAAAACTAATATTTTTTACAAAATAAACAAAGATTTGCTTTTATAGTAAGTTACATTAATAGAATAAAAGAAAAGGAAAAGAAATGAAAATAAGTGATAAGTCTCTTTTAACAACCAAAAAGAAAATAAAAAAAGAGAAAAAGAGAGATAGATACAAAGAGGTCAGTGGAAACAGAACACCGGTCGATCGGGGCCTCAGACCGGTCGATCGCGAAAATGGGGGAGGCACACTGGAAAAATCCCACGATATAAATTGAATCACCGGTCGATCGATGACCAAATCGCGATCAACCGAGCATGGCAGCAGTCCCCCACGAAATTCCCTTTCGCATCGCAGCCAACATCCTTGGAAAGCTCAAGACCCACAACCAAGATTTCTTTGTGTTGAAAAGCCACATCGCAGCAGGCAACCATGCCGAGGCTCAACCTCCAAATCATGTTCAACCCGGGACCAATATGCGTGGTGGAGCACCCATCAAAAACTGCCATAGTCGAGACCCAAGATGCAAACTCCACACCCATTTTCGTGAACACAGCCCGAAGCCACAAAACCAAGTCAACGACCTCCTATGTCTACAATCGTGTTACCCAAAGACCGGACCTGCAATTACTATGGTGTGTAGAAAACCCATTTTTAGCCGATACCCATTTGGTATGAACAAATAAAGACTAAGCTCTAAAAGATGAAAACCCACCATTGATGGCCTCCATAGCCAAAGACCCACAACACCAAATGGGTAAAATCAAGCCCCGAAATCCGCACTTGCGTGTCGTGGACCAAACTTGAGTTCCAATTTCATCAAAAACATCCCAATTTGGCATGTGGCCAAAACCCGAGAAATCACACAAAATCACCATTCTCAATTGTGTGTCCTTTAAATTGGCCCAAAAAGAAGATAGGACATAAAGGGAATTAAACAAATTGTTAAAATAATAATAAAATATTAAATTAAAATTCTTATATTTCTTCCATGATTAAAGGTTCGTGTTTAATTCATTCAGGCTCCGATTCAAGCACCGTTCACGGTCATGCGAATCTTGGACCGAGGGCTATAACTTACATGAATACTTCGGTAAAAAAAACCAAAGTGTGAAATTACGAAAATGTCCCTGAACGCGCGAATTATGACGGAACTTGACCGAAACGCAACGAAAAATCACACTAAGCATTGTAACACCTATAAATACTCAATAATACCCCAAATTAAGTATTAGCGTATACAACGGAGGTTGTCTGATTAACGAGCATAAATATAGCAATTACAGTACCGAGGGGGCTAAAATGCATAAGTTCGAGGGTAATTAAATGCATAATTCGATACGAATCACACCCCCTAACTTTCACATTGCTAGTCCCTAATAATTAAATTTAAAGCAAGAAGAACCATACAAAAAATACAACAGGTATATATTCATGGAAATATAAATGCCACTTTCGTATGGAACACGATTGCATTTAGCGTATCCAATAAACCATTGAACCCCTAGGTTACCCCAGTGGAAGATTGTCGTCTCGTGAGGGTTTTCAGGGATGAAACCCACAAACATCAAATTTCCTCAAAATGTATGGCCAAACAACCAATATGACAAAGTCAACAACAATTAGATATTTTAACATATTATTAACAAAGCAAAAGAGAAGTTTGCCCACTAATCCGCAACTATCAATATTAAAAGAATAACTACATGGAATTGAAACCTTAGATGTGAGTGGGGTGCATGCCCATGTAAAAATCTTTGATTCGATAGAAATGCCTATAGCTCGAATAATAATTAAAGCATGCTTCCACTCAATCATCTTTAGATATTACACTCAACAAATAGAAGCACTCGGAATAGGGTGTAACACGCGGGACATGCGAGCATCATGAGTAGATGTAAATGGAAACAAAACCGAACACATGTCATCAATGAAGAACGCAATATAAAAGTGAAAATTACAATCTTATGAAAGGATATCGCATATTAACCAATGTGAAATGCATTTAATCAGATTATCGCTAATGTTCGACCTTTGAATCACATTACCCTAGGATCAAATAAGACTTTTCGAGTATAGAATTTGGGCTAGGCTAGGGTTTGGAAGTGAAAGAAATATGTACGGGGGCAAAGAGGACTCGGGAATCACACGCGAGATAATGGAATTAGTGGGAAATAAAGGAATTGACTTCAAATTCCAAAAGCAAGATATTCATGAGAGTAAGACTTTTATTTCCACATACTTTGGAGCCATTTATTCTATTTTTCTTATTTCCTTTTTCTTTTCTTTTCTTCTTTCTTTTTCTTTTCATTTCGTCCACTCGTTGATTGATTGCAATCCACATAACGTGAACATCATTCAATCCCAAGAATAATCCCAAATCGAGGTACGAAAAGTGAATATAAGGGTTTATAACTCGAATCTGGAGTAGGTTAGGGGATTTGGGATGAAAAGAAAGGTCATAATAGGGATCAACGGGGTTGACTAGGGACATGTATAAGGTTAAGGTTAAGGTCGTATGGGTTAACAACAAATAGGGCCTATGATCCTTTCCTAAAGTTTCATGTGATTCTCGGGACTCAACACCTTTGAAAATCATGCTCAAGTGATAAATCAATTAATATGTAATCAATGAAAAGAAAATTAGATCGTCAACAAGATAAGTTTTTCAAGAAAGAGAAAGAGTAATGTATAAGCAATCGAAAACGAAGAAAAGTACGAAGCTCGCTAGGTTTTTAGTGTACATATAGCAACAAAAAGACACCAAGATATAAATGCCGACCGAACCATTTAGAAAATATGCTCAAGTGCTCAGAAGTTTTCAAGGTTTAATTCATGCATTTATTCTCAATATTGAATAATATAAGGACTAATGTTTAATAACATGAAAGAAATAGAAAATGCATCATTGAATTAGCAATTGGATAGGGCAATTATTAAATTTATCATAGGAAATTAAGGCAAAAGGCCCAAGAAAGAGAAAAAAAGAAATAAAATCTTTTTGAAATTTTTTATTTTTTCAAGAAAAGCATGCTTGGGATTAACATATAATCAAATCATGGACACTACCAATGAATCCCACACCCCCTAAGTAAAAACCTGACATTGTCCTCAATGTTAATTAAGAACCAAGTTAAAGAAGGACAAGAGAGATATTACCTAAAATGGAGCGATCTCCTGAAAAGTACTAGTCCAAAGATTCTACAAAACATTTTAGTACCAAGGCATAACAAAAAGAAATAACAAAAATTTTAACTAAATAAACTATACTAAACTAAAAGGAAAGAAAAGCTAAAAAGAAAGAAAGAATAAAAAGCTAACTATGTACAACCTACCATTTGGACTTCTAACTAACTATACACTAGAAGTCTAAATTTTTAAGGATGCACCCAAATAGGGATGTGACTTTGAAAGATCAATGGTGGACCCTCCAAAGTGAACATGCCTCCCGAAAGATAATAATTCCGTTTGAACAACAGAAGACATGCATGGGGCGGATAAAGTGAACCATTGTCCATTAAAAGTTTGGGAGGGACAACAGGGGGATTTAGATAACAAAGGGGAGAGGTACACATGGGTTCTAAAAAAAATTGAATTTCCTCCCAAATATTTTTCAATTGGAATGGGAGGTAGCGCACATGGAGGCAAAGATTCCTTCATGGAAGGTGACTCGAGCAAGTACTCCTTATCGGTGAAAAAATTAATCATTTTAAGGTTTTGGACCGATTCATCAGGTACTAGCATCGGTTCGACAATATAGAATAAAGACGGGGATGAAAGAAATTCAATCTCAAGAGATGAGTTATCATCGCTTGAAGATTTAATTTCGAAAGAAATAGGATCATTTTCAATAAAACTTTCTTCTTTGAGAATCAAGGAAGAAACCATTTCACTGTAAATGGATACTACGTCCATTTCTTCCTCATTTTCATTCACTAATATACCATGGGTCAAGTCAAGAATGATTTGCTCCAAAGTAGGCACAAAGTCCTCATTTGGTTCGAAACATTCCTCGACTTCAAAGGTCTCGGAAGAAAAATTATCATCGGATTAAAATAATGAATCCAACAACGATTTTCTCCCCGATAGCGATTTCAAGTTTCTGATTCTCAAGAATGTGCAAGCCCTCACCGAAAGTCATGGGGCGAGGAGCGAATTCTTGCAAATGAGAATTTTAAAAGTTATCATCGGAACAACTATCAAAATCATTAACATAAGAATTTTGAAAGCTATTGCAATATGTTTCAAAATTCTTATCATAAGGATCTTGTGACCCAAAATCAAAATGATTATTCCCAAAATTCCCGCAATCCATATCTTGACTTTTGTAATACTCATCCAAAGTAATTTTAGATGTTTTAATTTTTTGGGTTTGTAAATATTGACCAAAAGTCACAGGTTTATGGGGATTTTGAAAATTATCATTAGGATTATCGAAAGAATTGGAATAAGACATTCATACCCCAAATAAGGCTCGAAGTGGCAAATTCCACAAAGAAGATGTGTGGCCGAAAAATTCAAGCGGTTATTGGCGCTCAAATGTGAAAATCCTACAAAAAAGGTTAAAACAAAAAATACAAATACAAAAGAAAAAAGACTACGAAATAATAAGATAATTACAATATATAACAAAAAACTCACCGACAACGGCGCCATTTGATAACAGGGAGAAACCACGATGCGAGTGTGTAAAAAGATACACCGATCATTGGTATTGGCTCCGTCCGCTATGCAAAAACCTAAACTCTAACTACTCTTATTTTATAAGTATAGCCGTAAGTTCGAGTATCAAATCCACAGTGAATGTTCGATAGATTATAATAGATTTATCACTTCAAAAATAAAATTGTAAAAGGTAATGGGTGATTGTAAATAAAAGGAAAAATAAGAAGTTTAAACTAAACAATAATTAATAAAATGATGGTCGAGATCACGTACCCGCCATAGGCTAAACATGCGGAATTAGAATTTTGGTTCGAAAACATTTAATCGAGCATTTTTAATTAATCATAAACATCACACATGAAGGAATTTAAGCCAATGATGCGAGATTAAATATTTAATCAAAAATGATCACCGGCGACTTAAAAAGTCGGATTATCGCTTTAAACACTAACGTTGCATGACAAAGAAAGTTAAATGCATAATAATCCCATTTTAATTCGCAAGGTTTCAATTAAATATAATTTTACGCGAAACCTAACTTTCGGAGCTCGATGTCCATTAATGGCGGACACACGACCCAAACCTTATTTAACTACTCACTAGACATGATTAAGCTAATTAAACAACTAGTTAATTATTAAAGCAAGAAATAAATAAATTACTCTAAATAATGAGGCATTGAAATTAAGATTGCAAGGTTAATATAAGTAACAGAGCAAGAATAATATCCACTTACATTAATGGATGTCAAACCACAACACAAATGGAGGAGAGGGGTGATCTCACAAAAATCCCCAAAGACTTTTAAGCCTTATTTCCTAAAATAAGAGAAAATGAACCAAAACTAATCTTTTTTACAAAATAAACAAAGATTTGCTTTTATAGTAAGTTACATTAATAGAATAAAAGAAAAAGGAAAAGAAATGAAAATAAGGGATAAGTCTCTTTTAACTAGCAAAAAGAAAAAGCAAAAAGAAAATAAAAAATAGAAAAAAAAGATAGTAGCAAAGAGGTCGGTGGAAACAGAACACCGATCGACTGGGGCCTCAGACCGGTTGACCGCGAAAATGGGGGAGGCACACTGGAAATATCCCACGGCATAACTCGAATCACTGGTCGATCGGCAGCCAAATCGTGGTCGACCGGGCATGCCAGCAGTCCCCCACGAAATTCCCTTCTGCATCGCAGCCATCAGCCATGGAAAGATCAAGACCCACAACCACAATCGCTTTGTCTTGAAAACCCACATCGCAGCAGGCAGCCATGCCGAGACTCAACCTCCAAATCATGTTCAACCCGAGACCAATATGCGTGGTGGAGCACCCATCAAAAACTGCCATAGCCGAGACCCAAGATGGAAACTCCACACCCATTTTCGTGCACATGATCCCAAGCCAAAAAACCAAGTCACCAACCTCCCATGTCTGTAATTGTGTTACCCAAAGATCGGACATACAATTGCTATGGTGTGTAAAAAACCCATTTTTGGTCGAGACCCATTTGGTATGCACAAAAAAAGACCAAGATCCAAAAGATGAAAACCCACCATTGATGGCCTCCATAGCCAAAGATCCACAACACCAAATGGGTAAAATTAAGACCCAAAATCTGTACTTGCGTGCCGTGGACCAAACTCGAGTTCCAATTTCATAAAAAACATCCCAATTTGGCGCGTGGACAAAACCCAAGCAAAACTCGAGAAATCGCCCAAAATCGCCATTCTCAATTGTGTGTCCTTCAAATTGGTAAAAAAAGAAGATAGGAAATAAAGGGAATTAAACAAATTGTTAAAATAATAATAAAATATTAAATTAAAATTCTTATATTTCTTCCACATAATAAAACGTAAATATTGCGTATTTCACCCGTTAACCTGCGCGTTATTTTTCCCCTTGGGTATCTTAATCCCTATACTTATGCTCGTTAATCATAAAACCTTGAATTTCTATATATACATGCTTTGTAGGGGTTAATTGAGCTTTTGTAGGTGTTTCGATGCTTAGCATGAAGTTTGGACGCTTTGCGGAAATGTTTCGTCGACTATTGCAGCTTTGGGGGCATTTTAGTAATTTCATCATTCGATTTTGAATCCCGATCTCTTCACAAAAGTTTAAGCCCTATTATTTCTCTTCGCGTGGCCACCGACAGTGCATGAATCTGAGTTGTATCGATGGAGTTATGGCATTTTTAGGATGGTTTTGACTTAAAAAGTACACTCAAGGTCAGATTCAAGGGCATTTTAGTCATTTCATATTTTATTTTTTTGGCCTATTGTCTGTTTGGATGTTATATCCCTCTGAGTTATCTTTGCGTAGCCTCAGACCATGCCTAATTCTGAGCTATAACGAAGAAATGACAGCATTTTCCGTAAAACAGGACAAATCTACAGATTGCAGACCTGTAGGGTGCGAATCGATTCGGAATGCACCAGATCACCAGATTTTCATTCCGAATCGATTCGGAATGGCCCCGAATCAATTTAGGCCTGTATATTTTTCTTCTCTTTTGTTACAAGTTTTCCATTGGGATATTTTTTGTATAAATACTAACTTCCTCTCATTTTGAGAGATAGACTTAGATAGTTTAGTTTAGGGTTTGGGTCTTGAGAGCTCATTCTTCTTCCTTATTTGGTGTGACATCCATTTGGGTTTGTAAGTTGTAGTATTCATTATCCTCACCATTAATGTAGTTGTTCTTGTTTATTTCTTGCTTTTTAGTGTAATTCCATTCTTTGTTAATTAGTTGTAGTTAGTTATTTATTGCTTTAATTAGTTTAATCAGTGTAATTTAGTTTATTTCCATGTCGTGTAGTCGGTAGATAATGGGTCGGGGTTGCGTTTCTGCCATTAATGGGTTTGAACCTCGAAAATTAGGTTTCACGTAAAATTGCATTTAATTGAAACCGCGTGTATTAAAGTTGGATTGTTATGCGTTAAACTTTATTTGTCACGCAATTTTAATGTTTATAGCGACAATCCGAATTTAATTTGTGCGTGACCATTTTTGATTAAATGTTTATTCAAGCAACTTTGGGTTAAATTCCATATTGCGTGAAGTTTATGCTTAATTAAAATGCTCAGTTAAAGGTTTTCGAGGCGGAATTCTAATTAGTAGTTGTTTCGATCAACGTGGTTCGATGCGATCCCGATCCTCGCTTTACTTTTGTGTAGCATAACTTATTCCTTTCTTTTGTCACCATAACCAACCATCACCTTTTATTTGATTTATTTTACACTTTTATTCCTGAAGTAATTAAACAATTAAAATCTAAAATTCAATCACTCCCGCTGGATTTCTTACGATACCCGACTTACCGCTGTGCTTGCTTCGAAAGTGTAGTAGTATCTTAGGTTTTTACGTGTTGAGCGGGAGCCGAAATCAATGACAACGTCCTTACATGAACACTCAGTTTCCCTCGCATCAAAATGGCACCGTTGCCCGGGAGTGTATTTTAGATTGTAATTATTTTATTATTTCGTAGTATTTCTTTCATTCATATTTGTATTCGTTATTTTCTCCTTTCGTTTTGAATTGTGCTAGATAGTTTCGAGAAATTGAAATTTTTGCGCTTGTTGCTTTTGTTGAATTGCCTACTTTAAAATTTATCACTATTATGCTTTAAATAACCTTAATTGTTATGAGAATTATTTTCCAAGTTATACTCCCAAAACAATGAGAAAATTCCTACAAATTCTTGAAGATGAGCGCATTGAGCGTGAAATTCAAGAGTATGTAAGTAATCCCTCATCGCCTTGTGAGGGTAATTTGGAATGCGAGGAATCCATTAGCTATGAGCAACCCGCACAAGAAGATGTTATGTCTTCTTACGAGTTTTATTATGAGTTTGTGATTAATAAAATCAATGACCAATCCGAAAGTTCTCAAGCTTGGTTGTTGAAAAATGATGCCTTGATCGATGAAATCATTTCTTCACAAAATCGAGTTGAGGTTGAAATTTGCATTTCACCTCCACCCCTTATTGATGAAGAAATAATTTTGAGTGATTCAAGCTTTAGCACTTTCGGATTTCAACCTCTTATTAATGTTTTTGATTGTATTGAGGTTGATGGTCCTTCTTTTCCTTTATTCCCTACTATTCCCGAACAGTTAAATTTATCACAAGAATCTCTTGAAAGTCTTGAGGACTTTGACCCGATTCTTGAACGAGAATGTTATTTTGAGATGGTTCATCTCATGGGATATTCACTTGCACTAGCCCCGCCTCCCCTTCCAATTAAAGAACCTTGGGGATATGATTTTAATTTTCTCAAAATCAATGCGGTCTTGTCCCCCATTTTATCCAAATCCACCATTGTCCCTCTCAAATTTTTAATTGACGATGGTTCATTTCTTACACCTTACACATGCCTTCCATTTTTCAAACGAAATTATTATTTTTTGGGAGGCATGTTCGCTTTGGAGGTTCAACCGTTGATCTTTCAAAGTCAAATACCTTTTTAGGTGGACCCTCAACTATTTAGACTTCTAGTGTATAGTTAGTGTGAAGCCTAAATAGTAGGTTGTAAATAGTTAGCTTTTTAATTTTCTTTCTAAATATTTTTCTTTCCTTTTTATTTAGTTTAGTGTAATTAGTTAACTTTTTGTTATTTGTTTTTTCTGTGCTCGGTTCTAACTTGTTTTGTAGATTTCATTAGACTAATGCTTATGGAGATCGCTCCAATTTTGGGTAATATCGTTCTTTTCCTCTCTTTGTGTTGTGTTCTTAATGTGCATTGAGGACAATGCAACATTTAAGTTGGGGGGGGGGGGGGGGGTGTAGGATATTCTATCCATTTCATGTGTAGTCCATTGATTTGCTTACTTGTTAGTTACTTAGTATTCTTTTTGTTAAAAATTAAAAAATTTTAAAAATATTTTCTTTCTTTTTTCTCCTTTGTTGGGCATTTATGCCATATTTTCAATGATAAATTTTAATAATTGTCTGATCCGATTGACAACTCAACGATGCATGCTCTCGATTTTAGAATTTATTAGACTTTAGTCCTCAAATCATTGATATTGTGATTAATTTCATGAATTAAACTTTATCCCTCGAGCACATGCGCTTTTCTTGTTATATTTATTTGGTTTAAGATTTTTATAACTCGGTAATCTTTTGTTGCATTGTATATCCTTACACCGAGTAAGCTTTCTGCCTTTTATCATTTGTGAGCATATACACTATTCTTTCCTCATTGAAAGCATTGAATTCGTCGGTAATCTCTCTATTCTTTCATTGATCGTTCATTAATTGAGTGTATATCTTGAAATGTGTTACTTGAGCATGATTTTCATATATTATTTTGACTTGAGAATTGGGTAAAATTTATGAAATGATCATAGGCAATCTTTGTTATATCACCTATATTAGCCTTAACCTCACTTTATATGTTTCCCTAGTTAACCCCTTTGAGCCTAAATATAACATTTCTTTTCATAACCTAAAATCCCATAACCAACTCCAAATTGGACTTAGAAACCATACATATTACCTTACTTACCTTTGTTTGAAATGTTGCTTGGGACTGAATGATGTTATGTAGTGTGGTTGCAATTTAGGCATATGAGAGTGAGAAAAGTAAAGAAAAGAGACATGTGAAAAAAAATGAAAAAGAGAAAGTAGAAAACAAAAGAAAACGTGAGAAAAAGAAGAAAAGGAAAAGAAAAGAGAAAGTTGTATATGTTGTGTATAGTTCAATAATCCTTGTTACTCTCCAATTCATATTTAATGCTTGTTTTGGAACTTGTTTTCTAATTTTGATATTTCCCACTATTTACCATTATTCTAAGTTTTCATTCCGAACACTTTGAATCCGTACATATATCCTTCATTTCGTACCCTATCTTAGCCAACATTACAACCATATTAAAATCCTATGTGATCTTAAGTAGATGTAATTCAAAGGTTTAAATAGTTTTGATAATCTGTGAAAGTGAATTTCGCCTCCTTTAATGAGCGATATCTTTCATTGAGATTACAATTTTTCATTTTATATATAGCGTTCTTCATTTGTGACATGTGTGCGGCCTAGTTTCCATTTACATTTACTCATTATGCCCGCATGTCCCGTGTGTTAGCTCCCTGTTTCGAGTGAATTCACTTGATGAGTGTAATACCCGTGAGGATTGAATATATGCTTGCTTTATTTAGTATCCAATTTATTTAAGTTTTTTCCAAATCACACTTTTTCTATGCTCGCTCCCCTCCCACATTTTAAGGTTTCAACCATGAGGTGCATTCTATGATGTTAATGATTTCGGACTTTTGTTTGAATTCGTTCATTGTGCTAATAATGCATATGAAATCTTTTTCGCATTGTTGAGTTTGTCGCATGTTTATTGGGCTTATTTTGAGGAAACCATTTGATGTTTGTGGGTATTATCCCTAAAAACCCTCACGAGACGACACTCGTCCACTAGGGTAACCTAGGGGTTTAACGGCTTATTGCATACGCTAAATACAATCGTTCGCTCGTGAAAGTGGCTTTTATCTCTTTTGTACATATCTCCTTTTTTGTTGTTTGCTTGTAGTTCTTGTTTTTTCCTATTTCATTGCTAGGGACTAGCAATATGTAAGTTAGGGGGTGTGATACGATACAAATATTGCGTATTTCACCCGTTAACCTACGCGTTATTAGCCCTCTCGGGTATCTTAATCCCTATACTTATGCTCGTTAACCAAACAACCTTGAATTTCTATATATACATGCTTTGCAGGGGTTAATTGAGCTTTTGTAGGTGTTTCGATGCTTAGTATGAAATTTGGATACTTTCCGAAAATGTTTCGTCGGCTATTGGAGCTTCAGGAGCATTTTTGTAATTTCATCATTTGGGTTTGAATTCCGATCTCTTCACGAAAGTTGAAGCCCTATGTTTTCTCTTCGCGTGGCCGCCAACGGTGCATGAATCCGAGTTGTATCTATGGAGTTATGGCAGTTTTAGGATGGTTTTGACTTAAAAAGTACACTCAAGGTCACATTTAAGGGCATTTTAGTCATTTAATATTTTGGTTTTTTTCCCTAATGTCGTCTTGTATGTTGTATCCCTATGAGTTATCTTCGCGTATCCTTCGATCGTGCCTAAATCCGAGCTATAATGAAGAAATGACAACATTTTTCGTAAAACAGGACAAAGCTGCAGATTGTAGACCTGTAGGGTGAGAATCGATTCGGCCAAAATCCGAATCGATTAGGAATGCACTAAATCACCACATTTTCATTCCGAATCGATTCGGAATGGCCCCAAATCGATTCGGGCCTGCAGATTTTTCTTCTCTTTAATTACAAGTTTGGCATTGGGATATTTTTTATATAAATAGTAACTTTCTCTCATTTTGAGAGATAGACTTAGATAGTTTAGTTTAGGGTTTGGGTCGTGAGAGATCATTCTTCTTCCTCATTTGGTGTGACATCCATTTGGGTTTGTAAGTTGTAGTATTCATTATCCTCACCATTAATGTAGTTGTTCTTTTTTATTTCTTGCTTTTTAGTGTAATTCCATGCTTTGTTAATTAGTTGTTGTTATCTATTTGTTGCTTTAATTAGTTTAATCATTGTAGCTTAGTTTATTTCCATGTCGTGTAGTCTGTAGATAATGGGTCGGGGTTGCGTTTTCGCTATTAATGGGTTTGAACCTCGAAAATTAGGTTTCGCGTAAAATTGTATTTAATTGAAACCACGTGTATTAAAGTTGGATTGTTATGCGTTTAACTTTATTTGTCACACAACTTTAGTGTTTATAGCGATAATTCGAATTTAATCCGCGTGTGACCATTTTTGATTAAATTTTTATTCAAGCAACTTTGGGTTAAATTCCTTATTGCGTGAAGTTGATGCTTAATTAAAATTCTCAGCTAAAGGTTTTCGAGGCGGAATTCTAATTAGTAGTTGTTTCGATCCGTGTGATTGGATGCGATCCCGATCCTCGTTTTACTTTTGTGTAGCATAACTTATTCCTTTCTTTTGTCACCATAACCAACCATCACCTTTTATTTTATTTATTTTACACTTTTATTCCTGAAGTAATTAAACAATTAAAATCTAAAATTCAATCACTCCCAGTGGATTTCTTACGATACCCGACTTACCGCTGTGCTTGCCTCGCAAGTGTAGTAGTAGCTTAGGTTTTTGCGTGTTGAGCGGGAGACGAAATCAACGACAGTGTCCCTACACGAGCACTCAGTTTCCCTCATATCACAACGATTAAAGGTCTGTGATTAAATCATTCGCGCTCCAATTCAAGCACCGTTTGCGGCCACGCGAAGCGTGGACCGAGGGATACAACTTTCGTGAATACTTCGATAAAAAATACCAAAATATCCCCGAACGTGCGAATCAGGATAGAACTTTATCGAAACGAAACCAAAAATCACACTAAGCACCGTAACACCTATAAATGCTCAATAATACCTCAAATAAAGTATTAGTGTATAAAACGGAGATTGTCTAATTAGCGAGCATAAATATAGCAATTACGTTACCCGAGGGGGCTAAAATGCCTAAGTTCGAGGATAATTAAATGCATAATTTGATACGAATCATAGATATAGACTCCTCATGTAATGCTATCCTCGGCAGAGGGTGGTTTCATACCATAATGGTCGTACCGTCTGTTTACCAATAGAAAATAAAATACATCACTGACAAAGGAGTCATGGAGATGCGGGGGAATTAAAACTTGGCTAGAAAATGCTTCATAGCTCGTATCCGACCTAAGAAGGAGAAGAAGAAGGAAAAAATCATATATCTAGAGGGAGGATCCATACCCTTTAAATAATATAAAAAAGTATGGGAGACCTGGTATTAAGGAAACTAGAGTTGCCCCTATTATTCTTGTTATGGAACCACTTCAAAAGATAGCGTTTGATGATAATAAACTTAAAAAGAAGTTCCCAATCAGCATTTCACTAGGAAAGAAGAGAAGAAAGAGTTGGTTTTATTCCTCAAAATCAACCGAGATGTATTTGCCTAAAGTCCATATGATATTCCAAGATTAGATTCAGAAGTGATGTGTCACAAACTCCACTTGGATCCACTAGTGATTCAAAAGTCATAACGAACCACACCCGAGAAGGCCAAGGCTATTGAGGAGGAACTAGGGAAACTTATGGAGGCCTAATCTATAAAAAAGGTTCAATTCCCAAAGTGGTTGTCAAACCCATTAGTTGTAAAGAAAAGCAACAGGAAGTGGAGAGTCTGTGTAGGTTTAACTGACCTGAACCGTGCATGCCCGATCGATAGGTTTCATTTGCCTATGATAGATAAGTTGGTCGATGCCACCGTTAACTATGAAGGTTTGAGCTTCCTCGATGCCAACTGAGGGTACCAACACATCTCGTTATTTTCCCCCAACCACTAAAAGACTTCCATCATCACCACGCTGTGGCCATATTACTACAAGGTGATGCCATTCAGATTGAATAACATGAAAAGAAACACATAGGCGAAAAATGATTAACAAACCGTGTTTCTTGTAAACCGTAAGTTATTTGAAGAAACTCTTAAACACAAAAACGGATTTTAAAATATAACACAAGACGTTTGAACTAATATCAAAATAGATTTTATTTGAAAAATTCTTTATATAGTTATAATAAAAATTATTAAACCAATCAGTAAGAGTAAACAAGCATGTAAATAAGTAAAGCAAAGGACATCCACAACACATGGATTTCTACATGGTAAAATCTCCCCAGAGAAAACATCCATGAGGGCCTCTAGCCCCCCCCTCCCCCCCCCCCCCCCCCCCAAAAAAAAAAAGCAAACAAACAAATTCACTAATAGTTAAGAACAAGTTACAAATATAAAAAATACCAGAAATGGCAAAAAAAAAATATACCTAACAGATATATCCTCTCAAATGCAGGTAATGCCTCTGAATGTTGATGGAACAACTCCAAGTTGAATGGATAAGCCATGACTTCAAATATCAACAAATTACAGTGGATTTGGTGTAATGTGTAGTAAAGTGAAAATGCATTCAAAATACACACACACACTCTCTCTCTCTCTCTCTCTCTTAAGTGTTACAGATAGATCTTTTGAACAAATTACTGACAAATCTTTAGAACAATTACAAGATCTCTACATGCAAGTATACAATTTAACGAATCTCAAAAGAAGATCTCAGATTTTCACAAATAGGTTTTAGATCTAAGTTGTATCAAATTGGATCTACTAAAAAACAAAACTCATTTGTCAAAACTTGTTCGAGAAGCAAAAAACTTTCCTTTAAAACAATTATTCACAAAATATAAACAAGTTTAGAACAAAAAATGTATCCAAAAATCACAAATATGAGTTAAAGATTTGAAACAAAAACAAAAAAGTTTCAAGAGTTTTAAAAACAGAGTTTTCAAAGATTTTAGTTTTGTAAAATATAAGTTTTAAAATAAAACCAAAATAACCTAGATGCAGACCTAAACATGAAATAAAATCTAGGTACAAATCTCAAATTTAATTAGTTTGAATAGAGAAATGAAACACCAATTTCTCTCCATTTTCTCTCTAATTAATCTCTATTCTCTCTCTAACTCTCCTTCTCTCTCTAAAAAACCCTAATAGTGAGCAAAAGACACTAAGATAAATGAAACAAACAATTTTGTATAAGATCAAATGAACAAAATACCACCGGCTTAAATGGACAACTGGGATGAGAAGTGTTTGATCGATAGAGATCCAACGGTTATTAACGAAGCATACCGAGAATGCCAAACCATCTGACCAAGCCAATAGGTCACTTTCAACAAACTTTAATCAGGATGACAACCCTAATCAATCTCAGTCGCTGATAACATCAATCCAACGGCTGTAAACTAGAGATTAAATGCAGACATAGAGAAAACACAATCCTAAGGGTAAGTACACTCCAAACATGACCTTAGATATTGAAAATGTTAAAATTGTTTTCCCTAATGAATAAAAATGTTTAATTATTCAATTAAAAATATTTAAAAATTATTTTTAATTCAGGATTAAAAAAAACAATATTTTTACACTATATTATATCAAAATATAATTTTTTTTTTCACTATTTTAGCATTAATAAGCAAAGGATTAAAATTTTAATTAATTCCGATATTAAATCCAATTAAATCATTTTTAATGCTTAAAAATTGTTTAAATGATTTAAAAAGATTTTAATGAAGGCATGTGTATGGATATAATATAGTACAGTGTTTTCACTATTTTCTGTTGGAATCTGTTTAGGGTCTTCAATCTTGAATGGAACTTGAGAGGGATATCAACTAAAATATGTTTTGGCACAATATCCAAACTAGTTGAACATTTGATAGTCTAGACTCAAAAAATGCAAGAGAGTCTACTATTTAAGAGTGTTTTAATCTCCCCCTTTGGACATTTGTGGAAAAACTCCACCGAGTACATACATATTCTGTGGAATACTTTTGAACTCTTTGGAAAAAAATTAAACCTAGTCTTATTGAAGAGCTAACTACCCCACCTAGAACTGAAAATAAGAATAAGGGTGTAAAATACAACTCAACTAACATGAATTGATCTTAAACATAAATAAAATAAAACTCTGATAAAACATGTACAGGATGCTCAATAAAATTACATTTCATCAAGTATAAATAAGATAATGGTCAATATTATGGATGTACTCTAGCCCCCCCCCCCCCCCCCCCAAAGCTCAAATCCATAAGGGTGTAAAGTAACGAACAAACAAACTAGTCTTGACATGATAATCTTATATTAACAAGTTATAGGAGGTGCCTTTTATCGTTCACAAACATCCATTCCTTATAACCTTAGATAGAAAATTATTAACATGACAAAAACAGTAATGTAGGTTCATGTATAAAAGATAAATCAGTCAACCATTATCATTCCTACCGCTCTTCTTAAATTTTTAAAATTAGTAATATTGAGAGGCTTAGTTAGAAAATCAATAAGTTACTTTTCAATGTTAACATATTCAATTAGGAGTTCTTTAGATTCTTCCAAGTCTCTAATAAAATGATGACGGATTTTTATGTGTTTGGTTCGAGAATGCTGAATAGGAATGCTAGTTATCTTTATAACACTCTCGTTATCACACAATAAAGCCGCTTGAGTCTCTATAATGCTATAGTTGCATAACATCTGTTTGATCCACATTAATTGTGCACAACAACTTCCAGTTGCTATATATTCTGCCTCAGTAATAGATAAGGAAATACAATTCTTTTTTTTTGCTGCCCCAATGAACTGAGAATTTTTTAACATAATAACAAGCACCAAATGTATTCTTATTATCGTCAGAACAACCTGCCTAGTTAGCACCACTATAACCTAAAATAGAACTAGTTGTGTCTTTTTTCTACCATAATCCTAACTCTAAATTCCCTTTTACATATTTCATAATTCTCTTAATGATTTTAAGGTGACTTTATTTAGGAGTAGATTGATAACGAGCACACACACAAACAAAAAACATTATATAGGGTCGAGAAGCAGTTAAATATAATAATTTACCTATGATGCTTTTATATAAAGTAGGATCTATGCATTTAACCCTTTCATCTTTAGTTGATTTCGTGGTTGTGCTCATAGGTGTACGCGCTATTTTTGCATCATTTAGATCAAACTTCTTTATTAAGTCTTTAGCATATTAGAAAAATAAACTCACCCACTTTAATCAATACATCTTCTACAACACCTCTAGGCACCTTAATGGATCGGTCGGCTAAGGACAAGGTCATCTTAGTGGGATTTAACTCCCCCAAACCTAGTTTCTCGTATATGGAGTATGGCAGAAGGTTCACGCTTGCTCCTAAGTCTAAGAGGGCTTTCTCAAAGTGATGCTTACCTATCTCAATAGAGATTGTCGGTGTCCCGGGATCCTTATACTTGACAGGAGTTCTATAGGAAATGATCGAGCTTGCTTGCTCGACGAGAAAAGATTTCTTGGGAACGCTGGTGTGTCTCTTAAAGGTACAAAGGCCCTTTAAAAATTTGGCATAGTATGGGACTTGTTGTATAGCGTAAAGCAATGGGATATTGATTTGTACTTACTTGAATACTTCCAACATCTTATCAACTTGCGCCTTCTTCTTTTGGGGCACCAATCACTAGGGAAATGGAGCTTTTGGAACATAGGTCTCTACACATGGCTCAGAAGAGAAGGGTGGGGAGGAAGTTGGATCCACATGTGGATCTTCCTTCTCCTTACGTTTCTCGAATTCACTCTCGTTGGGTGGTGAGACATTCTTTTCGACTTCCTTATTAGATCTAAGCGTGATGATGTCTTTTACATCCTCTTGGGTTTGTGATGAACCGACGTTATCTTGAATAAAATATTGAGATTTAGGTATATTCCCTTTAGGATTAGGTTCAGGTTGACTCGAGAATGTTTCTTTGTTTCTCTCACTCAACGCATTCGCTAATTGGCTCACTTGAATCTCGAGTTTGGCTATGGATTGAGTGTTTGCATGCAAGCTCTGTCGGGTGGATTGGAGGACACTATGAGTCGACTACTGGAATTGATGGGTACTTTGAGAAAGCAAATTCATCGTATCCTCTAAAGCTTGGATCTTTGGGGATGAAGGATACAATGGCTTGGGAGCATTCTTTTGGAAACCTGGGGGTGGATTAATAGAAGATTGACTCCCACTTTTTTGGTATTGACCTTTAGACCATGAAAAATTAGGGTTGTTTCACCACCCTAGATTGTATGCATTGGAATACGGGTTGTACTTCGGCCTATTTTGGTAGAGGGCATTAGCTTGCTTGGTGAGTGCCTTGTGGGTCAGAAGGGTGGGATAATTCTCAACTAAGTGGTCGAATGCATCGCAAAGTATACACATAGGGGAACCGACATGTTGAACGACCGCAGGTGTGGTTCGATTGCCCTCTTTGCTCATCTCTAAAGCTTCTAAACGTCGGGCCAATGTGGCAACTTTGGCATTTAAATAATAACTTTGTTTGACTTGGTGAGCGAAACCCTCATTGGACATGGTGGACCTAGATTCTCTATTGGGTGCCCATCGCTGGGACTTTTTCACTTTGGCTTCTAGGAATATCCACGGGTCAACCTCACTTTTCTCGCTAAAATCACCATTACATTGTGACTCGAGCATAGTTTGAGTATTACAATCGAATTCCTCATACAAAATTTGGACTTGGAATCCCATCTCAATCCCGTGGAGCAGACATTGCAATAGCAAGTCCTTTAATCTCTACAAATACATCCATAAGGCTTCTCCCTCCTTTTGGATAAATGTGTTGATGGCATGACGTATCGACACCGTCTTTTGGTTGGGAAATAATTTTTGCAGGAAGGCGACACTCATTTGGTTCCAAGTGGTGATCCGGGTGTTAACGAGTTAAACCAACTCTTGGCTTTGTCTTTCTACGAGAATGGGAACAATTTAAGTTTGACAATCTCATCAGTGAGTTGTTGATACTTAATGATCCCATATATCTCCTCGAATTCCCGAATATAAAGGTAGGGATCCTATTTGTCGGTACCTATAAACATAAACAATATTTGGATTGTTCCATGCTGGAATAGGAAATTATTCGTAGTGTGATCGGGTAGACGTATGCACGAAGGTTGACTCGACCTAGTCGGATAAAGGTAATCTTTAAGGGCATATGGCGCTAACTCGTCTCCCCTCTTGGTGAATATCGAAAATCTACCTACGTAAGTATCGGGAATGCTAGACTCTACAATCGACAAAAGACCGGTATCATCTCGAAACCAACTTCGCACACACTCAGCTTATTCGAAATTTTCTCTCTCTTTTTATTTTATTTTATTTTAATTTTTTTATGTGACGAAAATTAAAAATATTTGACTCAAACCTCGTAATTCCTAGATAACACACAGCAAATTGAATTATCTAATTTAGGTGAGGGGAATTTCAATTTTAAAATCTAGTTTTCTTGAGATTAATCGACGACACATGGGTCTCCAAATTAATCTCCCTAATTAGACGACTCCTACTATTTGATAAGGGTGAATTTAAAAGACGACCAACTACAGTTTTCGCCTCAATATGAAGACACATTAAAAACAACCAATCCTAGACAAGGTGAAACATGATCGATTTGACAAGTTTGCGTTGGAGTAGCTTTTTAATTCTAACATCGTTAAGAGGTTTCCTATCAGCTATGTGATATCCTAAGGCCAATGTCTACTTGATTTTAAATTAAATGTGATGGCTCGGAATATGCAAATACTGGGTTAATTAGTGATTTTCAGGTCAAGGAAGGGTGATGAAATCCCCACCTTATCTTTCACACGGGTTTTGCACTTAAGTCAATTTATGCAACGTGCCAAATTAAATGTGAAATTAAGCCACGTAGGAGCACACAAAAACGTACCTTCGACGTGAACTTTTTAAGGTTCACTTGTTTACGTCGGGGAGAAGTTTAAGTTGACGTCGATCAGAGGGAAATGCCGCCTAGGTTTCAGTCGTCCCCGAGAGTTCCTTGTGATCGTGGCGGGATTGCACAATTTTTTTCTTCACGTTCGCGAACCATTGAACACTTTTCCAAAATTTTCTTCACTTTTTCTCCTCTTTTTTTTTTCTTTTCCTTTTTTTTGTGCTAGTGAAAAAAAAAAGAAATTGTACCAACGTAAAGTGCGACACACACACAAAAAAATTACTAACAAATAAAGAAGAAGAAGAAAAAAAATATGACATGACACACGCACTAGCGGTGTATTTAACACACACAAAAAAATAAAGCGCACTTATGATTTTATTTTTGGAAATAGCAAAATTAATACTAGAAAGAGAATTATTTTTTTTTGAATTTTCGTTTTTTTAAAATTTTTTTTGGACTACTCACCAAAAAAACGAATATGGAAATTTTCAGAAAAAATATTTTTTTTCATTTTTTTTTATGTATTTTAGGATAAACTAGTGCTAAAAGTGGTATTTATTAAAAAAAAAAATTAATCTGATTTTTTTACCCAAAAAAATAGAAATATTGTTGTTGATTTTCTTCTTCTTCTTCTTCAGAATTGTCTACTTTTTTTGGGATGAATTTTTGCTAACAAAAATGCGAAAAGTAAAAAAAAAAAACTAGTCCGAAAGTCACATCTTTTTTCTAAAAAATTCGAACAAATTCTCCCTAACGATGCCAAAAACTTATTGTCAATTTTATAAAATGCCGCAAGTGCACGGGCGATTATAAAATAGCGAGTGTGTGTACAAGTCGAACCCACAAGGATTTATCAATTTTTTTCATCAAAATAATTACGACTGTCCAACTAGACGAAATGAGTGTAGAAAAGATATGTGATATTAAACCAAGCAATACAAACAATGAGTCGAACTACGAGAGATATAATCAAATGAGCGTGAAAACTAGGACGTTGGATCCATTTGTCACATTTAACTAATATTATGCAATAATTTAAACTCGTCATTCCCGATTTTATAATTCAAATTAAACGGACTCTCGTCATATTTAATTAAAAAAAACAACACGTTATAAGTACAAAATAAAAAATTTCGTCTCTAAATTTAGACGGCAAAATCCATTTTCCCTTAAAAAGTTCACTTTTAATTTCAAAGTATAGTTTTTAAGCATGCGCTATCAATTAATTTAATATAAGTATAACCTATCAAAAAGTACTCATACATAAAATAAAAATAATTTTTTTCAAACAATGTTAAAGGTTTAAAGCACACTCTCGTGTCGTTTTAAATGAATACCGAATTTTGAAAACGTTTAGCACACATCGGGAGCAAAGACGAATTTAAATCACGCATAATATTAACTAGACATGATAAATTTCACCTAGTCCTAGTAAAAAAATTAAGATAGCATAATGGAAGACATCATAATATTGCAAGAATGAATACTTATTTTCATTAATAAACAACTTAGAAATTATGTGTCTTAAAAATATTCTTGACAAAATTCCTCCCCAAAGATACAATTCATGGCCGTCAAATATAAATAAAACTCTCAAAATAAAACTACCAAAAATTATTCTAAGGTGTCTCTCTAATTTTTTCTCTCCCATAATAATGCGTCCAAGGGTCTTATTTATAGGGTTAAGAATAAGGTATTAGGGTTGTGGTGGAACTCTTTTTGATTGGTTGAATTTGAGCTGATAATTATGTCTTGGAGTCTTGGGAAGAGTTGGAAATAATTGAGAAGTCATTTTTTTAAAAATAATTATCCTCAATTCATGTCACTATTCACATCACTATTCACAACACCATCTTTAATCGTATTTTTGACCCCCAAAACTTCAAAATATCATTTTCATCTGAACTTCAAAGTTGCGAGTCTTGTTAGGACCTTTCCGAAAAGTTATGGCACGGCCTCAACGGACACTCGAATGATTTTATAAAAAATATTTAGTAGAACTATGTTAATCGTGTTGTGTTGTGTCACATTGTATCCAGACAGTTTTTGAACATCGACTCCTTTGTTGTACAAATTTTCGGGGTACCTATAAAAATTAAAAAATAAAAATAATTAATTCAAATTTAGGGTCACAAATATTTAAAATTTATAAAATTACCCCTCTTTGCATTTTAGCACCCGAAATTCATTAATTGCTCGTTTTAATTCAGAATTAAACCAAATTTTAGAGAGAATTTTATTTTGCCTAGATAAATATTTAAAAATTATTTTTAGGCTCATAAATTTTAGAAAATTATGATTTCACCCCTTCAGGTTACTATTTTTAACTCGAATTTTATTTAAACTTGCATTTTTCTTTTGTTTTACGGAAATGACTCTAAATGCTCATTATTTATTATAAAAAAGGGCCTAACAAGGTATAGATTTGGGTAAATTTCATACAAAATAATGCACTCATCAAGGGGCATGCGAGATTTTATAGTCGAGCTATACTACGACATTATTGATCAGTTCTCAGATTTAATAAAAGAGTAAACCCCAAACCCTATGGACGTAGGCACATTGTCGAACCACGTATATCTTGTGTTGTGTGCTTTTTATCTTATTCCCTGAGTACTTCTCTTAAGTTATCTTATGTGCATTGGATACAAACACTATAAAAAATTACCATATACTATTTATTACCCTTAAACTTATTAAAAACTATAATATGACCACTGAAAAATAAAATCTTTATATATATATATATATATATATATATATATATATATATATATATATATGCATACATACATGACTACCCATTATTTGATTTCTAATTCTAACATCACATCACCAAAAGTAATTTTAATTATCAGACAACATATAATTATGGTCGAGTTATTATGTCTTATAAGTGTATTTGATTTTGAAGACCTATTATGTACTATTAATGATGTTTGGAGTGGTTTGAAATAAACTCTTTGTTTCACTTATATCGAAAACCTAATTAATGATGTAAATGGGAAATATAGGTAAATGAATTTTAAAAGGTTTAAAATCAATTGAGGGGACTTAATCATTAGTATGCAACACTAATAGGATCAATAGATAAAGTTAAGGTTACTTCACGTACGTTTAATTAAAGTAGTTTTGATGAGAAATTAATTACAAAGATAACGGCCTAAGCTCTAAGTAAGGTCAATTGGTGACAAATCCATTGATTTATGTGGCGTTGCAAGCCCCGAATGACACTGAAAGGAGAGAGGGAAGTGCTTTCTTTTCTGAGAGAGTGCGTTCGCTCGACGGTGGGTGCTCGGTATGCTTGTCTCTCTGTCCAGCGTGTCCCCTCGAGGTTGGGCTATTGGTTCGACATGGGGGGATGACTTTTCTCCTAGAAGATGTTTGACGCCATGTCCAATTTGAGTTGCACACCCCTGCTTCTTAGTCCTAGGCCTGAGCATGTTCTGTGCAATAAAGGGGTTTAGTTGGTTCGTTTAGAGTCACCAACTTCTTTTATACAAAAACAAACAAAAGATACGGTCTAGCCCTTTTGATCTAATCGTAAGGCAGGTTGAAGTCTGCGATTGGTCTAGAGATTCTTCTTAGTGGGTTCGAGAACTAGGTTACGAGTGGGGAAGGTATTAGACACCCCACATGTTCTTTATGCTTCCTTAATTATATGCTTATTATCGCTCTTAACATTAATTGATTATTTTTTAGTTATTTTTAGAAATGGTTTAAAGACATTAGGTTTAGAATCCCTTAAATTGAGATAGGTTCTTAAGTAGGAAGATGGTATCTGCGAGAGGTATGCAGTTACAAGGGAACTTTTGTATGACTTTGTGCTTGTACATAATGGGTGCACTTTGGTATGTGTGTAAATGTTCAAGAGAGCTCGACTTTTGAGATAATTTGATATCTCTTTTGAGGTTTGAGGAGAGACGCAATACCTAGTCCTTCTCGTGAGCAAGAGCCTCAATATCTTATCTCTCGATATGCTATCACAATAGAGATGCATCCATCTCTCATATTACCTTTCCATCTCTCCTCAAATCTTTAAAGAGATATCAAAATATCTCAAAAGCCAATCTCTCTTGTACATTTACAGACATACCAATGACCACCCATTATGCACAAGCACGTAGTCATTCACAAGTGATCTCGTGTACCTTCCTACCTAAGCACGTATCTATGTTTAAGGGATTCTTAACCTAAGGTCTCTAAACCAATTCTAAAAATAACTAAAAATTAAGCAATAAATGTTAAAAGCGATAAAAAACATATAATTAAGTAAGAACAAAGAACAAGTGGGGTGCTGAATACATTCTCCACTTGTAACCCGGTTCCCGAACCCACATAACAAGAATCAATGGGCAATCACAGGCTTAAACCTACCTTAGGATTAACCCCAAAGGGCTAGCCCAAATATTTTATTTTTATTTTGTATAAAAAAGACTAAAAACTCTGAACAAACCAATCAAACCCCTTATCGCACGAAACATACTTAGGACAAGGCTTGAGAACCATAGGTGTGTGAATCAAACTAGACATGGTGTTAAATATCTTCCAGGGAAAAATTCATTGACCCATGTTGAACTGAAAACCCGACCTCTGGGGGACGCTGTGGACCGAGAGACAAACACTCTGGGCATCCACCATCGAGCGAACGAATTCTCTCACATAAGAAAATAGTTCCCTCTCTCCCATGGGCACCGCTTGTGGCCTGCAATGCGACATTGACGATTCTAGTGAGGTCGGGTTTAATGTATTTAATCGGGTGGGATAAAATGAGACACACCCTGATTTCACTAGAGTTGCCACTGTACCTACGTACCCAAAAAGACTTGGGATCAAATACTACATAGTTCGATTGTGTATATGCACTTTATAGTTTGTGCAGTTTTATGTGGGAAGACACAAACTGAGACAGTTTGATATCTTATTTGTTTTGTACAAAGGTGATAAAGGGTGAGGATAATGGTTTTACGTCCTTTGAAATATGTACGGTTGAGTATAAAATGATCAAAATTGTTTCAATAGTTAAACTCGAACTTTACGTAAGTCATAATTATGTAAGGTATGAGCCTTACATAATAGTTTAATCTTAAGAGTGTTAATAACCATGAATATACTTTTTTTCTTACAACATATCAATGGAGAATAATATTTTCAATTGGGTGGATGGATGATATAAGGTTCATATTTCTGTTTTATATTGTATGTATGCTTTAGAGCTTTTATATAAGGTGCAAGAGAGATCGCATCTCAGAGAATTATATCCCTCATTTGTAGTATGTATGAAAGAGGGTGTAAGAAAGAGGTTAGATATGATTGCATCTCCATGGGGACAATATATCATGAGACATATTGTCGAGGCTCGAACTTACGAGAAGGACTTGGTATTGAACCTACGTACTCGTGTTTCCACGAGATCAAAGCCTACATAGTTCGGGTGTGAATATGCGTTTGAGCATTTGTGTGGGTCTAGTATGAGATATTACACCTTTGAGATAGTTATATATATCTTTTGAGTTGTAAAGGGGTGACGTAGATAAGAAATGAGTGCCTCTCTGTGGGGGACAAAAATTTTAAGAGACATATTATCGAGGATCAAGCTCACGAAAAGGACTCGGTATTGAGCCTACATACTTGTCTAGCCACAAGATCAAATCCTATGTAGTTCGGGTCGTCATGTGTTTGAACGTGATGTGTGTTCAAGTGTAGGTATTGACTTGGGAGGGAGAGAATCTATCTATATATGGGCCACAAGTTAGCTTCGGTGGAGGTTTATAATGGGAATCAACTTGAAGTTGTCGACAAAGACATCTATCAACAGAGGGCAGTTATTAAGTCGAAGGCGTTGTTGAACCTTTTGGATAGTTTGGAGGTGTAGCACTAAGGACATCATGTTATAAACATCTCGGATAGGTGGTTGAGGTATAACTCAGGGGATTTTGGATTGGGGATGGATGAATCCGTAAAAAATAATACGTTGAGAGACATATTATGAGGCTTGGGTTTCAAAAATTTAGTTTGGTATATCGCTTATGTACCCAAGGAGCCTTGGGATCAAAGCCAATGTAATTCCAACAAATGGGGAATATTTTTGAGTGTAAGCGATGGGATACTTATATACAATATAATGCATTATAATATTTATGCAGCCTAGTCCTTAATATAGAATTTTCATTGCGTTGGATTGATATATTTATATGTTAAAAACATGTCTAATCAAAGGCTGACGTTTGGTAAGTATTTGATATGAAAATACAAATTCGGGGTGCCTCCTCGGTATGAAACCCCATAGTATTTAATATTAAATTGATCAAGTCTAAATTAAATGATACACGAGTCTGAAAAATTAAGTAACATTCTTAGCATGTGTAAATAATAAAAATAAAGGAAAGCTGGATATAGACAAGTAACTATCCATCAACTCTGATACCATAATACATGCCCTGAAAATCTATAAAGTCCACTATAATATACATTCCAAACTGCCAAAACATAAAAGGTATATTTATTACATGTGTCTCTACATGCTAAACCAAGAATAATAAAAGTGATGATAAAAATTGGCGCGCATGACATCGACACCTACATCCTAATGAATATCAGCAACGAGAAGGATGGGTGATAGCAATAAGGTCTATCAAGGTTGTGGCACGGGCGGCCTCGGTCCTGAAATGTTAAATCCACAACATTAATAAGTTCAAAGAGAATACATGTATAACCGAAATTGGAATAAATCATAACTACAAATATACCTCAAGCATTTTAGATAGCTTTTAGATTTATCCTCCCCCACAATCCTAGATATTTCATGCATCTAAATTCTCAATTCCAATTGAATCCCACAATTAAGTTTTCTCTTTCACAATTGATTTCAATTAAAGGATTCATAATGGCCATTACGCTAAACAATTCGGAGTGTATAAAAATAAATAAGATAATCACAAAGTCTAAAAGCATGAACTATAACATAAAACATAGAAATAGGTTCTTTCGAAATTGGTCATATTAGTGAAGGCATAACCCTATTGCACTCAGAAATCACTCGAGCATTCCAAGTATAGTCTTAGGTCGTCCTAAACCTAAGGCTTTAACACGAGCAATTGATGAATCACCACATATACCCATTACTCACATAGTCTTCCATACCTAAGGCTATATGATGAAATCTTCCCGTTAATCCATCTCAGATGCGAGTACCTAGACATGTGACCCAAGGGTTATATGACCAAGGCTTACTCGTCTACTTACCGAGGGGCTATTTCGTTCCACATCACATGTACCCCCGTATCGAAATCCCCCATTTTTCTCTTTCTCTACGGTATACATTTTATAAAAAAAATTCTCAACACATTTTTGAAATATAAAAAATATAGGAATGATACCTTTAATATCATTACTAAGTTAGGAAAATAATGAATTTATCACATATAAACGTACGGACCACCCTAATAACATATCTTATTAAAGTCATATAAATCCAAAAAAACAAACTAAATTAGCCTCCAAACCTAAATATCCAAATCAGTAACCCCAAAGCCAAGTAACCAATTTAACTCTTACTACCGGTCGAGCGCTCGATTTATATATGCTAAAAATCCACTGCAGACTTCATCTTACTCAAATCAACAAAACTCAAACTAAAACTCCATTAGTGGACCCAAAACCTCCATTTCAACTCAAGTTTATATGGAAATCAACCAAACTAATAAAATTGGCATTAATTTCTACTTAATTAGTCCAATTATAAATTTAATTAAATTAATTCATATAAATCAAACATGAATCAAAATTAGGCTTTATAGTTACATAGATAGGCATATTCTAAATCAAGTTCAACCATACAAATATTTTAATCAAACTTGCATCAAAATTTGATAAAGACTAAGAGCCAAAATCTTCCAGAATTCTCTCTTCTTCTTTGAGTCTTCCTCTCTCTAAGTTGTAAGATCACCAAGTTATGTTTTATATGTTAAATGACCCTCCCAATGACTTATTAAATCTCTTAAAAATGAAATTGGGCTTAGGCCTACAATAATCTCTTAAGTAACTTGCTCAAATTAATCCTTAACTACTCTAAAATTCGGCAATACATTATACTAATCCAGTAGGCCTAAAATACGTTATTTAAAGTTAAAAACCTTTATTTTAAATGTACTGTAGACAACCCATCCTAGGACCCCACTAAGCACCTCCTTAGGTCCCTAGCACTCACTCATTCACTGCAAACCCAATGTCATACTCCGAGTACCGATCTAGAGGTTATCGAGCGCTCTAGGGCCCCGTTTGATTATGGTCAACTTTGTCGTCAGAGTAGAAGATCAATGAATCTTCGAAGTGATCTAAATCCCCTTTCTAAAGGTATGCCCCATGCACGAATCGGCCTTATAATTCGGACGAACGATCTGTTTCACTATAAAAAACTGATATAGAGGCCATCGGGTGCTCTCGATCCCTGTTTGACTTCGATTAACTTTCTCGCTTGAGAAGAAGCTTAATGAATCTACAACGATCTCGAATACCCTTTCTAACGGTCTACCCAATGCATGAATCAACCTTATAGTACGAATGAACATTCATTTTACCCTAAAAAACTAATCTGGAGGCCACCGGGTACTCCCGGGCCCTGTTTGACTGCAATAAACTCTCTAGCTTAGGTGAAGCTTAAAGAATCTTTTAAAGGATCTAAATTAAATTTCCAATGGTCTAGCCTATTCTTGGTAAACTATTTGAACCGAATAAATCTGAATGAAATATGAAAGGTGAATGAATACCCTTTCCAATAGTCAATCCCATGCACGAATCGGCCTTATGGTTAGGACAAATAATGCGTTTTCCTTCGAAAACTTGTTGTCTAGTGACTAATGGGTGCTTCTGAGCCCCATTTGACCTTGATCAAATCTTGAACCCGGGAGTGGATCAATGGATTCTTAAAGGTCCCTTTTTAACGATTTAACCCATGCACGATTTTGACTTACGATTAACATTTTACGACCATTTTTATAAAACACAAGTCCTAGATTTTTGAATGGCACCCTCAGGACCCTGCCAATTGGCATTGGATATGGGGTTCTATACTAACAGGCAGGTCTAGAACCATTCCAATCGGTACCCCCTTGGCCCTATAAATAGAGTCCATGACCTCACTTTGAAAGGCACCATTGAACATCCCTCCCAGCAATTTAGAGAACATTCTCTCGAATTCAGAGTTGTTCCCTTCCAAAAAAACTCATATCCCACATTCCATTCCATCCTTTTCATACTTTATTTAGTAAATCCCCCCTCATACAATCTTCATACTATTGTAAGATCATCGTATCTGCACTCAAGATCCACTTCAAGTATTCATAAGGAGGTCCAATTTTGCATTCTTTTGATCTAAATTCTCTTCCTTTAGTATTAGTTTATTTATTTATACTTTAGCGCTTTATTTCATTACATCACATACATTAATATCAACCCTTTATTAGTATTGTTTGCACATACTCTATTTTCATAAAAAACCCAAAATAAGAAAAAAAGGGTTTATGAATAAATTCCAAAAGAGGGATTTTCACTACACATTCTCACACTTAAAGCATGTTTATCTCTAAACACATATAAGAGAAATACCCCATTTATATTTATGGTCTAAAACCCATCCTATGTTATCTTCGAACTACATTGACTTTGATGCCCCTTGGGCTACGTTGGCGTCTTGGGTAAATCCCGAGATTCGAGTCCTCTCTTATGCACATTTGTTATATTGTTTTTATTATATATATGTTCTTAATGGGTGTCACGTTCTTATGTTCTTCTGTTTCATTCGACATATACACTCGTTCTTCCATAATAACTTGTGATTCGGTAAACACTTACATTACATCTTGAATTATTAATTTTTTGGAGCACTCCTGAGGACGAATTTACTCCGTTTTTTTCATAATGCGAGTTGAACGATTCCATTCTCCATATATGTTAAGCGCATAAGCACACACTTCACGAAGTTTAACAGGATAAGATTAACACATGCCCATGAGAGATCAAAAGGGAAAGATGGGTGCCTAACACCTTCCCATTTCATAACTTAATCCCCAAACTTTTAAACTATTTGGTTTCATTAGGATCAGTATTGTCCTTCATGCCGTTCTCTTAAGGAGACAACATTTATTTTGCATGTTTTGTGCAAAATAGACTGGAGACTCTATATCTATACATTTTCCCATGTTGACGACGGTCGAGTGCGTCGAGAAATGGCGCAATCTTGCATGCGTGCAGAAAGGAACCTTGAAAAAAAGGGGGAAGCCCCGGGATGGCCACAGTGGAGACTCTACCGAGCACTTTTTAAGTGGACTAGACTCTAATTCTGCAGGGGTGTTATTTTTTTCTACATGTGTTCGTATGTACCTACCTGTATGTCCCTTTTCTCCTCTATTTACTTTTTGCGTATGTCCTTTTTCTCCTCTATCTACTTTTTGTGTATATGTCCCTTTTCTCCTCTAACTACTTTTTGTGTATATATACCTCATGTATATATAATTTTTACTCACTTATACACTTCACATGCTTATATATACTCTCCATGTACACTTCATACACTTACACTTAACTCCACTTCTACTCACTTGTTCCACACAACACTTCTAATATACATGCTTAAGCTTCACTAGCACATACCCACACTTCTCATAGTTGTATATATATCCATTCTTACTTACACATACAACACACCACTTGTAGTTCATCCATGTATAGGCCCACTACCATACACACCCACTTGTAAATATTCATATTGTCGCTCATTCACATGTCTACGTCCCCATCACCACATATAGTATAGTCTCCATGCTTCATGCTAGTTTACTTTTCATGATATTTGTATATTCTCCCTCATTAGTGTAGTCCCTTTACTCATTATGTAAATAAAGAAAATACCCTCTCTCTATTATATGCTAATTAAGACTCTCGCATTTTTGCACACTATATCACCAAGAGCATGGCAATATTAACCAAAATTTTGTCACGTACTGGGGGATCACTTTGTGATGGGGACTGGTCCTGTGGGGTGAAATTTTCCTAAGTGATATAACTCCCACCATCGATCGGGCTCATAACTTCGACATATATCAAATTCCCCCGTATCGCCCCTCTTGACTAAACTCACAACGGGAGGTATACAGAGGGGAACTCGCTCACGTACATCGAGTCTATCAAATTTTCTCTCACACCTACTGTCCCCACGAGGTATATAGTGAGGCATTTCATGTACACTCAGATATATCAAATGGATTATCTGCACGTACCGATGAATGATTGCTCTTATAGGCAAGAGGTATGTCGTGGAAGTCATGCCAAAAGGGGAACCCTTTCACGAATCCAACAAGTGGATAAATTTCATATAGGCGTCAGACCTAGGGCACTCATATTTAGTTTGGTGATTACCATGTGAAACTCTATCAAAATTTTGGTTCAGGGTACTACCCGAATTTTTGCACTATTTCACCATTTTTCATAATAAGACCCCATCCGTGAGCCTTGAAACAAGTTAAATCGTATCTTACATATTTTCAAACCCTATTTTCCTAGGCTCGGGTCCTATTCGATATTTTTTCTGCATTTAGGAATGCCTAATACAAGTGAAAACCTAATAATAACTTTAATAATAATAATAATAATAATAATAATAATAATAATAATAATAATAATAATAATAATAATAATAATAATCATGCCGAGATTCCTTTATTTTTTCCTTTCATTTCAAAAAATAAAAATACCAAAACATTTTTCTCTTTCCCTTTCACAATACTAAAATTTTCTCCCTTCTTCTTTAAAAAATAAATTCAAATAGTTTTCCCTCTCAGGTCGATCATATCCCCAATTTTGGCCTGGCTCCTTATTGGCTTCGGTCTTCTGTCAAATCGCCATGAAGCTCCTCCAGTTCTTCTTCTACTTCATTCGAGTTTGGGATGTACCTTCATGATCTCTTCACGGAGAACACAGACCGAGCATCAAATGTTTAGCTAGACCCGATAGTCGTCCTAGCCTAACTCAGCACCAAGATTGATAACCTTCAAATCGAGTTCCATGAAATGTAGCGCCACCGGACCCAGGTTCCCAAAGAACCCAAGGTTCTATTTCCTCTCCATAGTACACTCGCTCCCGAGCCTATCTAGGTCCTAAATGAGTATCAACATGCTTCATGTGCCCCGCCTACCAATGGGCTGTGCCCATTCAACTATCGATTTCGAACCTGACCCAATCAGGGACTAATATTCCAGTAACAATGGATCCCAAACAAGAACAACTGGATAAGGTCAAGGAAGACCTCAAATTATTGTCAAAAAAGTTCGACTAAGTCAAGATATCTGGAACTTCATGAACTACACCCATATGCCCCCTTATCCTAAAGCTAGGCTGCTAGAGAAGTTCAAGATGCCATATATCGAGAAGTTTAGGGGAAGCGGACCCCCAACAGTTCACCTTCGAAGCTTCACCAAGCCATGACCCTCATTGGTGCCTTCGAAGAAATAATTTCCCCGATGTTTCAGCAAACCTCGAAAGAAAGTGCCCTCTGGTGGTTTCTGTCCCTTGAAGAATCTAGAATAAATAGTTGGGAGGATGTCATTCGAGAATTCATGTCTCAATACAACTACAATAAGGAGTTAGAGGTTTTATGCTGAGATATAGAGCTTCTTGAGCAAAACCCTGGGTAAATAGTTCGCAAATTCATAGGAAGGTGGAGAGAGAAAGCGACCACCATGACCAACAGACCCTCCGAGGAGGAACAAGTTAGTATTGTGAAGGAAAACTACTTGCCCTATATTTGAGCATCCATGGGAGGACAGTATTACGAGGATGGTGTAAAAATTGAGGAAGGTATCACCAAAGTCGAATCTGAACCAAAGAAAGTGACTGGACAATTAACGTTTTGGAAGTATGAGAAGCCTGCCAGTACTACAATCTTTACCATCAATAACATTTCATAACTTGCTAGTAGTTAGGCACCGAAAAGTAGCCCTAATCCTACCGAAAAAGAATACACTGAGCTCTATGATCCCCTGTTTAAAGTCTATCGAGCCCTATTAAGATTAAATATCATCAAACCAATAGGAACCCATCCATTACCAAATCCACTCCCTAAAAACTTCAAACCCGATGCCCATTGTGATTTCCACCAATTCACAGGTCATACCGCTGACCAATTCTTCCACCTTAGAAATGTGATCCACAACCTAATTGATCGGGGTATTATCACCCCACCAACTAATCATAAACCCAATACCACTCACAACCCACTTCCAGAACATAAAAGTGCCATATTTATAAAAAGTGACCCAGAATTTGACCCGTGTACTCAAATCATACCGAGTAAAGCAACCATCATCCCTACAGTCTCACCCAAATCACTATAGGTTTGCCCATTTTTTCCTCTTACACCCTTCCTGCTTTCATCGATCAAGTTTTATCATTCCTTACGAGAGACTACATCGTCATTTGCACTTGACGAGGGGGGATGCATGAAATTATCGACTGCGTTGAACCAATTATAAGAGTTTGGGATGAAATTTCCCATCAAGATGACCATCGATTGTAAAAAATTCAGCAGCTTGTTCATGGAAGCTCGAAAGTGGTCTCGGGAATCAGATGAATGGGTAGCACCCATTGAAAAATTCAGTCTAGATGACATAGTACATACCATGAACGGTATGTTTCGACAAACAAGTGAAGTTTACATTATCTTTGAATTTCTCACCGCTTTGAAGCTTCAGAGATGGTTGGTCCCTTCACTCTTACACCTCCCCGTTCAGTGGGAAGATTTATACAAAGAAGCCATTGAGGTCATAGGGTGTATTGATTACTCTTGGCAAGAAGACATAGTCACCACAAGATGGGGGAACTATTTTGATAGCTCAGATGATGAACAAATTTCGAAAGAAGTTTTCCTAGAACACAACCCTTATAGTAACGTCAATAGAATTCAGATGTTAAAGAACATGCACTTCATGCCAGGAATGGGGCTAGGGTTACGCCATTAAGGAATTTTTGATCCCATAGTCTTGAAGGAGGCCTTTCCCCCATGTAGTCTGGGTTACCAACCCTCACCGGGTGAACTTAAAGCACTCCCTCGATCGAGATCGAAAAGAAGCTTGAAAGATGAAAAGATTTTTTTGTGAGGCTCTTTAACGGAAGATTTGTTAAGGAGGATGAAAACTTCCCCTTCTGTGGATTCCCTGGACTATAGTACGACCACATTGATAAAAAGAAGAAACTGAGGCTAGAAATCTTCTTTTAAGACAGTATCTCCTAAGCCAAAGACTGCAAACATGAAGTGCAACCTCTCACTGAGAAAGTCGTGACAATTACTAAGGACTCTAAGGAAAGTTATTTAGAAGTGCGAACACCTAGGGCTGAATCTCTGCATGATCCGCTCAGATACCGTATCGTCAGACCCATCCAATCAAATCAACGTTGCTGACATGCCTCTCTTTAATTGGAATGCCGTACCAGTCCAACCTGCTCAGATTCAACCTAACCCTATTGTTTACCCTATTCATATCTCTTCCCATATTGTTATTTTTTATTTTCTTAATATCAATGTAACTGAGTTCTCTTTTGACGAGGCTATCGATGTTGTTTTTCTTAACAATTAAATAAACGAGAATTTTGAGTATCTTACCGCGCCTTACATTAATTTTCTTGATTCTGATCAAACCTTTGATGATGATGATTTTGCAAATGAAAAATTCTTAACTGGTCTTAATAAGGAGAATAAAAAACAACATAACCACGTTTAAATGAATAATGATGAGACTATTATTATTAATCTCGATTCTAGTAACTATCAGCATGATATTCGGATAGGGTCCACCTTTAACGAGCATGAGCATGCGCAATTTGAAGAACTACTGAAAGAATTTGTAAAGGGACACTAGCTCATTAGTAGGATCACAGAGACCTAGGCGAGAGGGTCCACCATGATCCCCACTAAAGCCACTAGGAGGTATGTGAAGGGAGAGGGGGTCCACCACGAGCTACCCCACTTCCCAAATTTAATATCATAATGTGCAGTGGGCGAGGGGGTCCACTATGAGTGTCCCCATCCCCAAATTGTTACCCAGAAATGTATTATGATGAGGGGGTCTACAACTAGTGGCCCTATGCCTAAATTGTTACCCAGAAATGTATCAGGGCAAGGGTGTCCACCACGAGTGGCCCCATCCCTAAAAGTTTACCCTAAAATATACTAGGGCGAGGGGGTCCACCACGAATGGCCCCATCCCCAGAGTGTCACCCAAAAATGTCTTTTGGCGCGAGGGTCCCCATGAGTGACCATCTCCAAAATGCTCCCCAGAAATGCCTTGGGATGAGGTGGTCCACCATGAATAGCCCCATCCCCAAATTTTTACTGAAAATAAATTAGTTACTAATGTTATTTTCTTGCATATGTAGACTTAGTTGTGCAAGTAAGGCTCTAGCAGGCTAGTTGGGATCTCTTGGGAGTTTTGGTTTGGTGGCTGGGAGATAAGGTTTCTTAGGGATGGTCAAAGCCCAACCACTTGATATTTTAAGATAGAGAGAATACTAGTGAGAGACCCTAGGCGTCACTGAAGCATTCATACAACTCACACTTAGAATAAATGAGTGAGAGCCAAGGGTTTCTCACAAAAGCACTTTTTCTAAATAACTCATAGTGTGTGGCCCTCAAGTCCACTTGCAAGTTTTTCCACAAAGTTTGTACAACAAGTTACCGTTTGAAAAGATATTTACCAAATAAAATATTTTGGCACTATTAGCCGAGATATTTTATTTCTAACTTTGCTAGCTACTAGATGTCGTTTGTCAAGGGGGACATGCGGCTAATAGATAGATAGGGAAAAAAGGCACATTGTAGACCTTGTCCCTAAGTTCCCTCTCATTTTTGGTACCCAAAAAGGCCAAGTCATCTCTAGTATATACTTGTAAATAAAATCCCTTTAGTAAGGTAAAAAAAAGAAGAAAAAACTCAGGTTACACCATTACTCTACCAAAATTGTAACATAACTAGTATTCTCCCCCTCCTTTTTCTCTAAGTGTCAAAGTGCTTATCTCTTCACTCCCCTTTACATCCATTATTCTCAGGAGATCTCTCTCTTCTAGACATCATTATTATTTATGAAATTTGCTATTCTATAGCCTCTTTGGAGGAAGAAGTCCACTGACTGCCTTTACTCCATTATTACCAGAAGAGGACGGTTTTCTCTCATAGTTTCTCTTGACACTTTGAAGCCCTTGGAGATAACATCCATCACAGTGGGTCACGCCTCACCCATTTCAGTTCTTCATAGACTTCAGTACAACTACCCTCCTACATTTTATGATTCTGCTGGGGAGGTATTCTCCTTGCCATGCGTAAAGAAGGACATAATGTTTCAAAGAAGATGGTATTTGAAGACACTCCAGTAGGTAATGGAGTTCAGACGACCAGACAACTCAAGAGGAGGTTATAGTAACCGGAGTAAGCACCCGCTACTCAGGGAGTGTAGCTCGGTGCGACAGCAACCATGCCATTGGTGGGGATGAGCTTAATGAGTATCTTTTTTTTTTTATAAATTTTCAAGGCAGAATAATGTTGACCTAGTAAGAGTGAGGCAAACTTGCATGACGCCTACAGTGGCCCCTGTTGGAGGGGAAGCAATAACAACAATAGGGAATATAGAGGTGGCTCCGCCTCAAAAGGTGGTAGTAGAGAAGATAGATATGCCATCAAGTTCATCGACGATAAAGAAAGTTTGTCTAAAGGTGTACCCCTTTAAAATTATTACTACGGAGGAAGTGAAAAAGCTTATCTCCTCCCAAAAAGAATCATCTCACCTGTATGAGGAGTTGTAGAATCCCTACCTAGAAAGAATTAATGAAAATCCATGCCGAGAGGGGTATATTCCTCCTAAGTCTATAAAGTTTAATGGAAAGGGTGAAAATCCTAGAGAGCCCGTGAAAAGGTTTGTGGAATGCCTAGGTGTGCATGGAAATGAAAAGGTGATGAAATTGTGAAAGTTTTCAAAGACTCTTATCGAAAAGGTGTACACACAGTACTCCCACTTGGCACCTAAGAACATTCCAACCTAGGAGGAGATGCAGAGGAAATTCCTCCAGAATTTTTTTATAGAAGAATATGGGTTCACACTAAGGCACCGCGCGCAAGAGGTACATAAACCTAGTGAAGAGTTGATGCAGTACATCAAATGCTTTCGATAGAGGGCAATTTATGTCCATAAGGATGTAGAAGATTTAAGGTTGCTAAAAATATGTGTTGAGGGGTTGTTAGAGGAATATAAAATCCACTTGGTTAATGAGAGTAAGGACGGAATTTTTAGGGAGTTCACGCGAGCAGATCATAATATCGCAATGATTATCAAGCCCAGACTCACAAGCTAGAGGACACAAGCTAGAGGATAAAGGTGACTCTGATAGTAGGGAGATTCCAAGTATCCAGGTGACAAGAAGTTAACTATAAGGATGAAAACTCAAAAGGTAAAAAGTTAGTCCAAGGATACAAAGGCAACAATTCAATAAGCAAAATGAATTTTGGAGATCATATTTGACCACCACTGCCTTATAATGTGGTAGAAGCTATGGATTCCAACTACACTCTGGTGTGTAAAGGGGTAACATGTCACCCCAACTCTAATGGGTAGAAACCAAAAATGATGGAGAAAGTAGATGCCAAGTTTTGTGAGTTACACCAAAGAGTTCAACATGCTACTAGATATTATTTTTGTTTACGAAGGATAATTGGCGAGCAAGTGGCCAATTATGCTTTTCAAGTTTTGTTAATGGATGGTAATGAAATCCTTCTACCATCTCACCACTATGGTGCAATAAACTTGTTGGTAGCTTATGATAAAGAGGAATCCCAGGAGACAGGAGAATTATGGAGAAATGAGAAAATATTTGAAGATTGGCTAGCCAACTTAGATAAAGAAGATTAAGCGGATGAGTGGGGCGATCAGGCGAGCCCCCTGTAAGAAAAGACAAATGTGGTGCTTGCCCTAGATGAGAGAAAGACATCTGAAGCGGAGTATGTATGCAATGTGCAAACATATGAAATGGAGTTAGACTCAGAGTGTGTAGCTATAGGGAGAAGTCCAAAATTATAGTGTTTCTTTGATCAGATCAGAGTAAAGCATGATACACGTGTGGTCATTAAAAAGAGGATGCTAAAGTCAGTTCAATAGCGAGGAGATCCCTCTCTAAATTGGAAAGGACCTATAGGAAGACCGATAAAGAGATATACCTCTGAGGTGGTGTTTTAAGAGGCTAACAGATAAATGCCATATTTTCATAACCATCCTTTGTATGTGACGACTTTGATAAATGGGATTCGTTTCCCTAGAGCACTTATGGATGGATGGGCATCCATCAACATTATGCCTATCATCACGTTGTATAAAATAGGCATATCTCAGGAGAAGATAGTTTCGATCCTGTTGGTGATTTTTGGTTTTGATAGTGCAGGGACACAGTAGTTGGGCTCTATAAATGTGGGAATTAAATTGGAAATTTTATATACCATATAAAATTCCATATTATCAATGCCAATACCAGATTCTATCTCTTGATATGGAGAGTGTGGATGCACACGCATGGGACAGTTCCATCAACATACTACCAGTGTGCAAAAGTAAACATTCGCGACACAGAGTTTGTGATCAAAGCCACAAAAAGACGTTTTTAATAAACAAAACTCATTTGGTGGATGAAACATTCTATATTGAGTTAGATGAAGAAAAAAGGAACTTGACCAGGAGGTTAAAGGAGCCCCATGTGGCTACGAAAGTGATCATCTCAAAGAGTCTGTGCATGAAAGATTAGGTCAGCGAGTGTCCCCCTCATCCGATAAAGTGAAAGTGAAGAGAAAGATTGAGGTTGAGACAAGACCTCCTCCAACCTGCAAGAAATTTGTGTTTCCTTTTGGGAAGGTTATCTACCATTTATAACGGTCTACATGGTTGACATTTAGGATGAAAGCAACAACCCGATACCAGAATGCTTTGTAGTGCATGAGTCCCATATTATGGAATATATAGAGGAGCCTGGAGTGGCACCTGAGTGTATGCAGGATGGGCCAAAGGAACAAATCCAAATATTGGAGGAAATAAACTTAGGAGTAGAAGGGGAGATGAGAGACCCATTTTTATCTCCAAAAGCCTGAACCCCAAATAGAGGGAGTAGATCATTAACTTGCTCAAGGAGTTTACAAATGTGTTTTCATGGAAATGTACGAAAATGCCATTGATAGAGCTAAACGTAAGCTCCCATAAGTTGAACGTTCTTCCCAATGACCTACCAAAGAGGTAGGCCCCTTGCACTTACAAAGATGAGTTGGATATAAAAATCAAGGAAGAAGTAGAGAAGTTGTTAGCAGCAGGGTTTATTCAGATAATTAATCATCCCATATATCTCTCGAGTATTGTACCCATAGCCAAGAAAGACAAGATGCAAATAAGGATTTATGTAGACTTCAGAGACTTAAACTGATCCTTTCCAAAAGATAAGTTCCCTCTACCAAAAATTAATAGTTTTGGTGAACTGCACAACGGGACACAAGATATACATATTCATGGATTGGTACGTTGTTTATAACTAAATTAAAATGGATCCAACTAATGCTAAAAAAACTGCTTTTCGCACACCCTTGGTGAATTTTCACTACGTAGTCATGCCATTTGGGCTAAAAAATGCAGGTGACACCTATTAGAATACAATGATGGCCATATTTCATGACTCATTTCATGATATATTACAATTCTATGTGGATGACCTGGTATTGATGTTCAAAAATGAAGGCAAGCATATCCAAGACTTGAGACGGGTGTTCGAGAGGTATCACAAGTACAAAATGAGAATGAACCCCTTGAAGTGTGCTTTTGGGCTAACAACTAGGAAGTTTCTAGGTTTTGTGGTAAATCGATAGGGAGTGCAGGTAGATGGAGAGAAAAGGAAGGACATCTTGATGATGCCACCACCAAGAAGACAAAGGAAGCTCCAGAGATTATTAGGAAAGGTTTTTTACGAAAGGAGGTTTATACCAGCTTTGGTTGAGGTGACACAACCTTCGCTCCTCTAATGAAAGAGAAGGCCAAGTGGGTTTGTAGAGAAGTGCAGAAGAAGGCCTTTGAAAAGATTAAATAAATATTGGCCTCCCCTTCAACGATGGTATTGCCAGAAGCAGGAGCACCATTTTCGCTCTACCTGACCTTAATAGAGAGATCTATAGGAGGCAGGAGTAGAAAGGCACGTGTATACTTCTCGCGAGTGATTTCGAGCACTGAATTTAGATACACTAGTGTAGAGAGGAATTGTCATTCTTTGGTATTCGTGGCCCAGAAATTGAGGCAATACCTGCTTTCTTTTATAGTTCACATTATCACCAAATATGACCCCATCAAGTACCTTTTGGCACGAACTGTCCTGATGGGGAGAGAAGAAATATGGTTTCTTATCTAATTTGAGTATGATTTGAAGTTTGTGGTTCCAAAGTCTGTCAAGAGTCAGGCCGTAGAGGATTTATTGGCCCACTTCCCCAACCAAAATTTTGAATCTCCAAGTGAGGAACTGCTTGTGAGAATTTTCAAGCTCATCTAGCAGAAGAAATGGAAGACTGGAAGATGGAGTTTGACAGTTATTGTGCCCAAGAGAGAGGTGGAGCGAGCATTATTATCTCCAATGGGAAAGAAAAGGTCACTCTCTCTTTCAAGCTGGATTTCAAATGCTCGAATAATGAAGCTGAATATGAAGCCGTCATATTGGGATTGATGGAGGCAATGAGAAGAGGAATTAAAGTGCTGTGCATATATAGAGACTCTAACTTGGTAGTCAAATAAGTTAATGGAGAGTTTTCCCTCAAGCATGCTATCCTAGATCCGTGTAGATCTATCATTCAAAGATTACTCAGTCAATTCTTGAAGGTGACGATTGAGAGGCACCCTTAGACAAAGAATCGATATTCGGATATATTGGTCACAATATCTGAATCAAACGATGGAGGAGATAAAGGCTATTATTACTGTGTAGTGAAGAATAACGCCAACTACAGTAAGGTCATTATTTCCAAGTGAAGATCCAAAAGACTAAAGGTGTTCTATAGTAAATAAATTGGAAACCAAAGAGGGAAAGAAGAAGATATTTAAGTTAGAAAATTATAACCTGATCTAGGGGTCACTCTACTTAATGAGCCCTGGAGGATTTTTGTCAAGATGTGTAGAGGAGGAAGAGGCCAAGCAAAGATTGGTACCAATGCATGAGAAGCATTACGAGGATCCCCCATTACAACGGAGGGATACTGTTGGCCCATCATAAGCGTGAAGTTCGTTCGTCTACATCAGGGCTATTTAAAGTTCCAGGACCAGTTCAATCAACCGACTGAGGCTAACTTTATGGAAGAGGTTGAAGATTGGAGGCAACCTTACATATCTTATCTTAAAGATGGATAGCTGTCGGTAAAAAGGGAATATGAGATCTATTTGAAGAAAAAAGTGGCCCAGTTCTACTTGGTAGACAGGGAGCTCTATAGAAAAGGGTATAATGAGAGAGAATTGAAGTGCATGGCCAAGGGGGATACAAAGGAAGTGTTGAAGGAGGCTCACGAGACTTCTCAAATATGAAGGGTTAAGTTTATAATTAGCTAATGACACTAGGGTAGTATTGGCCGATGATGGAGGCTGACTCTATCCACTTTGTGAAGAAGTTTATGGCATGCCAAGTGCATGAAAACATGGTTCATGCCCCCTCAGTAAGCTTACAAAGTCTAGCATCCCCTACCCTTTCCACACTTAGGCATTTGATCTCTTGTTGCCACCGAATTGTAAACTAAGTGGGCGAAAGCAATTCCCTTGTAGAGGGTAACTTCTCAGATGGTGAACCAATTCATGAAGGATATATATTATGAAAATTTAGTATTCCCAAGGTGATCATTACAGATAATGGGAAGTAGTTCGTGTGCCAATAGATGGGCTCCTGACCAATAAATAGAAAATTATGCATAACAGTTCAACCATCTCATACCCCAAAGGGATTGGACCGGGAGTATCTATAAACAAAACACTAATCAAAATACTTAAGAATATGCTTGAAGACATGACGAGATCTTGGGATGAAAAATTACCGATGGTGTTATGGGCCTATAGAACCTCGAGAAGAAAGTCAACAGGGTTTACTCCAATCTTACTAGTTTATGGGACTGAAGCTTTCCTACCAATGGAATTAACAGTACCCTAAGCTAGAGGGGCTCTGAGCAATGACCTCATACCAGATCCCTGGCGTGTATAGTTGGAAGCGGTGACGAGAACAGAGATAAGGCCAAAGAGAATTTCAAAGTTTACACCCAGTAGTTATCTAGAGCTTATGAAAGTCTGGTTAAGCCTTAAAAGTTTCAAGTAGGGTACTTGGTCTTACGAGCATCCACTCATCACTTGCGATGCAGGTGATCATCCAAGTTCAAGCCTAACTATGAAGGTCCTTTTGTGGTGCAAGCGATAGGCAAGTTAGGTTATTGCCAAATATCCGAGCTTGAAAGTGAGTGTCTCCAGTCCATTAACTGTAAGTGGTTGAAAAAAATACTATGCCTGAATTTTTCTCCAAATTTTTATTTTGTGAGTTCAATTTTTTTTCTCCAGTATAGTCATTCCTTTTGTAGAAGAAGTTTTGAGAATGAAATTAATGTACACAGTACAAGAAAATTATATCGCATAGAAGTGAACGAGTACACTTTATTTTGACCTCATACTTGACATCTCTACTAGTTATTTGCATTTGTGATAAATATCTTATGAGCACCATTTGATAATAAGCTGCGAGTGGATGCACCCAAAATAGTCAGTTTATTATTTTTCGTCCAACTATGCAAAATACATGTTTCATCAGAGGCAAAACAAAATTTCACGCTTAAAAGTTCATAAGAGTGTCATAACCTAGGGAACTTTACTCATTATAGTTGGGGGGTATCTACATCCTAAAGTTAGGGTAAAATGAGCAATTTTCCTGTAATACATAACAATTTAAATACCCTGCAGATCAAGGGGAAGTTTTAAAATGTTGACAGATTCTTGCTTGGGTTGAGAACAAGTTTTGAAAAATGAAATTTTTTTTGCTTATGTCTTTTAAATTGTTTACTTGATTGCTTAATAATAGTAATAGGGGGTCCATCCCCCCTCTAATTTATTTCCTTGAAGGTAAAAAGTTCCAAATGAACTGTGGAACAAGAATCTCGCAGAATAAGTGGCAGTTTCAGATTATAATAAACCCAAGAAAATGAAGAGAAGTTATTTTTTTAATATTTTTTTACAGGAAAGAAGAAGGGGGTTCCTCCCTCTCCAAGCCATTTCCTGTATATATATATATAATTGGTACCCCACGATTATAGGGGAAGTTTTGAATGATAATTTTCTCAGAGCATGTGCAAATACCCCGCATATTACGGGGCCGTTCAAGAATTACACTTGTCAAAGCTTTGTGCTAATGTTCTCATAGAAAAAGAGAGAAACTCACAATAAACAGTTATCAAACAACACATATACAAGATGGAAATGGAAGCAAAATATATGCTTACATTAATGTAGAACAAACATTATATATATAAAAGTGATGAAAAATACAAAGGAAGAAATGTTCTACATAAAAAATAAATGAAACAGATAAAACAAAAAAGAGGTCCTTCCGCGAGCGTATGTTAGTGTAAGAGGGTCTCGCCTCCTATGTGAACTGCTCCTCTAGTATGTCCATCTTATCCTTATCATCAGTATCACCAGCCTCAAGATTGGCCAACATGGCCTCTATAAATTGAATCTGACCTCGGATCCCAGTGGTCTCAACCTGGCGCTGTTGAGCTCTGAATTTCCTAAACATATGAAGTATCATCATCATCCTAAAAGGAATACTCCGAAACTCGCGAACTGTAGTGTTAAGCGAATCCAACTGAAAATAGTAGACCCTCTGAAGATCTTGGAGAGCCTATAAAAATAGTGAACTCCTAGCACTAATTAGGTCAGCTGGAGGAGTGGACAAAAATTCATGGATGTGAGTGGCAAGGGCCTTCAGGTTAAAGATAGTGAGGCTATTGATGTTGAGAACACTCTGAGAAGTAAAGGTCTCAGGTTGATGCTTAAGGATCATCTCCAACACTTTTTTCTCGTGACTTCAAAACCTCTTAGGATGCTCCTCTCACCATGAATCCCTCATAAAATCCTCAGGAGCCTCTACCTCGATGTCGTCATAGTCTATGTTGCTGGACTCAAGCTCAGAAGGGAGGAAGGGGGACTTCTCGCCAGAGCCCTCGACACCATCAGAATGAGTGGCCTCAGAGTTGGGCCCTTGCTCATCAGCTACCTCAATAGGCTCACTCACATGATCCTTAAAACAAAAAGCATAGGGGAAATGATAAAAGGAAATAAAAAAGGATAGTAGAATAAATTCTCTTAGAAATAAAGCTTGAAGATAAAGAGTTTACCCCTTGGCCCAAATGACTGTATATGTTGTCGGTAAACCGGGAAAGCCCTCCCAGATGGGTGACTAGTAAAGGCAGACTAAATATAACATTAATAGATCATTTGCTGATCAGGAAGCAGGGCTCTAAGAAAATATTTAGAATAAATAGGGTATAATTGTATAATACCTGAGGAGTGATCATCGCAACACTCGCATTTTGTTTCACATGTATAAGAATGCTTGCCTTGCTAACCTGAAAATAGGGAAACATGGGTATAATGGTGAGAATCTTACACAATAAAAGCAAGAATAAAGAAGCGGGGGGAAATAAAAAAGAGTGAATACGGTATAACAGCATAATACCTCGCTCACAGTGGTTCCCCTAAGTTGTTCCATAGGTACAGGAACACTTGCGTCACTAACATGAGAACAAGAAAAACATGGGTGTGATGGTAAAAAGGTTGCTTAGAAAAAAGCAAGAATAAAGGGATAGGGGAAAAAGGAAAGAGTGAAAAAGGTACGACAGTATAATACCTCACTCACAACAACCTTCCCAATCGATTCCACAGTGATAAAACAGTCGCGAAACAGGAAAGTGTTAGCGAACAGTTGCGGTGGAAAATCTAGTTTCACTTTTTTTTTCTTTTTCTTTAAAAAAGGGAGCATATTTAAACAAGTACCCGGGGATCCCTCCACGGTGCTAACCAAGCATCCCACAAGAAATAAGACCTCAACCACACTAGCCCAAGGGCAAGAAAACAAAGAGATGCTAGTAAACTACTTGCACAGAAAAAATAAGTCTAGGAAATAGAAGTGTCAAGATAAGTACCTTGGGAGTCAGCTCCAAGGTACTCATGACATGTCCCGTAAGTAAAGGGACCTTAGCAACAGTGCCAACCTTGAAGGTAAAGAAACAGAGAATAAGTCACCAAGAATCCTTGCACAGTAAAAAAGTAAGAAGGGTGAAGTACCAAGTGCAATGGTTTACCAGAGAGACCTCTAATGAGGAAGTTATTATAGTAAGCACATAAGAGGGCCCACAACAATCGGGGCATGGATGGGATCACATAGAAAGAAGGGAAAGTCATGATCCAAGTGATACGTCACGAATATTTCATTTTTCACCCGTTAACTTATGCATTTTTAGCCCCCTTGGGTACTGTAATTGCTATAATCATGCTCATTAATCAGACAACCTCCGTTTTATATGCTAACATGTCATTTGAGGTATTATTGAGTGTTTGTAGGTATTACGGTGCTTAGTGTAAGTTTCATCATGTTTCGATAAGGTTTCGTAAAAGTTCGCATGTTCACGGGCATTTTTATAATTTCACACTTTGGTATTTTTTACCAAAGTCTTCACGGAAGTTGTAGCTCTCGGGCCAAGCTTCGTGCGGCCGTGAACGGTGCTCGAATCGGATACCAAATGAACATTCCACGAATATTTAATCGGGGAAGAATTATATGTAATTTATTTAATATTTTATTAATATACTAACATTCTAATTAATTCCCTCCATTTCCCCTTTTTTCTTTTAACCCACTTTTGCAGCAAACATCCACGGGCAATTTTGGTGCCATGCTCGGGTTTTGCTTTCGTTCAAAATTGGAGCCTTTTGTCCGAAATTGGAGCTTGGGCCGCGTGTGGACATAGTTGCGGATCAGTTGGCTCGGGTTTTTGTAGTATCCACTTTGGTATTTTCAAAGCTTTGGCCATTAATGGAGGTTGTGGAGCTTGAAAATGGGTCTTGGCTATAATGGCCATTTGGAGCTGTCTTTGTCACCCACGCAATTGTTGTGGTCTCGACTTATATATGATGATGGTAATGGGTTTTGAGTTATACCCATATGCTAGTTTTGTTTGGTCTCGACTTGATCATATACATGGTGGGTTCGTCTTGTGCAAAGAGAAACAGAAAGTTAGGTTTTTATTAGCGAATCGATTCGCCCCAATGCGAATCGATTCTCATTGAGGCAGTGTAGTAGGTCACCATTTCCGAATCAATTTGCTCATTTGTGAATCAATTCGCCCCCTGCTTTTGGCCGACTTTTGATACTATCCCATTTTCTTTTTCTTTTTCCTTTTTTTTACTTCTTTTACTTGTAACTTAGTATATAAGACTTCCTTTTCTTATTTTGGAAAAAAAACTCATAATATCTCATTTTTTTGCTCTCTTAATTAGTTTAGACCTAGGTTTTACTATTTAAGGGGTTTCATTGTTGGAGTTCACCCCTCTCCTACCACTTTATATAATTCCTCCATTAATGTAAGTTTGCTTTTCATTGTCACTTTTGCATACTTTTCTTATCTTTGTTCATTTTTATTCCATGCTTTATTTATTTTTCTTGCCTTGATTAATTATGTAGTTAATTTAATTAGTGTGCTTTAATTAATTAGTTGATTTTATTTAATGCTTTTAATCATGCGTAGCGGTTAATTTAGATTAGGTTGCGTCGAATTGAACTCACTTCGAGTTGTTTAGTTGCTTTGCTTTGGTGATGGTTTCTCACAGGTTTATTTCGAGTGAGTTGTCCTAGTTATTACGCCAAGAAAATTTAACTGGGTATATCATGTATGCTCCGTATTTACAACCGTGCGTGCGTAATTTCTGGGGTATTGTTGATGATAAAATCATATTAGTTTTTTATGAGAATTTAGCGGTGTAACAACTCCTGATTTAATTAATTGACGAAACGAGACTCAATCTTAATAATTCGTGAACCCATGTAACAATTTTATATTAATTAACTGGGAGTGAGGGATATCCGACGCTCCTATAGTTTTTATTCTTTTGTTAACGTAGTTTAAATACACACGTGCCTAGTTTACCTTTTCTTACTTTTTAATTAGAAAATTACCTTTCACACTTTTATTCTAGAAATATTAAACCTAATAAATTCTAGCACTAGTCTCTGTGGATTTTTCGATACTCGGACTTATCGCTATACTCCCTTAAAAAAGTGTAGTCATAAGTTTAGGTTTTTGTATTAAGGTTGTGAACAGAAAACAACGATCGACGTGCTGGCGACGTGCTACTTTTCACCCAAAGTCAAAATGCTGCCGTTGCCAGGGAATTGATGTTTTAGAATTTATTTGATTTATTATTTCGTAGTATTTTCTTTCTATTTTATTTTTTTGCTAACATTTTTTGCAGGACTTCTACATTTGAGGGCCAAGAACTGTTTGAATTTTTCGTTTGCGCATTTCTTTTTGGAATTTTCCACCTCGAGCCTTTGTTAGGGTAAGCATGTCTTATTCCAATTTTTTTGGTAATCTTAATGATAATTCTCAAAATCCCCGTAAACCAATGACTTTTGGTCAATACTTAGAAGCCCAAAAAATTACAAAATCTAAAATGACATTGGGTAGTATTACGAAAGTGAAAGTATGGATTACAGAAAATTTTGGGAATGGTCATTTTGATTTTGGGTCGCAAGATCCTTATGATAAGAATTTTGAAATGAAAAGCTCTCGCTTTCAAAATTCTTATGTTAATGATTTTGATAGTTTTCCCGACGATAGTTTTAAAAGTTTGCATTTCCAAGAATACGCACATTGCCTTATGACATTCGTTGAGGGTTTGCGTATGCCTGAAAATGAGAAAATTGAAAATCGTTACCGGGAAGAAAATCTTTGTTGGGAGCATGAGTTGGATTTATTATTTGAATCGGACGACGATTTTTCTTCTGGGACTTTTGAAGTCGAGGAATATTTTGAACCAAATGAGAACTTTGTGCCTACTTTGGAACAAATCATTCTTGACTTAACCCATGGTATAATAAAGAATGAAAAATGTGGAAGATATGGGCGTAGTATCCATTTGCAATGAACTCGTTTAAGTTATATTGCAAATGATCATATTTCCTTCGAAATTCAACCTTCAAGCAATGATAACTCATCTCTTGAGATTGAATTTCTTTCGTCCACATCTTTATTCTATACTATCACACTGACGCTAGTACCCGATGAATCGGTTCCAAACTTTATAGTTTCAAACCTTTTCACCGATGAGGAGTACTCGCTTGAGTCGCCTTCCATGAAGGCATCTTTGCCCTCATGTTCACCCCCTCCTATTCCAACTTCAAAATATTTGGGAGATAATTCTATTTTTCTTGTCCCCCTTATGTATTTGTCACCTGTTTTATCCAAATCCCCCACCCTACCTCCAAATTTTTTAATTGGGGATGGTTCATTTCTTCCGCCTTACACATGCCTTATATTCTTTGAATGAAATTCCTATATTTCGGGAGGCATGCATGAAAGGGAGGGTCCCATGTGGATCTCTCAAAGTCAAATCGTGTTTTGGGTGGACCCTTAGAAATTTCAACTTCTAGTATATAGTTAGTTAGAAGTTTAAATTATAAGTTGTCTATAGTTAGTTTTATTTTTCTTATTTTCCTTTGTTGTTACTTATTGTCTTGTGTAGTTAGTTAAGATTTTGTTATTTGTTTTCGTTATGCTTGGTACTAACATGTTTTGTATATTCATTAGACGTGTACTTTCACGAGATCGCTCCTTTTTGGGTAATATCGCTCTTTTCCTCTCTTTAACTTAGTTCTTAATTCACATTCAGGACAATGTCAGGTTTTAAGTTAGGGGGTGTGGGATATTCTATCCATTCATTAGTAGTTTCTTTGATTTGATTATATGTTATTCCCTAGCATGCTTTTCTTGTAAAAAATAAAATTTTAAAAAGATTTTCTTTATTTTTTCTCCTTTATTTGGCATTTTGCCTTTGTTTCTGATGATAAATTTCAATAATTGACCGATCCAATAGATAGCTCAATGATGTAAGTTCTCGATTTTAGAAGTTATTAGACTTTAGTCCTCAATTATTGATATGATGAATAACTTCATAAATTAAACTTTAATTCCAAGAGCACATGAACTTTTCTTGTTTTATTGATTTGGTTTAAGATTTTTATAAATCGATAATCTTTTGTTGCATTGTATATACTTACACCGAGTGAGCTTTGGTCTTTTCTTCATTTGTGAGTGTTATACACTTCTATTTCCTCTTTGAAAACGTTACAGTCGTTGGTAATCTCACTTTTCTTTCATTTGATCGTTCTTTAATTGAGTTCATTCTTAAAATGTGTTACTTGAGCATGATTTTCAAAGTTTGTTTTGACTTGAGAATTGTTTAAACTTTAGTAAATTATCATAATCCATCTTTGTTATATCACCCATATTGAACTTGACCACGTCTTAAATGTTTTCCCTCGTCAACCCCCTTTGAGCCTAAATATAGCCTTTCGTTTCATAATCCCATTCCCATAACCACTCCGTATTGGAGTTTTAAGCCGTATATATACCTTACATACCATTGTTTGGAATGCTATTTGGGATTGAATGATGTTCTTGTTATGTGGTCGCAATTTAGGCATGTGAGAGTGAAAAGTAAAGAAAAGAAATAAGTGAAAAAGAGAGAAAAAAAGAAAGTACAAAACAAAAGAAAAAGTGAAAAAAAGAAGAAAAGAAAAGAAAGAGAAATGTGTATATGTTATGTATAGTGTTCAATAAGTTTTGTTTACTCTCCCCATTGTTATATTCAATGCCTTTTATGGATTGTATCTTCCAATTTTTGGAATTGCCCGTAATTTTTCATTATCCCGAGTTTTCATCCCCGAACACTTTGAATCCGTAAATATTACTTTCCTTTCATAAACCTAGCCCCCAAACCTACATTACAACCATATAAAGTTCTACGTGATCTTAGGGTGAATTTTATTTTAAAAGTCATCATAGCTTTGATAATCTGGGAAAATTCATTTCATCTCCTTTAATGAGAAGTATCTTTCATTGCGATTAATAATTTTCATTTTATATATAGCGCTCTTCATTTGTGACATGTGCGCGACCTAGTTTCCATTTACATTTACTCTTTATGCCCGCATGTCCCGTGTATTCCCTCTCATTCATAGTGATTTTATTTGTTGAGTGTAATGACCGGTGATGATTGACTTATATGCATGCTTTATTGCATATCCGGTTTATTTAAGTTTTTCCCAAATCATACCTTTGCATGTGCTCGCTCCCCTCCCACATTTTAAGGTTTCAATTCCACGAGGTTCATTTTATAATGTTGATAATACAGACTTTTGTGTGAATTCTTTCACTGTGCTTCTAGACACGCCATTCTGTTACCCCCTAATTCTCCTTAGGTCCCTAGTACCTCCCTTCATCACCGTAAACCCAAGTCATGTCCCGAGTACTGACCTGGAGGCCATCGGGTGCTCCCCGGCTCAGTTTGACCCAAAAGTCAAACTCCTCATCTCGATCGAGACTGAATGAATCTTCAAAGGGAACTGAATACCATTTCCAATGGTCCACCTCGTGCGCGATTCTGACTTACCATGCGAACGAACGATCCGTTCGCGTCCGAAACTTGACCTAGAGGCCACCGAGCGCTCCCGGGCTCTGTTTGACCTAAGTCAACTCTTCATCTCAATCGAGGATGAATGAATATTTGAAGGGCACTGAATACCCTTTTCGATGGTCCATCCCGTGCGCGATTCCAACTTTCCATGCGGACGAACGATCCGTTTGACTTCGAGAGGTCATCGAATGCTTCTCGGGCCCGATTGACCAAAGTCAACTCTCCAATCCGGGTCAAACTCTTTGGAATGTCAAAGTAAATCTCCTAACCTTTCCAACGGTCTTCCCCGTGCATGATTAGGACTTACCATACGGACGAACGATCCGTTTGCGTCCGAACGATTTTCCGTCCAATGGACCGACAAATGCTTCCGAGCCATATTGGACCCAAAGTCAACTCCCGAACCCGGGAGAGGTACAAAGTACTTTGAAAGGTATATGAATTAACTTTCCAACGGTATGCCCAGTGCATGATTCTAACCAACAATTTACCCTCGACGACCGATTGTTCAAAAAATCCTGAAGCGCACTGCCAAATGGCAGGTTCCAGACCCTGCCTATCGGCACCTGCCGATAGGCAGGAAGAGATATATGCCGATCGTCACCTACCTAGGCCTATAAAAGGAGGCCTTCACCTCATGTGCAAGGGTATCCCATATCTGATAAAAATCTCTCTGAACGAATCCCAGAAACCTCTCTCGAAGGCAGCGTGATTTCAACTTCCAAATTCCTTTTTTACCTCACTTTTCATCATCCTTTTCATCAAACTTGGTGAATTATCCACTCTCCATCATTATCCAAGTGCAAGAGCTACTCTCCAACATTCAAGATCAAGCTCAAGATCTTCAAGAAGGTTCAACTTTCTCAAACTCTTTCTTAAATTCTCTTAAATTCCCAATAACTTGTTTTCTTATTTAGCACTTTTATTATCTCATCTCACACATCCTAATATACTTTTTATTTAGTATTATTGTACATCTTTTCTTTTCATAAAACTCAAAAAACAAGAAAAAGAGGGTTTGATCATAAATTCCAAGTAGGGATTCTCACACTTTTTCCACACTTTCTTCACAACTAAAACTCTTTTTTCTACCCACACACACACTTACAAATAAGAGATTCCCCATATGGATTTATGGGATAAACCCCACCCCTCATTTTGTATGCGAACTACATGGACTTTGATGCCTTTATAGGCTACGAAGGCGTCTCGGGTAAAACCCGAGACTTGAGTCCTTTTTCTCTCATTTTCTATCTTCTCTAAATCCATTTTCCTTATATTCTATATACTTGCCCTTAGTGAAGCATTACTCCATATGCATTATAGTTCCATTATAACGATCAACGTAGGGGTAATCGCGTAAATCTTATTTTTCTAATATTATTCTTATATCTTCCTAAGGATGACTCGCTTTATCTTTTCCATGATACAAGTCGAGGATTCCTACCTCCATTCTATATATACACATGCACACATATCACGGGGGGAAATATAAAGGAAAATAGCAAATATCCATGAGAGACCGAAAGGGCGGAATGGGTGCCTAACACCTTCCCATTTCGTAACTAAGCGTCCGAACCCTTATCGAATCATTTTGATTTCGCACGCACCAGTATGTCTTTGGATGCCATCCCTCGATGTGGCTTCCCCTTTTTTATTTTGTCTATTTTGAGTAAAATAGACTGGCGACTCTGAATCTCTCTATATTTTTACACCACATCTCAAACGACGCCAGCCAAAGCACTCCGAAGAGGGACGCGCGGGACCCAAAGGATCCTTTCCTCCACATGCCCGCCCGCACGGCGAGGATTGGGGATGGCCACAGTGGCGACTCCGCTGGGGATATGTGTTTGTTTTGAGGGCTTGACTCTATTTGCATGGATGCTATATTTGTTTATGTTTCCCCCTATATCTGCATGTTCCCCCTTTTCCATGTGTATCCCATGCTTATGCTTATGTTCACACACTTGTAGAAAATTCTCCATGTACACTTCGCACCACGTGCACCTAGGATCACATATATCCACATATTGCACGCATCACCTATCCATACTTGGTGTACCTTTTGAGGTACTTGTACTTTGCTCCCTGTTTGGCATAGTCAAGAAAAGGCATTCTCATCATCAGATACTAATAAGAGAATCATGCATGATTCACACAACATCACCAAAGAGCATTGATATTGACCAAATTTTACCCAGTAACTGGAGGGTCACTTCGTGATGGGCGCTGGTCCGGCAGGTCGTAGTTAGCCTAAGCGATATGACTCTCACCTTCCATTGGCCAAGTATCTTCAACGTATATCGAACGGTTCCCCCGCATCGTACCGCTTGACCAAAGTCATGACGGGAGGTATATCGCAGGGAATTCATTCACGTACGCCGAGTATATCGAATTTGCTCTCACACGTACCATCCCCATGAGGTATATGGTGAGGTAATTCACGTACACTCAGGTATATCAAATGGCTTGTTCACACGTACCGATTGCCCGCAAGAGCAAGACGTATATAGTGGAAGTCACTCCAAAGGGGGGAACCCATGCCGATTCACCCAACCAACTGCATACCCGCATATTGGTGTCAGACCTAGGACACGCACTTTAGATTGCCGATTTCAACTCGAAACTCTGTCAAAATTCTGGGTCGATCTGCTGCCCAATTTTCATGCATTTTTAAAATGGGGCCCTGCCTGTGAGCCTGGTTACAAGTCCGAACCGTAGCTTTGAATATATTAAGACCCCCACTTTTCCAGGCTCGGGTCCCGTCCGGCATTGCATTTTGGAGAATTAAATACAATTGAAAAGATAATAATTGTAATAATCATGCTGAGTTCCGTCTCCAAAAACATTTATCCCTTCTTTATCAAAAATCCAAAAACATTTCTCCCTTCTTTATCAAAAATCCAAAAATAGTTTCTTCTCTTTTTTTCAAAAAAATAAATCTCATCCTACGCCTTCTCAGGTCGATCGCAAGCCCTTGGCCTGGCTCCCTATTGGCTTCAGTCTTCAGTCAAATCACCCCAGAGTTTCATTCGTTCCTCTACTACTTCTTTCGAGTTCGGAATCCATCCATTTTGCATGGAGAATACAGATCAAGCACCAGTCATACAGCCAGATCTGACGACAGTCCTAGCTCAGCTCGTGTCCAAGATTGACAACCTCCAAACCGAGGTCCGAGAGATGTAAGAAAACTAAATTCCTATTCCTCAAGAGCCCGAGGCCCTATTTCCTCGTGCTATGGGTCCACCCGAGTCTATCTGGGTTCCGAAAGAATATCAGCATGCTCCACGTGCCCCTCATGCCAATGGGCCGCCGCCTGCCCAGCTTTTAATGCCAAACATTGCCCAGCTTATGGATAACCTGCCCGTGGTCGCTGATCTAAAGGAGGAGGAGTTGAATAATGTCAAATAGGATCTCAAGATGCTCACCAAGAAGTTTGACCAAGTCAGGATCTTTGGGAATTACATCACATGTCTCCTTATCCTAAAGCAAGGTTACTCGAGAAGTTCAAGATGCCAAATATCGAGAAGTTCAGGGGGAGTGGACCCCAATTGTTCATTTTCGCAGTTATCATCATTCCATGACACTACTAGGGGCTTCTGAAGAAGTGATGGCCCAATTATTTCAGTAAACTTTGAAGGATAGCGCCCTCCAATGGTTTTTATCTCTTGAGGAATCCAGAATCCTTAGCTGGGAGGATGTAGCTCGAGAATTCATGTCGCAATATAAATACAACGAAGAGCTTGAGGTCATCTGTCGTGATTTAGAGCTGCTAAAACAGAATCCTGGAGAATCAGTCAGTAACTTCATAACTCGATGGAGGGAGCAAGCAACTTCCATGAATAATCAGCCATCCGAGGAAGAACATGTCAACATAGTCAAGAAGAACTTCTTGACCCATGTTCGAGCAACGATGGGAGGACAATACTATCCCACTTCCGAGCTTTCAAAGAGGTTGGAGTGGAAATCGAGGAAAGACTCGTTAAAACAGAGGTTGAACCGAAGAAGGTGTCCGAACAGTTCACCCCTAGAAAGTATGACAGGCCTGCCAGTGATACAGTCTCAACCATCAACAACATCTCTCAACCAACCACATCATGGGCACCAGAAAGCCACCCTGCCCCCATCCAAAGGGAATACACTGAGCTCCATGGTCCCCTCTCCAAATTTTATCAAGCCCTGTTAAGCCAAAACCTCATCAAACCCTTGGATCCCCGTCTATTGCCAAATCCACTCCCAAGAAACTTCAAGGCCGATGCTCATTGCGCTTTTCACCAAATTGCCGGCAATACCACTGACCAATGTTTTCACCTTCGGAACATAATCCAAGATCTCATTGACCGGGGTACCATCGCCCCACCAGCCAATCCTAAGCCAAACACTACTCACAATCCACTCCCAAATCACACCATTGCCATTTTCTTGGAAGAAAACACAGATTTCTATCCCTCAACTCAAATCACACCCATATACTTTCCTAAACCTCTTCAAATTTGCCCATATTTCTTTCTACACCCTACTAGCCTCGCTGATCAGGCACTGTTACTCCTCACCAGAGCATGCATCGCTATCCGTACCCATTCTGAAAATGGAGGTATGGAATTGTCAAATGTGTTAAACCGACTCCTAGAGTTCAGGATGAAATTGCCCTTACAGATGGTTATCGATTGCCAGAGATTCAGTACACTACTTTTAGAAGCAAGAAAATGGGCCCGAGATTAAGATAGGTAGGTGGTACCAACCGACGAAGTCAGTCTAGATGATGTTGTCCAGATTATGGCAAAATTATTCAGGCAAACTAATGGCATTTGGAGTATCACCGGGTTACTTGACACTTTGAAGTTACAAGGGCACTTGGTCCCTTTAATCACACATATCCCCACAGAATGGGAGAACTTGTATGAAGAAGCCATTGAAGTTGTGGAATGCATCGAATTTATATGGAAAGACAGAGTTGCTACCACCGGATGGGGGAAGAATTCAAAGATTTGAGTGAAGAACAAGCTTCAGGAAGAGCTGGCCCAGTAGCCGACATATGTGGGATGATATCATTTGAAGAACTACTTGGAGAAATAAATAGGGTGGCAGAACAACCTGAGATTGATGAGGAACCGAGATTCATGTTCTTTCCTTCTTCAGTAAATCACATAACCAAATCAGGGAGACATTACCAGGTTCCAAGGTCACTACCAGCAAATGACAAAGGGAAGGGCGTTGAAAACCTTCCTATGCTAGAGATGACCATCGAGGAGAGCAAGATCCTCGATCAACTAAAGAAAACCCAAGCTAACATCACTATTTGGGGACTTTTCATGTGTTCCAGGCTGCACATAAATGCTTTAATCAAATTACTCACTGGACCCATAATTCTTCCCTCTACCACACCAGAAGAAGCAGTAAATCTGGTCGGATCCTTGACCTCTACCCGAATACTATCATTTTCTGAAGAAGAAATCCCCAGAATTGGTCCTAATCACAATCATGCACTCAATATCTCCGTCGAAGTTAAGGGAAAGGCCCTACCACTCTCCCTTGTCGATAACGGATCCGCCTTGAACGTTTTCCCTCTAAGATCCTTCAAGTGTTTAGGCCTGAAAGAAAGCGACCTTGCTCCAACCTTCGCCGCTGTGCGTGCCTACGATAATACCCGTCGTGAGGTAATGGGGTCCATAAAACTTGAAATATGGGTTGGCCCTATTAACCCCATCGTTGAATTCCAAGTCATAGACATCCCTGCTTGTTTCAACCTGTTGCTCGGACGACCCTGGCTCCACAATATGAAGGGTGTGTCTTCCTTACTCCATCAGAAATTGAAGTTCTTCGCCGACGGGTGTAACACCCCACCCGCCTGGGGAGAGCGAACGGAACGCTAATGTGATAAAATAAATCCAAATCCACAAGTGACAAGGTATAGAGCATCTAAATAAACCCACAATAATATAAATCCACTAATCTCAATTCTTCAAATACAACAAGTCCCTCGAATTTAAAGTTTACAGCTATCTAACTCGAATAAAAATACAAATCTCCAATGATCTATACAAGAAAATAAATAATACAAATCTTTCCCAAACAATCCTCACTAAAATCAATCTCCATAGCGCCCCAAAATTCGCGCTAACCTTCCACTAAAAGAAAATATGGGGAAGTACACAATACGGCATGAAAGATGCTCAACAAATATATATTAGCGATGAACAAAGCGTAACAGCACGAGTTCGAATATTCAAATCAAAATGCAAATCTCAAATCATTTATCATTATAATTTCTCAACAACACTTTAACCGGGTCACCAGGCCTCTCCACATCCGTATATGCTTTATCAAGCCATAGCCCGGGAAACAAGAATTTTGGTGGGTGCCCAACATCCGTGCCATATTAAAATCTCATGACAACGTGCTCATCAACAATAAAATGATACCACATGAATCAAAATAATTTCAACAATTATTTTCCAGATTTCAATGAATTTATCAATTCAAATATGAGTTCAATTAAACAAGAATTCAAAGAGAATGACACTCGCGAGATTTAAGGAGCATATTGTGTAAAACCTCATACCTCAAACCATGATGAGAAACCAACGATCACATCCTTAAGATCAACACAAAAGATATACAAAAGCTCCTCCAAGAACCTCCAACAAAATATCCCCAAGAACACCTCTAATCTAAGGTTGGAACTCACAAATCTCAAGGGCCAATGTGTATATAAAAAGAAGAGGAATATAAAATATATTTTCTGCCAAAATTTATGCCAAAAGTAGGTTAAAAGGGTTTGCCCATGACTTCCTTTTATAATGCAAAGAAATGAAGAGTTCGAATCCAAAAGACTCCTTTAAATAAGGCAAAGAAATGAAAAGTTGGAAGTCAAAACAACTCCAAGAGTTAAAAACATTTTAAATCATTTTAAAATCCGTTTTAACTCCGTTTTTGAAACCGTTTGAAATTATCGCCTTTAAAAATAATAACAAACATATTTGAGCAATAAAAATAATTTTATCAAAAACTTTATTTTCCTCCTTTTTCCAGAAAATAATTAAAATAGCCCAAAATTACGCGGGTTGTTACACTTCCCCACTAACAATGGAATTTCGCCCTCGAAATTCGCCAAATGCCTAACTCTCAAAAATATATTCCTCACATCTAATCTATATGCCTATCACGAATATCACCTAAAATTTTCTAACCATGCAATGAACCCAAAACCCAAGCCCCGAGGGTTGCCGTATACCTAAGCTCTGATACCATTTGTAACACCCCGCCCGCCCGGGGAGAGCGAACGGAGCGCTAATGCGATAAAATAAATCCAAATCCACAAGTTACAAGGTATAGAGCATCTAAATAAACCCACAATAATATAAATCCACTAATCTCAATTCTTCAAATACAACAAGTCCCTCGAATTAAAATTTACAGCTATCTAGCTCGAATAAAAATACGAATCTCCAGTGCTCTATACAAGAAAATAAATAATACAAATCTTTCCCAAACAATCCTCATTAAAATCAATCTCCATAGCCCCCCAAAATTCGCGCTAACCTGCCACTAAAAGAAAATATGGGGAAGTACACAATACGACAGGAAAGATGCTTAACAAATATATATTAGCGATGAACAAAGCGTAACAGCACGAGTACGAATATTCAAATCAAAATGAAAATCTCAAATCATTTATCATTATAATTTCTCAACAACACTTTAACCGGGTCACCAGGCCTCTCCACATCCGTATATGCTTTATCAAGCCATAGCCCGGGAAACTGGAATTTTGGCGGGTGCCCAACATCCGTGCCATATTAAAATCTCATGACAACGTGCTCATCAACAATAAAATGATACCACATGAATCAAAATAATTTCAACAATTATTTTACAGATTTCAATGAATTTATCAATTCAAATATGAGTTCAATTAAACAAGAATTCAAAGAGAATGACACTCGCGAGATTTAAGGAGCATATTGTGTAAAACCCCATACCTCAAACCATGATGAGAAACCAACGATCACATCCTCAAGATCAACACAAAAGACATACAAAAGCTCCTCCAAGAACCTCCAACAAAATATCCCCAAGAACACCTCTAATCTAAGGTTGGAACTCACAAATCTCAAGGGCCAATGTGTATATAAAAAGAAGAGGAATATATAATATATTTTCTGCCAAAATTTATGCCAAAAGTAGGTTAAAAGGGTTTGCCCACGACTTCCTTTTATAATGCAAAGAAATGAAGAGTTCGAATCCAAAAGACTCCTTTAAATAAGGCAAAGAAATGAAAAGTTGAAATTCAAAACAACTCCAAGAGTTAAAAACATTTTAAAATCATTTTAAAATCCGTTTTAACTCCGTTTTCGAAACCGTTTGAAATTCTCGCCTTTAAAAATAATAACCAACATATTTGAGCAATAAAAATAATTTTATCAAAAAATTTATTTTCCTCCATTTTCCACAAATTAATTAAAATAGCCCAAAATTACGCGGGTTGTTACAACGGGCAAGTCATCACCATTTTGGGCGACAATAAAAATGTCGAGGGTGCAAGCACTAGCCGTCCAATCCTTGAGATACAACACGGGTCAAATGATATGCTCCTATCAGGATTTCGAGTTGAGCCACTCTTACTCCCGGTGGGGGACGGTTTTAAAGAAAGGGTTTGTCCAGAATATGACCCTCATGGCATATGTCAATGTAATTCAGATGTTCAGAAACATGCACTTCATGCCCGAAACAAGAGCAAAGGCAGCAGGGGATACTTGAGCCCATCGAACTAAAGAAAGCTTTCCCTCCTTGAGGCTTGGGGTATCAACCATCAGAACAAGAGCTAAGAATGATCCGCCAATCTTGACCAAAGAGAAGATTAGACTGTATCCGAACTATCTCAAGAGACTCCTTGAATGGAAGATTCATCAAAAAAGGCGAAGACTACCCTTTTTACGATTTTTCAGAACCATGGTATGACCACACAAACAAGAAGATGAGGCCTGGGATGGAGATCTTTTTCCAAGACAGCTACCCAGTGGCCAAAAGTTTCCCACACCAAGTACAACCGCTCATCAAAGATGCCGAAGAGACTGAGGAAAGCGATTTCAAAGATTCCTTCAACCTACAAATACTGGGGCTGCCACTCTACATAGTTCATTCAGGCACTACATCAATTGACCCATCCCGTCTGATTAAAGCTGCTGATACACCTCTCCTCAACTGGCATGCTATGCCAATTCTACCCCTTGAAATCTCCCCTAACCCCAATGTTTACCCTATTTCCTCTTCTGTCGCCTATCCTTGCTCAAATGTAACCGAGACCTCTTTTGATGAGGTTCTCAATGTTGTTTTTCCTATCAATGAAATAAACGAAGATTTTGAGTATCTTGCTGTGCCTTACATTAACTGCTTGAATTCTAATCAAACTTTTGATGTTGATGATTTTGCAAATGAACAATTCTTAACTGATCTAAATAAGGTTAATAATAAATAACATAACCGCGTTCAAGTTAATGAAGAAGAGACTGTTGTTATTAATCTCGATTCTAGTAGCCAACTGCGTGAGATTAGGATAAGGGCCACCCTTGACGAGCATGAGCACGCACAAGAAGAATTGGTGAAGGAGTTCGTAGATGTCTTCGCATGGTCCTATGATGATATGCCCGACATCGATCCTGAAATAGCTCAGCACGAGATCCCCACTCTCCCAAATTACAAGCCAGTGAAACAAAAATTGAGAAACTCCGCACCAAATGGTTGCTCAAGGCCGAAGAAGAGGTGGTCAAACAGTTAAACGTAGGTTTCATTCGGGCGATCGAATATCCCACATGGCTAGCCAACATTGTACCTGTGTCGAAATCAGGAGGGAAGGTTCGAATGTGTGTAGATTATCGAGATTTAAACAAAGCTTCTCCAAAGGATGATTATCCGCTACCCAACATCGACATGATAGTGGACAACACAACCAGTCATGCTCTCAAGTCATTTATCGACGGGTTTGTCGGATACAACCAAATCAAGATGCACCCCGACCACCAAGAAAAAAATGCATTCATCACCCCATGGGGAACCTTATGCTGCACCGTTATGCCATTTGGTCTCAAGAATGCTGGGTCTACCTACCAAAGGGATACTACAACCATCTGCACGATCTGATCCACAAAGAAGTCGAGGTTTATGTGGATGATATGATTATCAAGTCCAAAACTAGAGAAGGTCATGTTCCCGCTCTTCGGAAGTTCTTCGAACGACTGCGACGGTATCAGATGCGACTTAATACACAGAAGTGTGTCTTTGGCATTATAAAAGGAAAACTCTTGGGATTCATAGTCAGCAAAAAGGGGATAGAAGTAGATCCTGCAAAGCTAAAAGCCATACTTGAGATGCCACCACCCCGAACAGAGAAAGAAGTCCGAGGGTTTCTTGGGAAATTACAATATATCAGTCGGTTTATCAGCCAGCTAACCTCCATTTGTGAACCAATCTTCAAGCTCCTCCGAAAGGATTCAACCAAGGTTTGGAACCAGGCCTGCCAGGAAGCTTTTGAACAAATTAAACAATATCTTACCCAACCTCCAGTTCTCATTCCATCACAGTCTGGTCTCCCTTTGCTCCTATACCTAACCATAATCGACACTGCAGCCGAGGCTTTGTTAGCCCAATACCTTGAAGACTCCTGCAAAGAAAGAGCCATCTATTACGCAAGTAAAAAATTAGCCGAGTACGAGGTCAATTACACCATTTTAGAAAAGGCATGTGTCTCACTTGTCTGGGTCACCCAAAAGTTGCGACACTACATGCTCGCCTTCCCCATCAAACTTTTATCCCGAATAGATCCCATCAAATACCTTCTTGAGAAACCCGCCTTATCCAGCCGAATGGCCCGATGGTTGATGCTCCTAATCGAGTTCGATATCGTGTACGTCACACAAAAAGCCTTTAAAGGAAGAGCCATCTCTGACTTATCGCCGATTACCCTATAGACTAAGAAGATGTCCAAATATCTGAATTCCCAGATGAAAATATCCTCTGCACCACTCAAGACCGCATTCGATGGAAAATGTTCTTTGACGGCGCTGCAAAAAAAGGGATATGGCATTGGGATACTCCTGATCGCCCCAGATGACTCCCACACTCCCATTGCCGTTAAATTGGATTTCCCTTGCACCAACAACATGAAGGAATATGAGGCATACACAGTGGGCCTCAAAGTTGCTCTCAAGAAAGGTATTCAATAGCTTGATGTCTTCGGGGATTATGCCCTCATCATCGGTCAAGTGCTCAGAAAGTGGAAAGTCAAGGATGAAAAGATTCAACCCTTTCATGCCCAATTAGAAGAGTTTGCCTCCCGGTTATGAGATATCACCTTCCATTACCTACCCCGAGCAAATAATAACCTATCCGATGCTCTCACCACCTTGGCCTCCATGGTCGACATGCCCTAAGGAATAACAATGACCACCTTCTTAGTTCAAAGGCAAGACAGACCGACCCATTGCTACCATATTGAGCTTGTCTCCATCGAAGATCTCGAACTAGCCGATTGTTGGTACTATGATATCTGGTGCCTCCTCAGACATGGTAGGTATCCCAAGGGTTCCAACAAGAAAGATCGAACAACCCTCCGAAGACTGAACGCCCAGTACATCATCTGTCATAAAGCTCTACTTAAGAGGAATTTCGATGGAACTCATCTACACTGCATCGTGGGGGTTGAGATTGAGAAAATAATGCAGAAAATCCACAGCGGGGAATGAGTACCCCACATGAATGGTCACATGCTTGCCAAGAAGATCATCCGACAGGGCTACTACAGGACCACCATGACCCAGGACTGCACTGCCTATGTCCGGAGGTGCCTCAAATGCCAATAATTCTCCAATCTTCAACACCTACCTCCCTGAGAGTTATACAATATGACCTCTCCCTGGCAGTTCTCCACATGGGGTATCGACATCATAGGGAAGGTTACACTAAAGGCTTCAAACGGACATGAGTTCATCCTAGTCTCCATTGATTACTTCACCAAATGGGTCAAAGCTGAGTCATACGCAGTGTTGAACGCTAAGAAAGTGGCAAAATTCCTCAAGAAAAATATCATCTGCCAATATGGGGTCCCGCACGAGCTGGTACAGATAATGGGTTGCATTTTGAAGCAGAAGTCACAGAAGTAGTCAATGAGTACGGGATTCAGAGACATAAATCTTCTCCCTACCGACCTCAGATAAATGGTGCAGTGGCAGCCGCCAACAAAAACCTCAAAGCTATTATCAGGAAGATGACCGAAAGTTATAGGGATTGGGCCAATCGGATCCCGTACGCCCTCTGGGGATATCGAACCTCAATCCAAACCTCTACTAGGGCTACCCCTTACTCTCTGGTCTAAGGCATGGAAGCAGTCCTACTTGTGGAGCTGGAAATACCCTCGCTACGCATCATGCTCGAAAGCAAAGTTAGTGAAGAAGACTAGTGCCAAAACCGTCTTGATGAGCTAACCCTCCTAGATGAAAGAAGATTAAAAACTCTTTACCACATATAGGGGTACCATTGCTGAATAGCGCGATCATTCAACAAGAGAGTCAAGGATCGCGGTGTCCAAGAGGGGGATTTAGCCCTCAAAGAGAAACCCTAGAGGGAAATTCAAGCCTAATTGGAGCGCCCCCTACATTGTGAAGAAAATCTTATCCGACAGTGCCGCCATACTCACTGACCTAGACAGGAAAGAGATGGCTCGTCCAGTCAATCTGGACCGTCTCAAGAAATTCTAACCCTAATCCGAAATCTCGACGCGCTACGACTCTTCTCATCCCCCTTCTATTCTAAAAAAAAAAATCTTCATTTCCCTCTACCCAGAACTACGTGGGCCTGATCCTCTGCAAAAAAAAAACTATTTTCAAACAGATAAGAACTTTTTCAAGAAACCCCAGAGGTACGTAGGCAGCTCATGCACCTCACATGAGTGCGACCCTTTCTTTTTCACAAAATACTATTCTTTTCTTACCTCAGAGAATGACGGTTCATTCTAAAAATACTTGAACAAAAGGATTATGTATGCCTTAGCGATCGGTATAGATAATTGAAAATTACAAAATTCATCGAAAGGCACAGCTGGATGATCAGAAACTTTTTTATTTCATTAATAAGAAAATTCAGCACGGATTACATAAGAAAAAGGAACGGATAACTCCCTTCCCCCTACTACCATAAAAAGCCAAATAAAATCCCCACATATATTACAAAAATAAACTCCCCAGGAGTCCTACCCACTACTAAAAGAGCCTACACCCTTATCATCTACATCCGGAGGTCCCCAGGTTTCCCCTGCCTGAATAGAGTGCCGTAAACATTCCATTGATCTATGAGCCTTAACCATCTTCAAAACGACCACAACCCCCCTTCCATGGCGTTAGATAAAATAAACCATCTTTTCTAGTCTCCACTGCCAACATCTTGCTGACTACTTTCCTCCACAACCACTTCATATAATCTTTGGGTACATGCCAAACTTTCCCGACAGATTGGGAAGGACGGGTCGACGGACGCTAATTTTCCCGCAAAGATTCAAGCAACATATATAGGCGCTCAGTCAAATCTTCTATCGGAAAGAAATTTGAGGTTCGAGGGGGCACGACCTGCGCCCAGCTGAATTGGCGTAAAAGTCGCCAAGGGAAATAAAAGGAGGTCTGCCTGAGACCAACCAGCCGCACATATGAATACTCTCCTAGCTCCAGAACAGGATGCAATAGCCCCCACCAAGGCACTGACTAATACAGGCCCCGAGCCCCATGCTCCACAAACCAATGCTCCTAGTTCTCAACATACAGGCCAACGCTGATGAAGTAGCGTGAAAACAACTTGGGTACTGCCGACAAGGGATATTCTGGAGGAGTTTCCAAGCGGAATCTTTCAGAAAACCACATGAACAGAATCACGGGGCTACCCCTCAAAACGTCAGAACGACCTTCTCTCCAGGCATCCAGCCCATTCAGGGTCTCCATCAGTATCACCATCGCATGATTACGATGATATGACATCCAGGAAGTAATGGCTGCAAGTTGCGGGTCCACCTGTAATTCTCTAGTCACCAATGGAAATTTTAAAACCAGACCCAGAACAACGGCTCCAGCATAGCCAGCATCACCTACTTCCCGCAAATGCATAGACTGCAAAACTACCGGGAGGGAGATCATTACTCTAACATCCAATGATCTGGCCACCGAAAGCGAAATATGAAGAAGCCCGGTCAACAAATCCCTGGGAGAACGGGAAAATTTGGGAAAAGCTGCAGCAACACTAGGGTTTACACCCAGCATGGCAGAAAACTTCTCATAGGTAGGATAAAATTCTTCCAACCCAAAGTGGAATACGTGGTCTTCAGGGTACTAGAAGTGTACTGCCGCCATCAGCACATTCCATTCAAGAGGTCGATTGTGCCATAAGGAGACTCGACGCATATTAAAAGCTTCATAGTCGACATTATAAGAGAACATTGCTTCCAAGGCTTCGAGGTAGTTGACAAACTCAACGCTGCCAGGGAGAGCCATCTTGCAAGGCTAAGAAATAGTGGGCAAGTAGGTGAAAATGCAAAAGGTGTGATGAAAACACTCCACCCTTACGCCCTTTTTATACTCGAGAACCTACACAAGAGACATAATCCCTGCAGAAATCGGAGGGAATCCTACCCCACAAGGTACCAAAGGCTGAAGAGGGTACCATTCAAAGCTTGGAATTGATGGGACTGGACTGAACTGCCGATAGTCAGCTCAAGGTGCTTGCCGATCGGCAACCCCCCATTTTTAAAAATTTCCCTTTTTCCTCTTTTGTCAAATCAAAAAACTCTATAAAAATAAATTGATATTCTCAACAAAATTTCAAAATCCATTTTCCCCTTATATAAATTCTCCTTTTAAATAAAAACTTTCCTTCAAAAAATTCCAAAAATATTCCTTTTTACAGTCTCAGCAACAAAGTAAAAAGCGCATGCGCATGCATTCATTCATCATTAAATAAAAGATAATAAAAAAAACTCCACTGCATTGCATATATCTTTTTTCTGTGTTACATCACTTTTGCAGGAAATAAAAAGAAAAAATCAAAAACTACGGGACTCAGCCCGAACCCACATTCTCTCTTTCTCTCTCTTAAGAGCTTCCACCCCTACGATGTGCTCTCTTCCCCCTACGGCGAGACGACGCCCCACCACTACCCGAGCTCGAGTCCTCTCCGAACGAAGCATATGGCACCAAGCAAGAAGGGACAGGAACTGCGTCCCGAATATGGGCAATCGCCGAAGAAATCCAGTCTCTGATGTCCCTTAGCCAAGTGGTCGACACCTGGACTTGCTGTAAGAAAAAAGTGAAATCAGTATCAAAACAGAGATGACCAAAACAGAAAAGAAAGAAAGAGAGGAACAAAAAGGTATACCGTAGGTAGGAGGACCTCCTCTGTCAAACCCAACTCCTTCGGATCCATCGCATGAGGATGGTGTAGCATAGGCACTATCCCTCCATCAGCCCGCCGAATGTTGTACGAAGGGGTATGCAACCGCACAAAAGGAGACCCCGCCGCAGATGCCGGCGAACCGCCGCCATTGTGGGAAGATCCCACCGCCCGACTCGAACCCGTAGGAGGGAAGGGCAGTGCATCATATATGCGTGGCGCCATCAACCAGATCATCACAAAATCTATATAGTCATACGGAGCAGCCGTATCGATGTATAGCAAGTAGGACTCGCCGATCATCGCCATGATCCTCTCATCCTCCAACATCAGTCGTTCTTGCCTCATAAACGTAGGAGGATGCGTGGATGGTACCACCACCTCCTCCTCCTCAGCAATCTGATGAACCACCCTCTCCTCGAGGTACCAGGAATGGTCGAACTCATGCACCAGCAAACGCCTCATCTGCGCGTTCACCTCGGTCACCCCCGCATCCTGAATGGATGTTCCCCATGGGAAAAAGATCACCTGAAAATCTTTGAGCGAGCATAAATCAATACAAGATCAGAAGGAGAAAAAACCAAGATTGAAATGGAAAGAGTCTTATGCTACCACTGGTCAGGTCATTCAAGACCTGACGCACCGCCTCCAGGGAAAGAGATCCCTTCGACTGTCGATTAGCCTTATGCCATCGATACAATCGACATAAGTCCCCAACAGTGTCGTCCTTCAAACCAATTAGCGGGGTATTGCACCCAAACACCTCATAGAACCACGTCTGCATTCGCAAGCAAAAATAGATGCATGAAAGGAAAATGCGAGTGCATGAAAGGAAAATGCGAATGCATGAAAAAAAATACACAAACTGAGGAATACCTCAAGAAGGGACGTGGCGGTAGTAAAAGTCTGCCGGCAGCACTGGCTGAATGCATTCAGAGAAAAGCAAAGGGTCACCAAGGTCAGACTCCCCAAATCATAGAAAGGGATGTTCGAAAACATCCTCAAGTATGATAGAAACCATAAATGAACGACATCGCCGCTCGATGCCACCATGAAGCCTCCCGATACCAGCAGAATGAATAATCGGTCCATCTGCCTCACTTTCAACCCGTTCTCCACATCAATCACCCTGCTCAGCAGAACATCCTTCAGCAGGGACAACCGGATTGAATCCCCAGAAACTATCCTCCCTACATCACTAAGTGCCGCATGCACTGCCTCTGGTCTCACCTATAAAGAGCGATCCACCTCTATCTGCTCTCCATCACAATCCATCCCCAGCAGTTGTTGCACGTCTATAGGAGTCACCGTCATTTCCTCAAATCCAAAATGAAAGGTGTGGGTAGTGTCCCACCACCTCTCTCCCAAAGCGCACAGGACCACTGTCGAACGAGGCGTCTCATCCAGCGCCGATGCCAACCGCCCAAAACCCGCTGATGATACCATCCAACACACAAAAGGTGGGAGATGCTCCCAGACATCCTTGAGCCCCGTTGTCCCACGGGCACGCATGTTCTTCAAAGAAATATAAGACTGGCAAAAAGAAAAGTCTCATCAAAGGTCAAGAAAGAAAGAAAAATCACCAAAAAGAGAAGAATGCCAAAGTTCGGGTTACTTACATAACCATTGGGACTCACTTTCGAAGAGCGATGACACGATGGCTCCCACAGCAAGGTCCGCTCATCCGCAATAAGCTCAAACGCATCAAAGGAGTTCTCACTCCCCAAAGCAAGAGGCGCCCTAGCCCTCCACTCCACATTCGCCCAATCATCAACGGTCAACCACTCCCGGTGGTGCAGTGCTCATAAAAGTGGCCATTTCTTGAAGATAGAAATGATAGAACGATTTACAGAAGAATTGCAGAGAGAGAGAAAGTAAAAGAAGCTGTGAAAAAATGAGGGGATTCACCCCCTTTATATAGGATGCCAAGCGCCATGCCGATCGACACCTCACCCTACCATACCGATCGGCACTGACCCCTTGCCTTCCGGAGGTAGCTCAAAAATCCGTGCCACTACCGAATGGCACCCTTCATACTATGCCGACCGGCACCCCCCTTAAATTTCGTCCAGAAATTCCCAGAATATACCAGAAAGTCTCAAAAAATCCCCCCAAAATTCCTAAAAATCCCAGGAAGGATTTAAAGCCTTTTCACCAAGAAAATTTCACATTCCCTCAGGCAGAACCCCTCTTCCCCAGTGAAAACCTCAAAAACCAAGTGAAAACTCCTCCCGGCAAAGCTCCGGAGGATCCCTAAGGATCATCTGATCACTTCCCCAGCGAAATTCTCCTACAGCACCCAAAATAGTTTGTTCCCCCCTGCGAGGTCTCCTAAAAGTTTCACCAGCTATCAACTCCCCAGCTCAGATAAAAATCACAAAACTCTTCTCCAGCAGAATCAAAATCCAATCTTTATCCACTCTTGGGTCAGAATTGGCCCCGGTCTTGGATCGTCACCTGAGTTAGGTCAAAATTGACCTCGATCCACGGTCATCACAACTCTTGGGTCAGAATTGGCCCCGGTCTTAGATTATCGCCTGAGTTAGGTCAGAATTGACCTCGATCCTTGGTCGCCACCACTCTTGGGTCAGAATTGGCCCCGATCTTGGATCGTCACCTGAGTTAGGTTAGAATTGACCTCGGTCCTCGGTCGTTACCACTCTTGGGTCAGAATTGGCCCCGATCTTGGATCGTCACCTGAGTTAGGTTAGGATTGACCTCGGTTCTTGGTCGTCACCACTCTTGGGTCAGAATTGCCCCCGATCTTGGATCATCACCCGAGTTAGGTCAGAATTGACCTCGATCCTCGGTCGTCACCACTCTTGGGTCAGAATTGGCCCTGGTCTTGGATAATCACCTTAGTTAGGCCAGAATTGACCTCAGTCCTCGGTCATCACCACTCTTGGGTCAGAATTGGCCCCGGTCTTGGATCGTCATTTGAGTTAGGTCAGAATTGACCTCGGTCCTCAGTCGTCACCACTCTTGGGTAAGAATTGGTCCCGATATTGGATCGTCACCTGAGTTAGGTCAGAATTGACCTCGGTCCTCGGTTCTCACCACTCTTGGGTCAGAATTGGCCCCGGTCTTAGATCATCACCTGAGTTAGGTTAGAATTGACCTCGGTCCTCGATCATCACCACTCTTGGGTCAGAATTGGCCCTGATCTTGGATCATCACCTGAGTTAGGTCACAATTGACCTCGGTCCTCGGTCATCACCACTCTTGGGTCAGAATTGGCCCTGATCTTGGATCGTCACCTGAGTTAGGTCAAAATTGACCTCGGTCCTTGGTCGTCACCACTCTTGGGTCAGAATTGACCTCGGTCTTGGATCGTCACCTGAGTTAGGTTAGAATTGACCTTGGTCCTTGGTCGTCACCACTCTTAGGTCAGAATTGACCTCGGGTACTTAATCTTCACCCTAAGCCCGCAGAATAGGCTTTTGACCCGCATAATCGGTCACCCTCATCACTTAAGGCAACAGATTTAGCTTTGACCCGCAGAATTGGTCACCCCCCCAACACCACTTCAGGTCCTCAGAATTGACCTAAACCTCCGATCGTCATTCATCCCCAGCACACTCCTTAGGTCCTCAGAGTGGGCCTCGACCCTCTGAATCAGTCATACTCCCTCAAAGGCATCATGTGGTGTCTATTCGACGGTCATCATTTGTTCCAAACTAACCCATCAAGGGGCTCTGTAGACACCCCATTCTGTTATCCCCTAACTCTCCTTAGGTCTCTAGTACCTCCCTTCATCACCATAAACCCAGGTCATGTCCCGAGTACTGACCTGGAGGCCATCGAGCGCTCCCCAGCTCAATTTGACCCAAAAGTCAAACTCTTCATCTCGATTGAGATTGAATGAATCTTTAAAATACACTGAATACCCTTTCCAACGGTCCACCGCGTGCGCGATTCCGACTTACCATGCGTACGAATGATCCGTTTGCGTCCGAAACTTGACCTAGAGGCCACCGGGCGCTCTCGGGCTCTATTTGACCTAAGTTAACTCTTTATCTCAACTGAGTCTGAATGAATATTCAAAGGTCACTGAATACCATTTCCAACGGTCCGTCCCGTGTGCAATTCTGACTTTCCATGCGAACGAACGATCCGTTTGACTCTGGGAGGTCACCGAACGCTTCTCGGGCTCGGTTGATCAAAGTCAACTCTCCAAACCGGGTCAAATTCTTTGGAATGTCTAAGTACATCTCCTAACCTTTCCAATGGTCTGCCCTGTGTATGATTCGGACTTACCATGCGGACGAACGATCCGTTTGCGTCCGAACGATTTCCCGTCCAATGGACCGACAAATGCTTTAGAGCCATATTTGACCCAAAGTCAACTCCCAAACCTTGTAGTGGTCCAAAGGACTTTCAAAGGTCTCTGAATTATCTTTCCAACGGTATACCCCATGCGCAATTCTGGCTAATGGTTTGCCCTCGGCGACCGATTTTTTGGAAAATCCTGAAGCACACTGCCAAATGGCAGGTTCCAGACCCTACCTATCGGCACCTATAGATAGGAAGGAAGAGATATATGGCTATAGGCACCTACTTGGGCCTATAAAAGGAGGCCTTCACCTCATGTTCAAGGGGATCCCAAATCTGATAAAAATCTCTCTGAACGAATCCCAGAAACCTCTCTCAAAGGCAGCGTGATTTCAACTTCCAAAATTCTTTTTTACCTTCACTTTTCATCATCCTTTTCATCAAACTTGGTGAATTAGACACTCTCCATCATCATCCAAGTGCAAGGGCTACTCTCCAACATTCAAGATCAAGCTCAAGATCTTCAAGAAGGTTCAACTTTTTCAAACTCTCTCTTAAATTCACTTAAATTCCCAATAACTTGTTTTCTTATTTAGAACTTTTATTATCTCATCTCACACATCCTAATATACTTTTTATTTAGTATTTTTGTACATATTTTATTTTCATAAAACCCAAAAAATAAGAAAAAGAGGGTTTGTTCATAAATTCCAAGTAGGGATTCTCACATTTTTTTCACACTTTTCTCACAACTAAAATACTTTTTTCTACACACACACACACACACTTACAAATAAGAGATTCCCCATTTGGATTTATGGGATAAACCCCACCCCTCATTTTGTATGAGAACTACTTGGACTTTGATGCCTTTATAGGCTACGTAGGCATCTCGGGGTCAAACCCGAGACTAGAGTCCTTTTTCTCATTTTTTCTCTCATTTTCTATCTTCTCTAAATCCATTTTCGTGATATTCTATATACTTTCCCTTAGTGATGCATTACCCCATATGCGTTATCGTTCCATTATAATGATCAACGTAGGGGTAATCGCGTAAATCTTATTTTTCTAATATTATTCTTATATCTTCATACGGATGACTCGCTTTATCTTTTCCATGATACAAGTCGAGGATTCCTACCTCTATTCTATATATATACATGCACACATATCACGGGGGGAAATATAAAGGAAAATAACAAATATCCCTGAGAGATCGAAAGGGAGAAATGGGTGCCTAACACCTTCCCATTTCGTAACTAAGCCTCAGAACCCTTCTCGAATCATTTTGGTTTCGCACGCACCAGTATGTCTTTGGATGCCATCCCTCGGGGTGGTTTCCCCTTTTTTCTATTTTGAGTAAAATAGACTGGAGACTCTGAATCTCTCTATATTTTTACACCACATCTCAAACGACGCCAGCCAAAGCGCTCCGAAGAGGGACGCGCGGGACCCAAAGGATCCTTTACTCCACATGCCCGCCCGCACGACGAGGATTGGGGATGGCCACAGTGCTAATAATGTGGATGAAATCTTTTTCGTATTATTGGGCTTGTCGCATGTTGTTTTGGTCATATTTTGAGGAAACCATATGATGTTTATGGGTTTCATCCCTGAAAATCCTCACGAGACGACACTCATCCGCTAGAGTAACCTAGGGGTTTAACGGCTTATTGCATACGGTAAATGCAATCATTCGCCCGCGAAAGTGGATTTTATCTTTTTATCAATTTTGTATATATTTCCTGTTTTATGGTTTTCTTATAGTGCTTATAGTTTTTGATTTCATTTCTAGGGACTAGAAATGTCTAAGTTAGGGGGTGTGACACATCATGAATATTACATTTTCCACCCGTTAACTTATGCAGTTTTAGCCCCCTCTGGTACTGTAATTGCTATAATTATGCTCATAAATGGGACAATATCCGTTATATATGCTAACATGTTATTTGAGGTATTATTGTGTGTTTTTTTAGTGTTACGGTGCTTAGTATGAAGTTTTGTCGCATTTTGGTAAAGTTTCGTAAAAGTTCGCAAGTTTAGGGACATTTTTGTAATTTCACACTTTCGTATATTTGACCAAAGTCTTCACAAAAGTTGTAGCTCTCGGGACAAGATTTGCGTGTCCCTGAACGGTGCTCGAATCGGACTCCAAATGAACATTCCACGAAGCTTTAATCGGGGAAGAATTATAACGTATTTATTTAATATTTTATTATTATACTAACATTCTAATTAATTTCCTCCATGTACCTTTTCTCTTTTAACCCACTTTTGTAGAAAACATCCATGGTCGATTTGGGTGCCATGCTCGAGTTTTTATTTCGTCCGAAATTGGAGCCTTTTGTTCGAAATTGGATCTTGGGGTGCGTGTGGACATAGTTGCGGGTCAGTTGGCTCGGGTTTTTGGAGTAACCACTTTGGTATTTTCATAGCTTTGGCCACTAATGGAGGTTGTGGAGCTTGGAAATGTGTCTTGGCTATAATGGCCATTTAGAGCTGTCTTTGGTCATCCATGCAATTGCTATGGTCTCGGCTTATACACGATGGTGGGGTTGGGTTTCGAGTTATACCCATATGCTAGTTTTGTTTGGTCTCGACTTGATCATATACATGGTGGGTTTGGCTTGTGCAAAGAGAAGCAGAAAGTTGGGTTTATATTGGCGAATCGGTTCATCCCAATGCGAATCGATTCGCATTGAGGCAGTGTAGCAGGTCACCATTTTCGAATCAATTCGCTCATTTGCGAATCGATTCGTCCCCCTTCTTTTGGCCGAATTTTGCTGCTATCCCATTTCCTTTTTCTTTTTCCTTTTCCTTTTTTTACTTCTTTTACTTGTAACTTAGTATATAAGACTTCCTTTTTTTTTTTGGAAAAACTCTCTCTCATAATATCTCATTTTTTTTGTTCTCTTAATTAGTTTAGACCTAGGTTTTGCTATTTGGGGGTTTTCATTATTGGAGCTCACTCCACTCCTACCACTTTGAATAATTCCTCCATTAATGTAAGTTTACTATTTATTATCATTTTTGCCTGCATTTCTTATCTGTGTTCATTTTTATTCCATACTTTATTTATTATTTCTTACCTAGATTAATTGTGTTGTTAATTTAATTAGTGTTAATTTAATTAGTGTGCTTTAATTAAGTAGTTGATTTTATTTAATACTTTTAATCATGTGTAGCAGCTAAATTAGATTAGGTTGTGTCGGATTGAACTCACTTCATATTGTTTGTTTGCTTTGCTTTGGTGATGATTTCTCACGAGTTTATTTCGAGTGGGTTATCCTAATTATTATGACTATGAAATTTAACTGGGTATATCATGTATGCTCCGTATTTACGACCTTGCATGTGTAATTTTTGGGGTATATGTTGATGCCAAAATCATATTAGTCTTTTATTCGAGTTTAGAGGTGTGACAACTCTTGATTTAGTTAATTAACGAAACGAGACTCAATCTTAATATTTCGTGAACCCATGTAACCATTTTATACTAATTAACTCAGGGTGAGGGATATCCGACGCATCCTATAGTTTTTATTCTTTTGTTAACATAGTTTAAATACACTCATGCCTAATTTACCTTTTCTTTCTTTTTAATTAGAAAATTAACTTTTATTCTAGAAATATTAGACCAAGTAAATTCCAGCACTAGTCTCTATGGATTTTTCGATACCCGAACTTGGCCGCTGTACTTCCTTAAATGAGTTTAGTCATATGTTTAGGTTTTTGTATTAAGGTGGTGAACAGAATACAACGATCGACGTGCTGCCTACATGCTACTTTTCACCCTCAGTCACCAAGATGTTCTCATATAAAAAAAACCACAAGTATAGAAAGTTTAAGAGAAGAAAGCAAATACCTGAGGTGGAGTGGAAACTGAGCTGCTCACCTTAATGTCGATCGCATAAATAGTTGATGTTGTAGTTATGACACTGGCCTGAAGAGTAAACAAGCAAGAAGTGAGTTGTAGTTAGACTGGAGTAAAGGCAAAACAGGATGTAAAAATCAAGGAAAGAATAGCTAAGTACCTGAAACCTAGGAGGGGGAGAAGGGCTCAGATTGACTGCAGAGGTTGCCAGGGTGCTCAGTCAAGCTTGCTAACAAATAGCTTATAAAGACAAGACCAAGTGATAAAAAAGAAAGAAAAAAAACAAAGATAGATCAGTAAATACAAGCAATGAAGAGGAAACTTATGAAACAGGTTCACTCGTAGATGTAATATAGATAGGCTTTCTGGGAAGAGGCTGAACCAGCGGCCTGCTGTCCATGGACATCTTGGCACGGTTCTTCGATGATATGCTCGACATTGACCCGAACATAGATCAGCATGAGATCCCGACATTCCCAGAACATAAGCGAGTCAAACAAAAGCTATGGAAACTCGGTACATAATGGTCGCTCAAGGTTAAAAGGAGAAGTGGTCAAAAAATTAAATGCAGGTTTCATTCGCGTATTCAAATACCCAGTATGGCTCACTAATATCATCCCTGTGCCGAAGTCATGAGGAAAAGTCCGCATGTGCATCGAATAACAGGATTATAATAAAGTATCCCTAAAAGATAATTACCCATTTCCCAACATCGACATAATCGTGGACAACAGAGCCAGACATGCCCTCAAATCATTTGTTGATGGATTCGTCGGAAATAACATGCTCAATATGCACCGTGACCATCAGGAGAAAACTGTGACACCCCGACCAATTAAATATAGGGTGATCAGTCATCTACTAATTCAAAACAGGATATTCAGTTGGTTCATTCTTAGCATCACTATCGAAAAACTTTTTAACATATTAATCACCTAATATAAAATTAAGTTAGGTGTCAAAACATTTCCCATTTAGTAAAACCAAGTAAATTCCATTTTCATTAACCCTTAAAATATAAACCATTTAACTCCATAACAATCCAATAATAAATTATAAACCATCAACATACACAGGAATATAATAAATACTGAACAAGAATCAAATACTGAACTAAATAAGACTGGGTCAAACTCCCAGTTTAAAACTCCAAACCATAAACTAAACTGAATACAATATCTCCGATGAAGGAACCAGAAGTGGGCGACATATGCCCTAAATCCAAATCTAAAATGGAAAGATAGATGCATCTACTACAAAGACCTACAGCTTCCACAACAGCTGCAGCACGTCAAGCAATCCAAATCTCTAAATCTGATACTCCTGTGGCTGAGCACCTGATATAGTACATATATATAGAAAAAGAGAGAAGAGATACAAGAAAAGGGTCACATCCCGATGTGTAAAAAATATTTAGCAAGTATTTAAAACTGGCTCTTAAATTGGTAACTACAAAACTGGACTCTAAGAAAATTTCAGAAAATTCCTTCTATCGCTCGAACCAGATGATATGTCGTTTGAAGCAGAATGACATGTCGTTCGAACCAGAATGACATGTCGCTCGAACCACTTCCACATGTCATTCGAACCACTTCGCACAAGATCCCCATATCGTTTGAACCACTTCCATATGTCATTCAAACCACTTCGCGCGAGATCCCTATCTCGTTTGAACCACTTCGCGCGACTTCGCGCGAGACCCACTGTTTCGTCTTCTTCACCAAATTTCAGCGTTTTCTACCATTTTTGAACCTAAAAACCTCAAGGATTCAACACCCAACGCCTCATCATCAATACCCATCAACATCTAATGGATTATAAATCATTCCCAACATCCTAGGATCATTAATTCGTCATTAAACATCATAATTACTTAAAATCACCAAATTAATTCATATGAACCCTAGTTTCCAAATTTTCAATTAAAAAACCTAATCAATCCAGATTCGTTCATCAATATATAATCCAATTCCGTGATTAATCCTCCATATACATGAAGGACTTTAAACTACTAATTAAACCATTCCTTAATCATAATTTAAATCTCCAATTTTCACCCAATTCATATGTAAATCATGATTAATTTCACCTACACTAATATGAGCATGATTTTTGCTAAAATAAAGCAAGTAATAAACAGTTGCCTCGAATATGATGGTCTGATCCATTGGTGATATTGGTATGGGTGTGTTCCCATTGTCCCGATCTACACGGTGGTGGTGATTGTGCAACGTGGTGTTATCTTGGCCCATTTCTCTTAGAATTAGCTCTCCCTCACACCTCCTATAGCCGTTCTTAACTTCCTGTAACTTCTTAACCCTAATGGACTTTCCTTGGATGACATAATTACTCTTAATTTTCGTCCATTAATTTAGCCCAAAAATACAATTTACCATAATGCCCTCTCGGGGTGCCGGTTAGGCCTAAAATCGCCCCGAGACCCAAACTAAACACTCGGGTATACTATTTTGACTATCTCGACCCTTTCGGACTCAACGACGCATTCGAAATTACCATACGAGTTAGTAAAAATAAATTATCTTTTTATTCTATTCAATTAGTCCCGACACGACTCACACGCGTGTCAGACTTAAATTACCAAAATGTCGTATTTCTCACTTTCGACAATTTATCAAATGTTATAATTCCATATTACATATCACACAGTAATATTCAATAATTCTCAACAATAAGTATTAACCCTTGGCACGCTGGTTAATAATTATTTTAATTCGGATTAATAACAAATTCTCACATTTTAATTTAATTAATCCAACAACAATAATTAATCGCATACTTATTCCCATAATAATAATAATAATAATTAATTACATAATTATTTACATCGTCAAAAATACGGGGTGCTACATACTTTCTTCCTTACAACGGAATTTCATCCCAAAATTCGGAAGAAGTATACCAGGTATAGACAACTCTGTAAAAATATTACGCATCGCATCCTTGCGCTCACAAGTAAGCTACTCCATCCTACCCATAAAGTACACTATCGAGTACCCTTAATAATGAACACTTCATATGTGTTTGTTTTTAAACTCCAGGTTACCCTGTCATACAGGCTCTTGCCCAAACCTTTCCGCTTAAGTTTCAGTACTTAAACTTTATTTTAGATATTCACTATCTAGCCTTCTACTATTTTCACCCTAGTAGATTTATCCTCTTTTCATATACATACGACTTCGTTTCGTGTTGCTCATACAATCAAATTGGCTGTGTAATATATATTTCACTCACAATATATACGACAATATCGATTCTTCTCCGACATTTGTAATCATAATTGGTCCCCCACCTCTAACTCTCAAGTAGGACAACAACACCACTGTTTATCGTGCCATACTTCTACTGGCACTCTGCCCGAGAGTGAACTTATAAGAGTCATTTGGACACAAGCTCCACTAGTGAAAGGTACTACTCTCGTCCACCCCTAAGATCTCAGGGTCCACATAAAATTTTCTCTCCCGCATCCAATTAGACCGCTTGTCCTGCCCATCACTCTGTGGGTATTAGGTCGTACTCAATCGCATCTTAGTACCTATAATCTTACTATTTCAGCTACATGAGAAGATCCTTTGGGATACTCTTCCATTCTCTAGTGGAAGGAGCCCCTACTGGTTTCGAATTGTCCGCCCTTTTTCTAACAGTCAGCTGACCCACTGCATGACTAACTTTGAAAATTACTCTACATTAAACCCATTACCGTTGTTATTTGTATCCTGATACCTTTTATACTCTCTTGAATGTACTTCTAATCGTGATACGTGTGACTTTGTCGTATCGTGTGACACAAGTCTCTTTTCCCGCTCAAAAATCTCAGTTTATTTTGAAACGTAAGTCTCTAACAAATCTTACGGAGTAATCTTTGGCTTACTCGAATACATGATATCGAATTCACAAGATAATCATAATCCACCCTTTGATTCAATCCCCTAGGGAGCCCATACACCCTATGCCTCGCGGATTTTTATACAATTGACATAAAATTTTCTTACTTCAATTCTTACACACTCGATATGCTGATGTGGTAGGGGTGCACTCAACCACCCCACTAGTCAAAACTTAATCAATCCTTCAATGGCATAATTGCTCTATTCCGAATGATGCTAAGACTAGGTGACTCTATTGGCCTTAAGTTATGAAATAATTATCAACTCTCAATTATTTCTCCTATAGGTACAATAACCAACATACAAAACTTATGTACTATCGACCAAACTTCTCTCCAACTCCCGACGTTCGCTAGTTTCATGCGTGGGATGTCTCGTAAAGCAAAATCCAAATAAGGAACCCCCCGTTACACTACTATCTAACCTAGTCGGTTGTCGAGGTTCGTAAGGCCTTCATTACATACTATGTACTTTCCCACAATCTACGTATTGTGACATAAAAGTTTACTCGTCCACTCTCATGTCCCTAAAAATATAACATGAAGCATGGAGCCCTCACTATCCCAAGTACTTAGCGCTATAAATATATAACGAGCTATATTTCGCCGCTCGATAAGAACACAATGTATTCCAAGTCTTAACAGAAAAATAAATTCCTATGCTCGGGAATCACATATAATTAGACACTATACTCGCTGAGGTCTATAATACCATGAAAGTTTCATATATACTCATATATGGGCCCAACCCTATTTCAGGTGGCGCCGCAAAAAACTAAGATCACTCCTCCCGGAGTATCCGACACGACAGTCATATCACTACATTTTTACTATCGTTTAACCATACGGTAATTAATCACTACACATTACCATAATAAACTCTACTAAAGCTGACTCAATACAATAGTAAATTATAACAACAAAACATGTTCTTAGGGACCACCCGGTTCACTCATGGGCAATCATCAAAATGCTCTGCTAACAACGAGAATTACGTTTGTAACAAGACTGTTAAAACTAACATTTCCACTAAACGACCCGCACGCGAAGTTTATGGTTTGTTATTTACATAAAAGTTGTGCCACTCCCATGTCACTAGAATCTAACCTTTACTCACAATGAAGAAGCAAAACCTCGTCGGTCTCGCCAAATCACAAGGTCTTAGCACGTGGTTACCATCAAGACCCACGAACATCTGCAATCGTTATACATCCTAGGATTTCATCTTATAGTTTTCCTCTCTCATTATGGACAATTTATTCCATCATGTGGGTTTCGCACCCATTATTGAAACATTGACCCAAACTTTCTAGGCCTCAATTATAGCTTTATTGAACTCCCGTTTACATCCTGAGTCCCGTAGACCCTGACATACTGTATGCTACTATTAACGTCGACTCTACCGGTCCAGCCTGAACCCATCACTCTCGGGTTATAAATTTCCTAGGCCTAATTCCCTTGACCCCAAATTTTTTCACTGTAAGTCTCGCTTTTCCAGTTGTTATGTCTAATTGGCATGGTTTACCATTTCTAATCTCTTCGGTCTCACTTCTCAATTGTGGACACCTTCAATACTTGTAGTTCTACTTCCTTCACATAAGGAAAACTTCACAAACCATTTCCCCATCATTGGTCCCACTGACCATTTTGGGAATGTCCCTCTCTCGGACCGAGTAGTCTTAACTTGTTGGCTACACTTGCCTTTCGGAACTATGGTTGGCCTCAACAGCCCTGATTGACTTCATCGTCACTTTATAGTAAGTTAATCAACTTAAAATCATCTAACCGTGTTCCCTATTGGGTATACTCTCATGTGGGGCTTCACTAACACCGTTAAGTTCAGTTTTGCTTTTCGGCCAGATTCTCTAAACTTCCTCGCTTGCTTCTTCTAGAAAGAATGCAAGAACTAGTCACCGTATAACCTTGATGACATCGACATTAGTCATCCTAGCTGGATTTATCATCCATGCTTACTCACGTGTCCTTTATCAACTATAGACCCTTTGGATAATTTATGCCCCTCTGCCAGGTACGAAGTTTATTTTGCAATTCGACCTTTCTCTCACAATCGGTTTTTATCTTACTCATTGCGCTAAACATCAAAATTTCACTCGCATTTTGTTACCACCTCGAATGAAAGACCTCACGGTCAAATCGTACCCAAATTTCTCTCTAAATTTCAAACACACTTCTTCATGTATGGTGATTGTTTCTAATCACTACATGATGCTCCCAAGAGCTATAGCTTCTAACTCCAAATTTAATTATGATTGTCGTCACACCCCACTCTACACCATTGCCTTAGGATTTTTTACTTCCGCTGGTCTGTTACATTTTCTCATTTTTTTCTTAGCATTTTCATCGATGGGTTTTCAAAATAGTCCCTCTAATTTCCCCTTTATCGACTATGATAGGTGGTATTGAAATTACTCCACCGTTATCTATGATTGTGTCTTGGGAACCCACAATTCCCGAGTGACGATTTTACTACCTCTTTCTTAAGTAATTCTCAGGGTGATTTTTGTACCGATCACTCTTTACCGATTGCTCTTATGTCTTCTATTGAGCTTATTCTCCCGCAGTTCTTCTTACGGCCCTCGTTGGTCATCCTAAAATGTTCGGTGTTCGAATCACATAGAATTTCGTATAATGAGTCACATCCATTATAATTCTTAGCAGGAGAATGTAAGTCGCATACGTAAGGGAACACAATAATCCGATCATAAGGCTATACATCAAAGAATGATGCGCTGAAATGTAATAAGCTGCACATATCCTAAGGACACTAGAACCTGATGCTCTGATACCACATGTGACACCCCGCCCAATTAAATAGAGGGTGATCAGTACTCTACCAATTCAAAACAGGATATTCAGTTGGTTCATTCTTAGCATCACTATCGAAAAACTTTTTAACATATTAATCACCTAATATAAAATTAAGCTAGGTGTCAAAACATTTCCCATTTAGTAAAACCAAGTAAATTCCATTTTCATTAACTCTTAAAATATAAACCATTTAACTCCATAACAATCCAATAATAAATTATAAACCATCAACATACACAGGAATATAATAAGTACTGAACAAGAATCAAATACTGAATTAAATAAGACTGGGTCAAACTCCTAGTTCAAAACTCCAAACCATAAACTAAACAAAATACAATATCTCCGATGAAGGAACCAGAGGTGGGCGACATATAACCTAAATAAGAAGTCTAGATGAAACTGACTGGAAAGATAGATGCATCTACTACAAGTACCTACAGCTTCCATAACAGCTGCAGCACGCCAAGCAATCCAAATCTCTAAATCTGATAATACTGTGGCTGAGCACCTGATATAATACATATATATAACAAAAGAGAGAAGAGATACAAGAAACGGGTCAGAGCCCGATGTGTAAAAATGATTTAGTAAGTATTTAAAATTGGTTCTTAAAACAAGTCTTATACGCATGTTAGTTATCGAACTCTCACATGAGTTTCTCACCTCTCGTCTATTGTGAACGCCTAACGTAGATCTAATCTCCCCTAGTTATACCTTCCAGTCTAACTAGTCAGAAACCATACTAATACTAACTATGCTCACTAGTAGTATTCCCGTATCACCCATATAATACGCTAATCAGATAGTTTATCTCACATACTAAGTTTCATTATTCACCGTTTGAATGGTTAATCTTTTATTCACTAAGATTATTTTATTTCTCATTTCCATTTTATCTACTAGTTTCACAAAGTAGAAAGTTACCCAAGTACACTCATACATATATATAGTCTTATCATCCCTATATATATACACTAATCCTACACCCTTAGGTTAAGACCGCTTGGTGCAATGTAATGATTATTATTATTACCAAGTTTACTAATTTCACAGAGTAGAAATATTCACAAGTTCATATATATATATATATATATACACACACACACTAATCCTGCACCCCCGGGATAAGACCCATTAGTGCACCTATTAAGAAAATCCTGCATCCCCGGATTATCACCCATTAATGTAATCCAGTACCCCTGGGTTATCACCCATTAGTACACTTAACAATAGAATTTATGCACCCCCGAGTTATCACTCATTAGTGCGCTTAACAATAAGATTCTTGCACCCCCGGGTTATCGCCCATTAGTGCTCTTAACAATAATTTCCCATAATAGGCATACACACATCCTATTATAATTTATAGGTATCTCTCCAACCTACATATATACTCCTCATACGTATTTAAATCTCATCTCTACATATAGTATAAATATTTAGATTACTATCTCTCTCGTAATGTCCAAGGTATATTCTCTCTATACCGAAATAATTAAAGTATTTATTCTCACATACTTTCCCAAAATTGCGTCTTATTTAAATTTACTATTTGATAGTTTCTCTCACTCCAATAAACTGGTAACCTCAAAACTGGACTCTAAGAAAATTCCCAAAAATTCCTTCTGTCGCTCGAACCAGATGACAAGTCGTTTGAACCAGAATGACATGTCATTCGAACAACTTCCACATGTCGTTCGAACCACTTTGGGCGAGATCCCCATCCCATTTGAACCACTTCAACATGTCATTCGAACCACTTCGCGGGAGATGCCCATCTCGTTTGAACCACTTCGCGTGACTTCACGCGAGACCCACCGTTTCGTCTTCTTCACCAAATTTCAACATTTTCTACCATTTTTGAACCTAAAAACCTCTAAGATTAAACACCCAAAGCCTCATCATCAATACCCATCAACACCTAATGAATTATAAATCATTCCCAATATCCTAGGATCATTAATTCGTCATTAAACATCATAATTACTTAAAATCCCCAAATCAATTCATATGAACCCTAGCTTCCAAATTTTCAATTAAAGAACCTAATCAACCCAGATTCGTTCATCAATATATAATCCAATTTCGTGATTAATCCTCTACATACATGAAGGACTTTAAACTACTAATTAAACCAATCCTTAATTATAATTTAAATCTCCAATTTTCAGCCAATTTATTTGTAAATCATGATTAATTTCACCTACACTAACATGAGCATGATTATTGCTAAAATAAATCAAGTAATAAACAATTGACTCAAATATGATGGCCTGATCCATTGGTGATATTGATATGGGTGTGCTTCCCTTGTCCCGATCTACACGGTAGTGGTGGTGATTGTGCAGGGTGGTGTTATCTTGGCCCTTTTCTCTTGGAATTAGTTCTCCGTCACACCTCCTATAGCCGTTCTTAACTTCCTGTAACTTCTTAACCCTAATGGAATTTCCTTGGCTGATATAATTACTCTTAATTTTCGTCCATTAATTTAGCCCAAAAATACAATTTACCATAATGCCCTCTCGAGGTGCCGGTTAGGCCTAAAATCGCCTCGGGACCCAAACTAAACACCCGGGTATACTATTTTGACTATCTCGACCCTTCCGGACTCAACGAAGCACTCGAAATGACCATACTAGTTAATAAAAATAAATTATCTTTTTATTCTATTCAATTAGTACCGACACGACTCACACGCGTGTCAGACTTAAATTACCAAACTGTCGTATTTCTCACTTTCGACAATTTACCAAATGTTATAATTCCATATTACATATCACACAATAATATTCAATAATTCTCAACAGTAAGTATTAACCCTTGGTACGCTAGTTAATGATTATTTTAATGCGAATTAATAACAAATTAATTTCTCACATTTTAATATAATTAATCCAACAACAGTAATTAATCGCATACTTATTCCCATAATAATGATTAATTACATAATTATTTACATCATCAAAAATACGGGATGTTACAAAAACTACCTTCATCACCCCATGGGGAATCTTATACTATATTGTCATGCCATTTAGGCTCAAGAATACCGGGGCTACCTACAAAAGGGATGCCACAACCATCCTGCAAGACCTTATTCACAAAGAGGTATAAGTCTACGCAGATGACATGATCATTAAGTCTATGACTCGGGAAGGTCATATTCGGAGCCTCTAAAGGTTCTTCGAGTGACTGCGATAATAACAGTTACGACTAAATCCTTAGAAACGTGTTTTCGGCATCATGAAAGGAAAAATCTTGAGATTCATGGTCAGTGAGAAGGGAATCAAAGAAGACTATGCCAAACTAAAAGCCATACTTGAGATATCACACTACTAGAAAAATGACAATTAAGGACAGAGGTATTAAGGACAACTTAAAAGTTGTCCTTTAAAGAAATGTATAAGGGACAGGAAGATTTGGATGTCCTTTATAATAGTCTAAAAGGATAGCAATATTTTATGTGTCCTTAATGACGGACTGAAAATAGTTTTTAGGACGATAAAAAATTATTGTCCTTTAAAACAACTCTAAAAGGACATCACTTACTATCCCTTTAAATGATTCATTTCCCTCTCTTATTTTTTCGTTCCCTCTCTTTTAAAAAAGGGCAACATTTTTATTACTGTCCCTTATAAGATAGCAAAAAGGACAACAATTTACTGTCCATTAAAATAATTCGTTTCCCACTTTTTATTAATCAAAGCAAAAAGGACAACGTTTTATTACCGTCCCTTATAGCGCATCAATTAGGACAACAATTTAAGGGTGTCCTTTTAAATATTCACTTACCTTCTTTTAATTGGGTAAAATAAACAAATAACCCTAAAGTTAGAAACCCAAATACACAAATAAACAATATCAATTCGTTATCAGTTCGTTTCCTCACCGTGGTTCCGCTCTGTCCAACACCGCTCCCAGCCGCTCGTTCCTCTCTCCCTCACCTGACGCTCCTCACAGCGGCTCCCAGTCGCTCGTTCATCCGCTCTGTCTAGCGTCGCTCCTCACCCTATACCAGTCCGACACCTCTCTCCTCCAGGTTCAAGGTTTGTTTTAATTTTTTAATTTTTTTTGTTATAACAGGCGCCACTCTTATTTTGTTCACATACTTTTTTTTGATGTCCGGCGCCGCTCTTATTTTGTTTTCATCATTTACTTTTATTTTCATGTTAATAAAATCCAGTCAGTTATTGTTATTGTTTATTTGGTATTTGGGAAAACACGTGATGGGAAGACGTTTTGTGACTGTTATTGTTTGTAATCTCTTGTCCTGTAGGTTGTAACTTCATTGTTATTATATTGTTTCAATATACAAGTGAATGAGAATAAGAAAAATAACAAAATATTACAGAACAAAAGCTTCATTGTTTTCAACACCCCTGTTTGGAATTTTTTGTTTCTAATCTTTTGTTTAGTTTGGAATTTTTTAAATATCTTTCAATACACTAAAGCAGTGCAGGAAATACACAAAAGAAGAAATTATTCAAGCTTTGACACAGAGCTCTATTGTTGATATCTTAGGCACAATTTACAGTAACTCTTATTATTCAAGCCTTATGAAATAGTGCATCCTTGAAAAACTTATTATTCAGGCCTTATGAAAGAAAAATTACAGTCACGCATCTCATTGTCTGTTAGTTAAGTGTGTCCGTAAATAGTGGCTTGACTTTCATTTCTAGAACACGAATTTTGGATCAGGGGCAAGGGGATGGAACGCCGTGTTTGCACTCGCTATTGTGGTGTGTCCTGTGAGACAATGTTTATTCAAATTTTCAGAGTGATAATATTGAAAATTCGAAGGGATAACGAAAGGAATTTACCTTCCAGTAAGCAATTGATTGCGGAGATAAAAGAGTTATGGAGTGACTACTTACAATGTATCGAGTAAGCGATTTTTCCAGTTTCATGCGGCGTTGTTGTGGACAATTAGTGATTTTCCGGCATATGCGATGCTATCTGGATGGAGTAAGAAAGGTTAATTATTGTCCTTGTTGTAACAAAGATCATCAAGCGACCCAATAAAAGAATGGTCAAAAGAATTGTTATTGGGGTCATCGTCGATTCTTACCGTTGCACCATAAGTTTCGGAAAGAGAAAACAACATTTAATGGAAATTGTAAATCAATACATCTATGCTTGATGGTGATGATTGTGAGGATGATATGGACGAATAATGAGGGTTGCTAAATTGTAAATTAACATGAATATATGTAAGCACTATGAGATACGACATATGTTTCTATTATTTTTATCATATTCTTTTATTAATATAATAACCAATCATATATATTATTTTGTTGTAACAGATTTATTATAGCTAGATCCTCGTCTACTAGCAGAGCAGCACATGCATCACCCCCATCTCAAATTCAGGTATATAAATTTTTATTTCTCTAGGAGTTCAAATATTGCACTGAACACCATATACTCATTTGCACAACTTCTTATGTGCTTGTGTTAATAATGTTGTTTCAATAGGTAGTATCGATCGTACACCCTCCGGTGTAATGGAAAATGAGTCGCAGTTCATCTCACATGAGGGTATACCCTAAAAGATATGTACAATAGGATTTTGTAAATATTTATATATGCTAAATCATTGCTTTTGTACAGGTGATTCTAGTGGTACGTCCGCTCTTAAGAGGAAAGTTAGAGGGAGTTCCAAACAATTGAATGAATGGGGTGTGACACCCCGCCTAATTAAATACCGGGCGATCACTCCTTTATTAAATTAAAAATCAAGGTGAACAGTTGGTTCATTCTTAGCATCACTGTCGTGAAAATAACTTTTCCAAATTTAAACACCCTTGTTAATTAAGCTAAGTGTCAAAACCATTTTTAAACATTAATTTCCAAATTTTATTTTAGAACAAAGATTTAATTATTTACAACAATTCAAAATTTAAGAATCACACCACAATAATCCTGGAACATATAATCCAAATAATTTAAACATTCAACAACTGAATCCCAATATTAAAAACTGAAAGTAAACCATCCACACAATAATAAATCCCAAAATGACAATACTAGAAATATCTGAATCATAATGTCCAAATAAACAAATGAATAATGGAAAGGGCGACAAATGCCCCAATAACTGAGAAGGCTAGAAGTGGAATCAAGTAAATGAAGTCGTCTAAGCAAGTTGCCTGCAACTCCCACCTAAGATGCAACACGTTTCTTCCAAGGGATCCTAAGCAAGACGCCCCTGTGGATGGGCACCTGTAATATATACATATATACACAAGAGAAAAGGAAAATAGAAACGGGTCAGAGCCCGATAGTGTATATGATTTAAAATTTAGTTTAGCAAGTATTTAAATTGTTTACAGGCCAATGCAACAACATATTAGTGCGGCACTATCTTGAGAAATTCTCACCTCTCTTCTAATGTGCACGCCTATCGTACTAACCTTCCCAACGGAATATCTATCTTATACCGCACTAAACTTCCCAATGATTCAACTTATCTTAGGTTACTCGTAAGATTTAAAACAGAACATTATAATTGTTAAAAGGAAGATTTCATTTAATAACAAAGCTCTCATTTTAACTTTATTTATTAATAAAGTTTCCCAGTGTCATATTATACTTTTTCAAAACAAGTATTTCCAATTTGAGTCATTATACATGTCTTACTTACCATATCACAACAGGCAGTTCCAAATTTTAGAATTTCATATATATATTAACTACTCGTATAATATATATTCTAACAGCACCCCACATAAAAACTATGGTGTGGGCATACTCTACTATCCAATCCTCGTATCACTCGTACTAAGGGAAATACAAATTCGGAATCACTCTCGAACTGTATTAACACATACAGAAATAATATTGAGGCGAAGAATAGATTCCAAGTCTCTAAGAGGATGGCACATGCCCGCATCTCTTAGGACCGTTTGAACTATCAATTCGATAACATGTACCAAGGATATCTATATTCTAGGGTATGAGTCAATATCCCCCATAAAGTTCCTATCGAGATAAGACTGTCCCAGCGCGGTAACCTCAGGGGTAGCAAGTAGCATGGGCATGATTTTCACACATAGATAGTATATGCATACACAATCATATAACTATACTAATATTACCATACCAATTTTAGGTACATCTCAAATCCCATAGTTACGACATTTATTCTCATATCTCATTATTAGTTATTACGTATAACGGTCCATCTCTAACTTTAATTTGAGGTATCATTCCAACTTACTACGTAACTCTCATGGACTCTATCCTCCCAAGTATAAACATTCAGTAGGTATTCATCTATTTTCCATCGTAACCATCTTACGTAATCTCTCACTTTAATACATAGTTTCACCGTTTCTTATATATAATATCCCAAAAATACAACTCTCGTCTTACATTAAAGGTCTCAAAATTATTCATATACTCTACTGGTCTTCTTTATCTGCCAAAACATATTTATAAGGGTGTCCAAGAATTATTTCTCATCAAAGTGATTTTAACTAATTTAAAAAGGGAAAATATGAGTCTGCCAGGAGGGGTCGATCGATCGAGGTCTGGGGCTCGATCGATCGATCAAGCAGGTGTGCGATTTCTGCAGTTTTGTAGTTACGGGTTTCATCCTCTAACCTCAATAATTTCCATATTTTTCATTCCCAATCGTCCAAGAATTTGTACTAATAACATTATATCATCATATTATGTATTTCCTACGTAAAGCATGTAAATTTTCGTCACTAAACATGGATTAACAAGCCCAAAATTCATGTAAACCTCAAGAACCCTAGAAATCTCTTAATCATGATTCTAATCTGTTTTTCCCAGAATTTTCTTCTCTTAAAACATCATAATTTCATGGTTTAATCCTCTATATGTTAAAGGGTTTCCAGAATAGCATATAAATCAATACTACATTCGAATTCCTATCACAATTCTTGGGGTTTCTTTCGCAAAACTCATCCTAATCATCCCTAGACTAACATGAGTGATGCATTAACGAAATAAGCAAGATAAAAACTTGCCCGGGATTTTCGATGTTCTGATTTGTGGATGATTTTGGTGGGGTTTCATTCCCCGTCGTGCGATCTACGCGTTGGTGGTGGTGGCGGTGGAAACGGATGGATTTCGGGCCTTGGATTTCTTTGGGAGCTCTCTCCTTTCCTCTCCTATGGCCGTCCCTTGTCTTTGGTTGTTCTAACCCTAGAAGACAACCTTATACATCTGATATAACCCTTGAAATTTCGTGGGTTTAATTACCCAAAAATGTAAAATGTCCAAAATGCCCTCCCGGGGTACTAATTAAGCCTAAAAACGCCCCGAGACCCAAACTAAACCCCAGGGTACACTTTTTTTACTATCTAGACCCTTTTGGACGCGTTGGCACACTCAAAGTAACCATACGGATAACTTAAAAATATTTCACTTTTATTTATCAATATTTAGTCCCGACGGGACACGGGCGCGTTCCGACTCAAATTTCCAAAATTGTCATCTTATTCACTCGTGACATTTAATGTAACCACTATTATATTTTACTTTGCTCATTAGTAATATTCAACAAATTTCCCATAATTACTAACTCTCATCACGTTAATAATTATAACATAATTAATTTCCAGATTTATATTTAATAATTAATTCACATTAAATTTAATAAATCCCCAAATTAATATTGCATAAAAATACGGGGTATTACATACTCCCCCCCTAATAACGGAATTTCGTCCCGAAATTCGAAAAGTAAGGCCTAACTGGTAGAACAATTCTGGATATCTCTTTGTTCGCAGACTACCTACATAGTAAGGCGCTTAATCCCTATAGTTCCCGCCTCACAGCAAGCTTGATTAACATTCTAATTGGAGACACTTCCTAATCGACAACATTCGCATAGGTTGTGCCTTATTACATGGCAGCTACTCGGATTTATCTATATACAAAACTCTCATTCTGAGAAAACCATACAAACCTCTGACCACTCTTGTTCGCCCAAAACAGTCGTGGAATTTCACCATAGTCATCGGAGTATTCCCAACCGATCCAAAATTTTGAGTATCCACTCACCTCTAAATATACGAGAGGAGAATATTCGAGGTTCTTCCATACCAAAAACTTAATAAGTGCCTCATACGCAATTAACAGTTACGAGTGCCTTTTCAGAGCACTCCTGAAAACACCGTATTAAGATTCCAAAATTTTCTTCACGTGGTTCCACTAATTTCTAATCACCGTGCGTCTATTTCCTGGCTAGGGGTGATACATCCTTCTCGCAACGAAACCTTATCTCCGCCGGTTCCTGAAATCCCATATTAAAGATGGAATTTACAAATCTCATCCCGATTCAGGAATTAACACTGCGCTAGACCATGCACTGGCGCGATCCTTCCTTTCAAAGAAATTTTTGGGGCGCACTAGTTAACATTGCCTTGATCTTGTTTTGAGAGTGGTAACCCATCCAAGAACTTTATCGACTTTACCGACATCCTCCCATTTCACGAATTGTTGATAAACACAAAATTCTTTGGTTGATTCTCCTCTTTCAACCATACCTTACCTATGGGCGGTGCATGTAAAGACTACTTACTATGTCCCGCTAAACATCGATCTTTTCTTGAATTGTCTCACATTATGTGACACGTAACATTCCCTTTCCTTCCTTGGTGTATGCCGAAAGTTCCGTCCCGTGATCTTTTCCTCCACGAAGCGCACTTCTGAATCCTTTACACCATACTAACATCATCACTCTCTGCATGCGCAAGTTCGCTCTCACACTTGTCTAATAACTACTTCTCTCTTAGGGTTCTTCATAATAATTAACTTTCTACTATATTCAAGGGATATTCTTTCTTAAATGTCTTCCCACAGCCTTCCCATCAAATTAGGTTGTTCTATTTTAATTGCACACTTACGTATGGATTATTGTCCCTCATGTGACGTTTAATCCACTCTATCACTTCCACTTCGTTCTGTTAGCCCCACAAACACATTTTCCACCCGTCCATTGCCACTCCCTTTCATCTCGGACGAGTTTTAACATTACTTAACCAGGATGTCTACACACCCTATAAATCGTGCATACTAGCGTAAGCATCACATGCACTCCATACTAATAAACAAATACTTTGTTTTCCCTGGTGCTTGCAACGTGATTACAACACGTTAATCACCCTAAAAATCAAAAAAATTAAATTTCCCTTATTATCATTCCGCCCCTTTAACTCGCGGTGACAAAGAAAAACTTTCAATCCTTTCTTACCACACAACCGGCTCCACTGGCTTTAAATCAAAATTTAATTTCCCACTTAAAGATATAATTACTTGATCCCCTTTCGATTTGGGGTACCGAACTCATGGAATAATGACCAAACGTCTCCCTATTTCCAACCTTACACTAAGTTTCATGCGTGGGATATCTCGCAAAGCGAAATCCAAACAAAGAACCCTCCCGATACACTACTGCCTAGTATTGTCGGTTATCGAGATCCGTTAGGTCCTCCGTCCATAGCATTTACCCCTTTACTCCGTCTTTTGACATATAAGTTATATTTCATCCCGTAATTACACTTAACAAAGAACGTCTCACCAATTGTACTATCGTTCCGAATTGGGTGTTGGAAATTTCGTTCCTTGAACTTTGAATACATACAATCGGAATTTTCGGAATTCCTTTCCTAATAATAGGGGTATAACTCTTAATTCCCACATCTCTAGACGATAGATATAACAATGCACTCTTCCTATCACCAAGTCCTGAGTGCTCAACATAATACTGAATTAAATCTTTTCGCTCAATGGTAAGCCTGATACACACTGAATTATAATGACAAAGTCTATACATACATCGGCATCGAATATCTCGAGCCCACTATCTCCTCTGAAGTCTCTAGGATAGATAATATAAGTGCGAGTCCAACCTTCTTTCAGGTGAAGCCTCGCCAGAGCAAAAATAAAACATGCTGCACTAATGCAACCACTCCGATAGCCTTGCATTAAATGTCCACTATCATACTAACCATTTTATAACGTTGTAATCAATACCATACTATACTCGTATATTACCTCACTAAAACGAGTAACTTCAATAAGGCATATAACACTATTAATATACTAATTCATCCTCCGCGGATAGCACTATGGAAAATCCCACTATACTAGGAAAAATATTCACATGATAATACCGCTAGTAGTTATACACATTAAACCCGCCTCACATGCCAATATAGTAATGAACATAATACAATGACTCTCTCGTGTCACTGAAAACATGCTTCACCCTCTGAGGATAAAACCTATAATTCTGCCTTGCCAATCGTCTTGACCGTAGAAATTGACTCCGGATGTCACATGCCTATCCAAACCAAAATGAAACTACTACAATCATTGTCCCTTACTAGACACCACACTCTGTCTACATACTTGCTTCAGAGAATATTTTAGCACGCGTGATCTCACTCTCCGCATGATATTTCGATATTTAATCCACTTACCATTTGAAATACATTAAAAAACTCACGAACTACTGGAATCGAATCCAGGAGAATTACAATTTCCTTAAAGATATCCTCCTTTATATAATAAAAATAGGTGTAAGATCCCCCTTTTGGGCGAGGTATCGTCACTCAAACATTTCTTGCCCCGAAATGGAAAAGACATTACTCTCACCAAAGCAATCTATTATGGCTCTATAAGCTGCGAACCAATTCATACTGATAATAACGTCGTGCTCATGAAAATTTAATACTAACATATCTGCTGGTAATACTAAGCTACCAATCTCTACTCCCACACCCCGGCATATAAGGAAAAATAAGTGAAGCATTTCCCAGTGGTAAGTTGACCAAGCGTAAATTCTTCTGAATTTAGCCCCTTAAGTTAGTGATTTTAATATCTCGAACAAGGTAATTGAATCATTTTTATGCCACATCATTCTATTGTTTGTTTCTAATAATATTCCCTAGTTTTTGTGTATTTTTGATGAAGTTTTCAAGAATGGAATGCAAGAAAGGAAAGAAGAAACCAGAAGAAGAAAAGAAGAAAAATAAAAGGGCAAAAGCTTAAAGTTCCACATAGAATTCGAAGTCGACACCAAAAGTGAAGTTGAAGAGCATGAGTTCACAAGAGCATAGGAAGAAACGACACTCAAATCGGAGTTCTAGATCAAGACTTATGGCCAGTCAAAGTTGCAAGGAAAAAGTCAAAGTAGAAGAAAATCGGACCGATCCGGGTTGGATCCGGACCGATCCGAAATGACCAAGTCCAGTATACCCCGGATGGATGGCAAACCGATGGAAGCAGAAATCGAATCGATCCGACTAGGATCGGACCGATCTGGTAGAAATAAAAGAACCAATCCGGTGGATATCGGACCGATCCGAGGGTAATCCGGACCGGTCCGGTCATGTGAAATCCTGGCATTAATTATGAAGATTTTTGGCGTGCTAGATGGTGAAACTTGTGTCACAAGCTTATTGAGCTGTCAATTTCGATACTTTGTGCTATAAAAGCCATTCCCTACATCATTTGAGCGTTGCAGAGTGCATTTAGGCAATTTTTAGAGAGAGTTATTGGTTGAATTTTGAGTAATTCTAGGGTTAGTTTCCAATTTCTTCAAGCGTCTTGCATGAACCCTAGTTTGTAAGAAATTCTGAATTCCAATTCCGTTTTTGTTGCTGAATTCAAGTAAAATCTTTCCATTCTCTAGTTTTATTATTTGCAAATTATTTACAATGTCTTGTAGATCCATAATTTTATGTGTGAATTTGTTCTTAAATCAAATCATGAGTAGCTGAATTCCCAAGGGTTGGGGTACATGAACTCAATCCAAGGCAAATTATTTATGTAGAAAATAGAGATCAAATTAAAATATTGATTGAATCGTGAATGAAAATCATACAAACATTGTTAATCTTTTAATCTCTCTTGCCCTAGGTACTTGAGATGTTTAAGAACGCTTTGTGAGTATAATTCATCATTCACCGCTTTATATCTATCTTTGATTTCATATGATGCGGGCTAGATCCCTCATATATGTAATGCTTAGAATTTATAAAGACCGGATCTAGCCAAGAATTTTAATTTACAATTCTAGCATTCTATATGATAATTTGTTAAGGATTGAGGGATTGTACCCTACCCTATTTTCTCCCATTTTTCAGATCTAAATTTCTTTGCAGTTTTCAGTTTGTTTTTCTTAAGTAAATTTTTATTTGACTAGAAATTTTCCCAATCATTAATCATCTTTTTGTTTCTTTTAAGAAACCATTTCAAGATTTAATAATTTTTCTTATTACTATTTGGCAATCTCGATCCCTGTGGATACGATCCCGACTTACCGGGTTTATACTTGAGCGACAGGCTTGCACTTGAGCCTAGAGTAAAACGCACTTTTGAGACAAATTCTTAGTCGCGTCAAGTTTTTGGCGCCGTTGCCGGGGATCCGAAATTGTTAAATTTTCAAGAAAGTTATTTTTATCTACAAGTGATTTCGAAAAAAAAAAAAAATTCTCCTCTTTTATGTGCTTATATGCAGAATTCATCTCCCACCCAAGTTCACGAAAATCCTATAGCCGAAGCCTGTTCTGAAAATTACGAGTCTCCTCATTTTTGGGTTCCACCTCCTTGGACTAATAATTCCATCACAAGTCGTTCATTGAGTCAAACACTGAGTGAGAATTCTGAACCTTTCGGTAGCGATATGTCGGAGAACGGTAGTGTCGGTGTTGGTGCTGGAGAGGATGAGATACCATATCTCCCCATGAAATATTTATTATTTCCAGAGCGAACTGTTACCCCTGGTTGCATTTTACTCCCGTATAATGCCGGTCAGTTCCACTTTCGGAATGGTATGATCCAAATTCTTCCTATATTTCATGGGATGGATTCTAAAAAACCATATCTCCATCTTAGAGAGTTCGAGGAAGCGTGTGAGACGTTTGGAGACCAAGCTTCTCTACAAGATGTAATCCGGTTGAAGCTATTCCCTTTTTCCCTAAAGGATAAAGCTAAGACTTGGTTATGGTCCCTACCCCCAAATTCTGTGTTATCATGGAGAGAGATGCAAGCAAAGTTTTTATCCAAATTTTTTCCACAACATAAAACAATTTCTATTAAATCCCAAATTCAAGATTTTCGTCAAAATGCGAATGAGGCTTTTGATAAGTGTTGGGAGAGATTTCAAGATTTAGTTAGTGCGTGCCCACATCATGGTTTTGAAAAGCATCATCTGATTTCATTTTTCCATCAAGGCCTTACTTTAGCATCCAAACAACTTGTTCAAACCATGTGTGAAAGACCTTTTTGGGAGTTAGATTCGAGCGATACTGAGGCTCATTTGAAATATGTGGCAGAGACTACCCAAGCATGGGATATTTCTGACCCCAATAGTCAAAATCGAAATCGACAAGTGTCCAACTTGCCTGCTGCGTCCAGTATTTATCACTTGGACAAGGACACTTTGTTGGATAAAAAATTTGACCAATTGGAGAAGAATTTCAGAGATATGCTTGAAGTGCGTTTGAGAGATGTGGCTGGACCCGTACAAGCTGGGAAGGAGAAAGTGTGTGCCATTTTTAATGCGGGTCATTCTACCGAAGGATGTCCTACCATTCCTGCATACAAGGCAATGTACACTGAACAGGTTGAGGCAATAGGAGGGTTTAGAGGAAATTATAATGCACAGCAAGGGAATGCATATAATCAATCATGGAGGAATCCTGGGTTCAATTATGGACAACCCCAAGGTGGGATGGTTCCTAACCCACATATGACTCTACCACCACCTCCTCAATTTCAACAAGTGGCTCCTCCAATGCCAAATCCTATGCAAGTACCATCTCCTGGTCCTTATGTAGATCCACCTAGGAGATCTCTTGAAGATAATCTCAATTAATTCATCCAATCTCAAAAAGAGAGAAATGCTAAATATGATCAAATGTTCACTGAAATTCTTACTAGCATCTCTAGGTTGCAGTCTGCAGTGAATAATCAAGAGAAGGGTAAATTTCCAGCCCAAGGCCAAAGACCTCCTCTTCAAAGTCAACCCACGGTTGGCTCCACATCATCGGATTTGTAAGAACAATGTCAAGCTGTTACTACTCTTCGTAGTGGCCGTGTAATTGATCTAGCACCAAAACTTCCAAAGGAGAAAGATGATGGATTTGAACCTGAAATTCCCAAGGAATCCAAAACTTCCGAGTCTGAAGAAACTCTGTTAGAAACAGAATACAAAGATGAGGAAGTTGAACCTGAAATTGAAGTCAAGCTGCCCACTGCTGCTCCATTTCCTCAATGCTTAGTGCCACCCAAAAAAGGGGCTTCGCGTACCGAGGTGTTGGATGTGTTGAAGCAAGTAAAATTGAACTTGCCGTTTCTTGATGCTATTCAATAAATTCCAGCATATGCTAAGGTCATCAAAGATCTTTTGACTGTCAAACGACGGCTTAAGGTGAAGAAGAATGTTTTCTTGGCACAAAATGTGAGCTCGATCCTTCTCAATGATCTTCCACCAAAATTCAAGGATCCAGGTGCACCTACAATTTCGTACGTCATAGGAGAAAAAAGAGTGGAAAAAGCATTGCTTGATTTAGGTGTGAGTGTAAATATCCTTCCATACTCCATCTATAAGAAGCTTAATTTAGGTGATTTACAACCTACCCGAATCACTCTACAGTTAGCGGATAGAACAGTGAAAGTGCCTCGTGGGGTTGTAGAAGACGTGATAGTTCAAGTGGACACGTTCTACTTTACTGTTGATTTTGTCATTTGGGACACTGAGCCTGTTCCCCATATGAGAAATCATGTTCCAATAATCTTGGACCTTCCATTCTTAGCTACTGCTAATGCTTTGATCAATACACGGAATGGGCAAATGCAACTCACTTTTGGAAACATGACTCTCGAGACCAACATTTTCCATGTCGCTAACCAAATGGGTGATGAGGATGAAATTCTTGAGGTTGATCTTATTGAAGAAGTGGTGGATGAGAACATTGAGAGAATTATAGGAAGAGATGCTTTGGAAGTGTGTTTAGTGCACAGTGGTGAGAAAAAGAGTTCTTATACTGAGTTTGAGCGAGAGGTGGAGGAGTTGGAAAATTGGTTACAAGAGGAAGAGAGTTTTGAGATTGTAAGAGATGTTGACTGGATTTATAGGTTTGAAGAATTGCCTCCGAGGGAGACAACCATGATTCCCTCTGAAAATAGATTTCCTAGTCTTGAGTTGAAGAAACTACCCTCACATGTCAAATATGCCTTTCTAGGAGAGAATGATACATTTCCTGTTGTTGTGTCTTCCCGTCTAGAAAAAGGGCAAGAGGGTATGTTGTTGGATGTGTTGCGAAAGCATAGAAGTGCTTTTGGTTGGACTATAGCAGATTTGAAAGGTATAAGTCCATTGATTTGTACCCATAAAATCCATCTTGAGGAAGAAGTGAAGCCCTCGCGTGAGATGCAAAGGAGATTAAACCCAATCATGATAGATGTAGTAAGAGCGGAAATCATCAAATTGCTAGATGCTAGGATTATCTATCCAATTTCGGATAGTAAATGGATGAGCCCAATTCAAGTCGTTCCAAAAAAATCGGGCATGACCGTGGTTAAAAATGCTAAGGGAGAATTAATACCACAACGCACCACCACCGGGTGGCGTGTTTGCATTGACTACCGAAAGCTCAATGTCGGAACTCGAAAAGATCATTTTCCCTTACCGTTCATCGATCAAGTGATTGAACGAGTGGCGGGTCATCCTTACTATTGTTTCCTAGATGGGTATTCCGGATATAATCAGATTGAAGTGGATGTATTTGATCAAGAAAAGACGACTTTTACATGTTCGTTTGGTACGTTTGCCTATAAATGTATGCCATTTGGGTTATGTAATGCGCCAGCTAATTTTCAAAGGTGCATGTTAAGTCTCTTTAGCGATATGATTGAAAAAGGTCTTGAGGTGTTCATGGACGATTTTAGCGTTTTCAGTCCATCTTTTGACCAATGTTTAGCTAATCTTGAAAGAGTATTATTCCGGTGTGTGGAAAAAGACTTGGTCCTTAATTGGGAAAAATGCCATTTTATGGTTACTAAGGGCGTAGTTTTAGGCCACATAGTCTCATCTAGGGGGATTGAAGTTGATCGAGCAAAAATTGAAGTAATAGCTGAGTTACCCCTGCCAAAATCACTTAAAGATGTGAGGTCCTTTCTAGGCCATGCTGGATTTTATAGGAGATTTATCAAAGACTTTAGCACCATCGCTAGACCTTTGAGTAATCTTCTCATGAAAGACACTCCATTTGAGTGGAATAAAGCATGTCAAGAAGCTTTTGATAAACTTAAAAGTATGCTTATTTCCGCTCCTATCATGCAAGCTCCGGATTGGTCACTACCATTTGAGCTTATTTGTGATGCAAGTGATTATGCGATTGGGGTTGTTCTTGGACAGAGGAAAGACAAGAAAGGTCATGTTATTTACTATGCTAGCAGAACATTATTTGGCCCTCAGCTTAACTACTCTACTACAGAGAAAGAGTTACTAGCAGTCATTTTTGCTCTCGACAAATTTCTCTCTTACATTGTTGGGTCGCCTATCATTTGCTTCACTGATCATTCGGCTCTTAAATATTTCTTGAGCAAGAAAGATGCCAAACCCCGTCTAATCAGGTGGATCCTACTCTTACAAGAGTTTAATCTCTCGATTCAAGATAAGAAAGGAGTAGAAAACGTCGTTGCTGACCATTTATCACGCCTCTCGTCCGACGTGCCTATTGATCCCATTCCCATAGACGAGTATTTTCTGGATGAAAATTTATTTGCTACTTCTTCTCTCCCTTGGTTTGCGGATATAGTCAATTACCTTGTCACTGGAGTTGTTCCATCTAATTGGAATCCGTAAGAGAGAAGAAAGTTCATTACATGGTCACGTATTTGTTTAAGTATTGTGCTGATCAAATCATCCGGAGATGTGTACCCGATGAAGAAATCCAAGGGGTAATCGATTCTGTCATTCGGAAGCATGTGGAGGTCATTTTTCGAAAAATAAAACTGCTGCAAAAATCCTTCAAAGTGGTCTTTATTGGCCCACAGTCTTCCGGGATGTGAATACTTTTTGTAAATCATGCGATAGATGCCAAAGAATGGGAGCTATTACTCACCGTGACATGATGCCATTAACCCCAATTCTAGTATTGGAGTTGTTTGATTGTTGGGGTATTGACTTCATGGGCCCCTTTCCACCTTCTTTTGGTTTTCTATACACCCTCGTCGCAGTAGATTACGTTTCAAAATGGGTAGAGGCTATTGCTACAAAGACGAATGACAGCAAGGTGGTGATAAAATTCATTCAAGAAAATATACTTTCTCGTTTTGGTATGCCTAAGGCCATAATTAGTGATAATGGAACTCATTTTTGAAATAGGCCTATGGAGAAACTAATGCGGAAGTATGGAATTGTCCATAAAGTTGGAACAACTTATCACCCTCAATCGAATGGCCAAGCCGAGCTCGCTAATCGGAAAATTAAAAATATCTTGGAAAAGACAGTCGATCCTAATAGGAAAGACTGGTCTCTCAGATTGAATGATGCACTCCGGGCTTATAGAACCGCATACAAGAATCCCCTTGGGATGTCCCCATTTCGATTTGTGTATGGCAAGACTTGTCATCTTTCGGTTGAGATCGAACACAAAGCGTATTGGGCTATCAAAAGGGTGAACTTCAATATGGATAAAGCCGGCGAAACACGTAAACTTAAGTTGAATGAGTTGGAAGAAATACACAATGATGCGTATGAAAGTGCTAAAATATCCAAGGACTGAATGAAACGAGCTCATGATGGAATCATTCGTAAGAAAGAGTTTCATTCGGGACAAAAAGTACTTCTCTACAACTCGAGGTTGCACTTGTTTCCCAAAAAATTGCGGTCTAGATGGTCAGGTCCATTCATTGTGAAAGAGGTATTTCCCCATGGAGCTGTTGAACTCATAGATGAGAAAGGGGGAAACACATTTAAAGTTAATGGGCATCGTCTCAAGCCCTATTTGGAAGCAATTGTCAAAGAAGCCGACACAATATGGCTCTCGGACCCCATTTATGGGGATTGACTCAACAAAGAGAGGTGAGGTCGTCGCACCCCCGACACGTATGGGGTGATTGTTGTACATATGAGTTGTAGGAGTTAGGAGTTATAGGTTTGAGTCAGTCCCGGGGTTAAGAATCCGACAGGTGAGGGGTGTTTAGTTTTCGATCAGCATTGAGGATAGTTTGAAGTGTGAGCGGTTGAAGACTAATGTTTGGAATGGAGAATAGGAGCATTTATGGTGAAAAGAAGAGAGAGGAAAAATTCAAAAAAATCAGCAGAACGGATCGGTCCGATCCAAAAATAAAAGAACCTATCCGGTTTAGGCGGATCGGTCCAGACCCAAAACTGGATCGGTCCAATTTTCTATCGCTGCTCCCCAGAAATATACCTCCATTGAAGTCCTTCTCGACGGAAATGGAGAGTATTGTTCACGCCGTGAAGCAAATTGGTGCCGTAGGTTTTTCAGCCCTACCCGAAAAATTTATATCGAACGTCAAGTGTTGTGGGACCAAATGCCCAATTCTGTCACAGCCCTGTTCATGTCACGGGGCTGGTGCCGATTCTTCAACGAACCCTATGAGGCAGTTTGGGAGAATGAAGTGCGTCAGTTCTACGAATCTCTTATCCGTACTGCTGAATTTGAATCCCAAGACTTTATGGATTCCATCCTTATTCCCTTCTCACGTGATCTTGTTGCAAGGAAACTCGAGTCCTATCGTGTGACCACTCCGACCCAGTTTGACAATTCGGGTCCCGATCCCGTTCTCACCAAAGAAGTTTGTATCTTGAGGATCAAGCCCAGTGCAGTTTGGAATACTGAGACATTTCCCGTCGGTCGCTTATCTGACAAGGCACGATTCACTTTTCATATCGTTTGTGCCAATATTTTTCAAACCTCCAATGATTCAGCGATGAGGCCGCGCCAAGATACTATGTTGTATCATTTGTTCGACCCTGCGACAGTGATCAACTTGGACAGGACATTTTACACCGATATCCTTTTTGTAACCTATAACAAAAAGGGTCGAGCCCCTCTTCCTTATGGTCGCCTCATTACATCCATGCTTCGGGATGCCGGGATAGCACCACCTCAAGATCTTATCAACTTGCCTAAACCTTTAGGACAAGAATCCTGCACTCGTAGTGAAAGGCAAATTCATCTAGTCCGTGCAAGGCGCGGTGAAGATTCGAGTGACGATGAGACCGATGAGGAGGAGGACATTGAGATGGAGGAAGGTGAGGAGGAGGAATATGATGAGACTGCTGATCCGGATTATGTTCCGGTTGGTACAGGCTTGACTGAGCGCGTTCTCTCCCTTGAAACGCATTTTGACGAGTATGTGTCCTCCTACGAGAGGGACATGAGTTTGGTCCTGCGTATGCAGGCCGACTTGTACCGTCTTCAGTTGGGACCCGAGGCCCCCCTTTATCCTTACTACTACAATCCTTATGATCCTAATGCTTCTGGGCCTTCCCATCGCCCACCCGCCCCTTAGGATGACCCTCTCCCCTTTAGAATTTTTATAACTATGTTTGTATTTTTTTCTTTTTGCTTATACAGTTGTTTCTACAGTTTGTTTGTAATATACAGTTTTAATATGATATTTGCTTGCTTTATTTCTCGCACTCTTCTTGTTGCCTTCCTTATTTCTCTTATCTATTTGATTGAGGACAATGCAAATCATTGAGTTAGGGGGATGACAGGTGCGTATTCATAAAACTATGTGTATTTAAAAAAAAAATTGAAATTTTTTTGAAAAAGCCAAAAATATTTTTCTTCAAAATAAATAAAAATTGGAATTTAAATTTTTCAAAAATGTCACCTTTATTCTGTTTGAAGTCTCAAATTGTTAAATCTCAATTGCACTAAGCCAAAATTGACCAAAGATGGAAATTGAAAGAAAATTGACGACTTTACGAATAAGTGTGGAGATTGATCAAACCCGGTGAGATTTTGAGCCTATCAATCTTTTTGAGTTTTTAAATGAATCCGAGTTCATGATTAACTCAAAGTTATTTTTAGCATTTTAATAAGTCGTTGATGATCTCAATCCTTTGTTTTGATCGGTTATGGGAAATGTGTGAAATGTTATCTCGAAATTCGTGCTAAATATATCTCTAAACTTAATTAATCTCGAGAGGCATATGGTAATGTGATTAGTAATTCGGACAATGAAGTAGGCCCTGATTTGTTACCCAAAAATATTAGCCATAAAATGTTGTGAAAAATTATCCCTTTGCAACCCAATTTGAGCCTAATAAATTTTTTCCTTTTCGTTTGATAACCCGAAAAACCCAAATAACCAGGAATTGTGAAAATTGAGAAAATTCATGAAGTAAGTCCAAATTGTGCAATAAAAAGGGGCATCTAAAATAAAAAAGAAAAGAAAAATGAGAAATGCCCGAAAAAGCACAAATGGATGTCATAAGAACATTTTCCAATTCCGAACATTCCGTCAATTCCCATTTTGACCCTTTACACCTTTTAACCCGAAAAGTCCTAACTGAGTCCAAATGGCGAAATTAATTACTGCATGGAGAGCTAAGACATGAAAAGATAATATGAGAGATTAAATGGTGTGAACTAGAGGTGATGTTCCCATTTCCTAATAACTGTATTCTGATGATGAGATCTTTTCACCATATATTTCCTTCTTTTCAATTTTGTATGCGTGAATTTATGTCCATTATATTTACTCTTTATATCATGCATACAGAGAGAAAAACAACCACAATCCGAGTGATTCGTTTGTGAGTGCAATCCGTAAGAATTTGAATCAAAACGAATTTTTGGAAAGTAACGTAATGCTCAATCGGTGGTAATTTGAGGTTTAATTTCTGGCTTTACACACACACACTATGGTTTGAGACATTTGAATATGAATTTATGGTGATTATTTTGCGAAAAGTTTAAATTGTACAATTTTTAAGTATTTTGATATTTATTTGAGTCAATAAAGAATTTTGTGGGTATATCCACTGCAAACCCTTATGAGACAAAACTCGTCCTACTAGGGTAACCTAGAGGTTTAAAGGCTTGTTGCATACGCTAAATGCAATCGCATGCCTGCGAAAGTGGAATTTTATTTTAATAAAGGAATTTTCAAGAGTAGAATTTTGGTTAGATTCAGTTACATTGCCCGGGACGTGCAAAGTCCTAAGTTAGGGGGATTTGACCAAGCGTAAATTCTTCTGAATTTAGTCCCTTAAGTTAGTGATTTTCATATCTCGAACAAGGTAATTGAATCATTTTTATGCCATATCACTCTATTGTTTGTTTCTAACAATATTCCCTAGTTTTTGTGTATTTTTGATGAAGTTTTCAGGAATGGAATGCAACAAAGGAAAGAAGACACCAGAAGAAGAAAATGTAATACCCCGTATTTTTGTGATATTTATTTATGGGATTAATTGAATTAAATGTGTATTAATTGGGAATTAATCCGAATAAAAATACTAGCGAGATGCGAGTTGGTATTTGATTTTAATGAGTATTTATGGCTATATATGAATATTGAATTATGAAATTTGTCGTGAGAATGAAATACGGCAATTTGAAAATTTTGTTGGGGCGCGTGTGACAGTCGCGTCAGGAATATAATTATTTTAATTAAAAAGTGAATTTTATTTCTTTTAACCGTATGGTCGTTTTGAGTGCGCCAACGCGTCCGGAAGGGTCGAAATAGTCAGAAAATACTAGCCGGGGGTTTAGTTTGGGTCCCGGGGCATTTTTAGGCCATACCGGCAACGTAAAAGGGTAGTTTGGTAATTTTGGAATTTTGGGAATTAAAACCCACGAAAATTAGAGTTAAAAATCTGACTTAGTCTTAACCCACTAAGCCATTTCCAACCCCAATCTAGGTAGTGGGCTATGGGAGAAGTTTAGAAACCTTAAACTTGCCAAAAACCAACCTCCACCTCCATTGTCATCCTTAGAGAAGAAATTTGTAGAGAGAGAAAGAGAAGAGAATTCTGCAGAGAGAGTGAGAAGACAATTCAACCTTCAAGATTCAACCTCATATTCAGAGAAAGATTAGAGGCAAGTGGTTTAATTTCATTTTTGCAAAGAATGCTCCTTCCATGTGTTGGAAAATTATATAATTGCGTTGTTTTTGGGAGATCTGTAAAACCCCATGAAATTGGAGTTGTGAATTCAGATTTTAATGTAGGATTGCATGTAGAACTGTTATTGGATGATTGAAATAAGAGAATTACTACTTTTTATATTACAAAAATGGATTTAATTATAACTATAGAAGACTTTAAATTTCTAGGGTTCATGTTCTTGAAAATTGGGGAAAATTGTGGAGATTTGATGATTAGATGTGGTTTGGATGGATTAGACCCCATATAAATGTTGTAATACGAATTTAATATGTTTAGGGATGACTAGAAACCATGAAACCTTGTTGTAATGACATTTAGATGAGATTAGAGGTGAAGAAAAGTTGGAAAAATGAATTAAGAAAATCTGGGCTCGAAACTGGCCTCTCGTTAGAAGACCTTCCCAGGTCGTTCGAACGAGCTCGTTCGAACGAGCTTCTAACGAGTGACAGTTTGACTTCTAACGGGAGGGATGTTCATTCGATGCCTTCGTTCGAACAAGATCTCGTTATATGCCCCCTTCGTTCGAACGAACTCTCGTTCGAATAGCCTCGTTCGAACGAGACTTCTAACGAGCTGATAGTTTAGGCTTTTTGGCCTGTTTTGATTTCGCATGTCCCGTAACCTTGTTTAATTGTAGAGATAACATTCCCTTGATGATAAATTGATATATTTGGGATATTTGGGACATATTGAGGAGTAAAACATAGAAGTGTGATTTGAATTGAATGGAAATTGAGGAATAGGACGTGAGTGACTATTACGATGCGAGAATTATTGCTGGCTTAAATAATTGAATTAACCGGGAACATGTGAATTATGTAACATTATAAGTCGGTACGAGAATGAGAAGTGTACCACAAATAAATTATGGTGATTACTAAGATGTGTGCATACTTAGTATATGTATATGATTTTATGTGTATGACATACCTACCATACTTGCTATCACGGGAGGTTTACGTTCGCTTAGGGCCCTCTAATCCTTGTGTTGCCCGGATTTAGATTGGTACCTCTAGAACATAGGTCAGAGAAGGACTTATTGGGATGTTAATAAGTCTGCTGATCGTGGGAGCGTAGGTATGTGCGTGACCCATGTGATGTGACTGTGTTCGCCTCCATCGTTTGTGATTGTTGTTATTTGAGAACGATTCCTGAGAGATTCGGAATGCATGATCCTTATGTATGTGATGTACCGGGATGGATAGAAGAGTATGTGTGCACCGCAGCTTAGTCTCGGGGTGCTTGTATTGTGTATTTATGACGTGAATAATATACACTTAAATTAATGAGAACTTTCATGTTGGTATTGTGAGTATAAATACGGAAACGCGTTGAGTAACTATAAAGAGGTAACCTGTAATGAATTGTATTGCTAATAATCGAGAATCCGAGTTTAAGTAAAGCCCTCTATTTAGTTGATAACGCTAGTATGCATAAAAAGAATCGATTAGTAAGGGGTAGAACTTATTACGGTTTGGTTAGATATGTTTGTTACTTAGATGGGTACGGTACGTTAGGAGTGCACAAATTAGTCGAGAGGTGAGTATTTCATGTGAGTGCATGTCCTAACATGTATTTTGCATTCATTATTTTAATGACATTAAAGCACTTGCTATTTTTAAAATACTCTCCACTTTCGAGCTCTGACCCATTTTCTTTCAAATCTATTTTTGTAAAAACCATTTTAGGTGCCCAGCCACAAGGACAACATGCTTAGGATCCTCATTCAGGTGACAAGCTGTAGCTGTTTGCGGAAGTTACAGGACTTTGCTAGTAGACGCTTCATCTATCTTGACTCTATATTCAGCTTTCATCAGTTGTAGGGCATGTCGTCCATTTCTATTAGAAACATTTCCTATTTCAGATTTTCAGACTTTTGGCATGTAATTAATTCACGATAAATTGTTTTACTTATTCAGTAGTGGGATTGTTGTGAGGAGTTTTCCTCCGGACTTGTTATTATTCTGTTGGTTATTCTATTGCTTCGTTATGGTGAATGGTTGTTGTTCTTTCATTATCCTTTTTCTGTATGTTAACCAGACTTAATTTAAAATTTGACATCTTACTTTTAAATATTAGGTGGTTAGAAATTATAAACATGTTTTCGACAGTGATGCTGTTAACTGAGCCAACTTGGCATTTTGATTTAATTTAATAAAGGAGTAGCTACCCGGTATTTAATTAGTCGGGGTGTCACTGAAAAGAAGAAAAACAAAAGGGCAAAAGCCTAAAGTTCCACTTAGAATTCGAAGTCGACACCAAAAGTGAAGTTGAAGAGCATGAGTTCACAAGAGCATAGGAAGAAACGACACTCAAATCGGAGTTCTAGATCAAGAGTTATGGCCAGTCAAAGGTTCAAGGAAAAAGTCAAAGTAGAAGAAAATCGGACCGATCCGGGTTGGATCCGGACCGATCCGAAATGACCAAGTCCAGTATAACCCGGATGGATGGCAAACCGATGGAAGCAGAAATCGAATCAATCCGATTAGGACCGGACCAATCCGGTAGAAATAAAAGAACCGATCCGGTGGATATCGGACCGATCTGAGGGTAATCCGGATCGGTCCGGTCATGTGAAATCCTGGCATTAATTATGCAGATTTTTAGCGTGCTAGATGGTGAAACTTGTGTCACAAGCTTATTGAGCTGTTAATTTTGATACTTTGTACTATAAAAGCCATGTCCTACATCATTTGAGGGTTGCTGAGTGCATTTAGGCAATTTTTAGAGAGAGTTCTAGGTTGAATTTTAAGTAATTCTAGGGTTAGTTTCCAATTTCTTCAAGCGTCTTGCATGAACCCTACTTTGTAAGAAATTCTGAATTCCAATTCCGTTTTTGTTGCTGAATTCAAGTAAAATCTTTCCATTCTCTAGTTTTATTATTTGCAAATTATTTACAATGTCTTGTAGATCCATAATTTTATGTGTGAATTTGTTCTTAAATCAAATCATGAGTAGCTAAATTCCCAAGGGTTGGGGTACATGAACTCAATCCAAGGCAAATTATTTATGTAGAAAATAGAGATTAAATTAAAATATTGATTGAATCGTGAATGAAAATCATACAAACATTGTCAATCTTTTAATTTCTCTTGCCCTAGGTACTTGAGATGTTTAAGAACGCTTTATGAGTATAATTCATTATTCACCACTTTATATCTATCTTTGATTTCATATGATGCGGTCTAGATCCCTCATATATGTAATGCTTAGAATTTATAAAGACCGAATCTAGTCAAGAATTTTAATTTACAATTCTAGCATTCTATATGATAATTTGTTAAGGATTGAGGTATTGTACCCGACCCTATTTTCTCCCATTTGTCAGATCTAAATTTCTTTGCAGTTTTCAATTTGTTTTTCTTAAGTAAATTTTTATTTGACTAGAAATTTTCCCAATCATTAATCATCTTTTGGTTTCTTTTAAGAAATCATTTCAAGATTTAATAATTTTTCTTATTACTATTTGGCAATCTCGATCCCTGTGGATACGATCCCGACTTACCGGGTTTATACTTGAGCGACAGGCTTGCACTTGAGCCTAGAGTAAAATGCACTTTTGTGACAAATTCTTAGTCGCGTCATAAGTCTACACACGTCACAGTGCTCTCTGCTGTGGCTAACAACCCTAAGGCCTTCGCAAAATGTGTAGCTATAAAACAATGCGTTGCCCCAGTATCAAACAAAACTCGACCCATAGTACCATGGATAGGAAACATACCCTCAATCGCGGGTGGTGCCTGTGGAGCTGTTGCCTGGCGGACGTTATAGACACGTGCATACTGTAACTGTCCCTGCTGCACTGGAGATGCTGGAACGGCTGGCACCTGGGCTGGTGCTGGGAGGGCGGCTGGAAAAAGTGGCCTCTGTGGCTCGTTACGGGTACCCTGCTGCTGTGGAGCCCTCTCACCCTCTGGGCAATCCTAGCACTTATGGCCATGCTTGTCGCACACAAAACATCAGCCTTTGAAGTTACTCCCCCTCTGACCCTAGTGCTGTCGGTGTCGGCCTTGCTGGCCTTACCGACTTGGGACTTTATTCCTCTCTGGGCAACTCTGACAAATAATGTCTTTCCTGCCACACCGGAAACGCTTCTCTCGAAACTGCTTCACTTCACCACGTTGTTGACTAGCCTCGCTTTTTCCCTGGTTTTGCTGGCTTTGAGGGGAAATTTGCGGAAAAACTATGTCAAGGTGTGAACAATCCCTCCACTTGTAACCCGGATTTACACATATATAGAAGAGTCCCGAAAGTTCTCGATGGTTGATTTGGAGTTCCTTTTTAGACTGATCTGGACAAGTTTGACGTTCATGACCATCCATTCCACATCTGAAACATTCTTTTGTGACTTCACCCGGACCTTGGCTTTGTTGACCCTGACGCTTTTGGGCTTCCCCGCACAATTCGTTACTTTCGTGGCTTTTACTGGCCTGAGGAGCTTGTTATTGTGATTTTTGTTTCCAGTCATGACAGACTGACTATACTCTCTAGATCTTTTGACCCCCATGAGTTCTGTGCTGCGTTCTTGATACTGCAAGACCGCAGTGGTAACTGCCTGTGCCACAATACCTGCTAACTCGGTGGTTGATATTCTCTATGGAGATACCTGAGGTGTGAGTCGATCTTGCTCGTTGACTCCCCTAACCGTTTTAGCTAGTTCTTCTTGACGATCCATCTGAAAATTTAAATAAATTTGGATGAGCACGAATTTCCAATGTATAGAGATGAACACAACATTCCTAGTATTAGGGCCCTATATCAAAGATGTTAAGCAGAAAGCTAAATAAGCCGTACAGATCCTATGGACACTAGAACCTGATGCTCTGATACCACCTGTGATACCCCGACTAATTAAATACCGGGCGATCACTCTTTTATTAAATTAAAAATCAAGGTGAACAGTTGGTTCATTCTTGGCATCACTGTGGTGAAAATAAATTTTCCAAATTTAAACACCATAATTAATTAAGCTAAGTGTCAAAACCATTTTTAAACACTACTTTCCAAATTTTATTTTAGAACAAAGATTTAATTATTTACAACAATTCAAAATTTAAGAATCACACCACAATAATCCTGGAACATATAATCCAAATAATTTAAACATTCAACAACTGAATCCCAATATTAAAAACTGAAAGTAAACCATCCACACAGTAACAAATCCCAAAATGACAATACTAGAAATATCTGAATCATAATGTCCAAATAAACAAATGAATAATGGAAAGGGCGACACATGCCCCAATAACCGAGAAGGCTAGAAGTGGAATCAAGTAAATGAAGTCGTCTAAGCAAGTGGCCTGAAACTCCCACCTAGGATGCAGCACGTTTCTTCCAAGGGATCCTAAGCATGACTCCCCTGTGGCTGGGCACCTGTAATAAATACATATATACACAAGAGAAAAGGAAAATAGAAACGGGTCAGAGCCTGATAGTGTATATGATTTAAAATTTCATTTGGCAAGTATTTAAATTGTTTAGAGGCCAATGCAACAACATATTAGTGCGGCACTCTCTTGAGAAATTCTCACCTCTCTTCTAATGTGCACGCCTATCGTACTAACCTTCCCAACGGAATATCTATCTTATACCGCACTAAACTTCCCAATGATTCAACTTATCTTAGGTTACTCGTAAGATTTAAAACTGAACATTATAATTGTTAAAAGGAAGATTTCATTTAATAACAAAACTCTCATTTTAATTTTATTTATTAATAAAGTTTCCCAGTGTCATATTATACTTTTTCAAAATAAGTATTTCCAATTTGAGTCATTATACATGTCTTACTTACCATATCACAGTAGGCAGTTCCAAATTTCAGACTTTCATATATATATATATATATTAACTACTCGTATAATATATATATTCTAACAGAACCCCACATAAAAACTATGGTGCGGACATACTCTACTATCCAATCCCTGTATCACTCGTACTAAGGGAAATTCAAATTCGGAATCACTCTCGAACTGTATTAACACATACAAAAACAATATTAAGGCGAAGCATAGATTCCAAGTCTCTAAGAGGATGGCACATGCCCGCGTCTCTTTGGACCGCCTGAACTATCAATTCGATAGCCTGTACCAAGGATATCTATCTTCTAGGGTACGAGTCAATATCCCCCCATAAAGGTCCCATCGAGATAAGACTATCCCAGCGCGGTAACCTCAGGGATAGCAAGTAGCATGGGCATGATTTTCACACATAGATAGTATATGCATACACAATTATATAACTATACTAATATTACCATACCAATTTTAGGTACATCTCAAATCCCATAGTTACGACATTTATTCTCATATCTCATTATTAGTTATTACGTATAACGGTCCGTCTCTAACTTTAATTTGAGGTATCATTCCAACTTACTACGTAACTCTCATGGACTCTATCCTCCCAAGTATAAACATTCAGTAGGTATTCATCTATTTTCCATCGTAATCATCTTACGTAATCTCTCACTAATACGTAGTTTCACCGTTTCTTCTATGTAATATCCCCAAAATACAACTCTCGTCTTACATTAAAGGTCTCAAAATTATTCATATACTCTACTGGTCTTCTTTATCTCCCAAAACATATTTATAAGGGTGTCCAAGAATTATTTCTCATCAAAGTGATTTTAACTAATTTAAAAAGGGAGAATATGAGTCTGCCAGGAGGGGTCGATCGATCGAGGTCTGGGGCTCGATCGATCGATCAAGCAGGTGTGCGATTTCTGCAGTTTTGTAGTTACGGGTTTCATCCTCTAACCTCAATAATTTCCATATTTTTCATTCCCAATCGTCCAAGAATTTGTACTAATAACATTATATCATCATATTATGTATTTCCTACGTAAAGCATGTAAATTTCCGTCACTAAACATGGATTAACAAGCCCAAAATTCATGTAAACCTCAAGAACCATAGAAATCTCTTAATCATGATTCTAATCTGTTTTTCCCAGAATTTTCTTCTCTTAAAACATCATAATTTCGTGGTTTAATCCTCTATATGTTAAAGGGTTTCCAGAATAGCATATAAATCAATACTACATGCGAATTCCTATCACAATTCTTGGGGTTTCTTTCGCAAAACTCATCCTAATCATCCCTAGACTAACATGAGTGATGCATTAACGAAATAAGCAAGATAAACACTTGCCTGGGATTTTCGATGTTCTGATTTGCGGATGATTTTGGTGGGGTTTCATTCCCCGTCGTGCGATCTACGCGTTGGTGGTGGTGGCGGTGGAAACGGATGGATTTCGGGCCTTGGATTTCTTTGGGAGCTCTCTCCTTTCCTCTCCTATGGCCGTCACTTGTCTTTGGTTGTTCTAACCCTAGAAGACAACCTTATACATCTGATATAACCCTTGAAATTTCGTGGGTTTAATTACCCAAAAATGTAAAATGTCGAAAATGCCCTCCCGGGGTACTAATTAAGCCTAAAAACGCCCCGAGACCCAAACTAAACCCCAGGGTACACTTTTTTGACTATCTAGACCCTTCCGGACGCGTTGGCGCACTCAAAGTGATCATACAGATAACTTAAATATATTTCACTTTTATTTATCAATATTTAGTCCCGACGCGACACGGGCGCGTTCCGACTCAAATTTCCAAAATTATCATTTTATTCACCCGTGACATTTAATATAACCACTATTATATATTACTTTGCTCATTAGTAATATTCAACAAATTTCCCATAATTAGTAACTCTCATCACGTTAATAATTATAACATAATTAATTTCCAGATTTATATTTAATAATTAATTCACATTAAATTTAATAAATTTCCAAATTAATATAGCATAAAAATACGGGGTATTTCATGGGGAAACGGTGAGAAAAAACTAATTGGTTGGGATGAAGATTGCCAACCAATTGGACCATATACGAAGAAGTTGGCGAGTCAACTCGGCTATTATGCACGCTAAGGGGATTTATTTCCTTTGACATGGACTTCTTAGACTAAAATGGATCAATGAAAACTCGAATTTGTTTGGGAACAAGTGCAAGTAATATTAAATTAATCTTGTATTAGTAAAATTGAGTATTTAGAATCATTAATATATCTAACTAATGCATTTTTTGTTCGTAGATTAACACAAATGCACTGGACAATTACCAAAACCTATGTTTGTGTAAGATTGGGATTCAATTGAGATGCTTTAAGTACGAGACCAAGAAGAATTACTATACAAAATTGAACATGGATGCGGAGCGTTTAGCAACTACACCCCCTCAAGTCGACCCGAATCAATGGAAAGTTGTAGTGAAACTTTGGGGTCAAGAAGCATTAAAGGTATCACGTTTCTTTCTTGGTTATAAACTTTTTTTATCACATTTCTTTCTTGGTTAGAAGCATTGAAGGTATCACAGCTCGAGCGAGTTGAGTGGGGGAGGGTGAGGGATGTTTTGAATTGGTGGAAGGGATTTTACATGTTTTTTTAATTATTGATGTTAGTGTTGATGATTAAACAGGTTGGATTACATGTAAAAACATAGGAAACTCTGTCGAAGTTTAAAAAAAAAAAATAGATTGTATCGGTGGGTCGGGTGGGGGTTATTTTTGGTTTGGGTGTGGTTCAGGGATGTTTTGGGTTCGAGCGCGGGTGTGTGGGTTTGGGTGGGAGTTGTTTTAGGTTCGGGTGGGGGTTATTTTGGGTTCGGTGGGATGTGGGGGCCAGTTTGGGTAAGGGTGGGGTGTGGGGGATGTTTTGAGTTCGAGCGGGATGTGTGAGAAAGGGTGGGGCCTGTTTTGAATTGGTGGAAGGGATTTGACATGTTTCTTTAATAATTGATATTAGTGTTGATGATTCGACAGGTTGGATTTAAATGTAAAAACAAGGGAAACTCTATCGAAAATTTTAAAATTAATACATTGTATCGGTGGGTTGGGTGGGGGTTGTTTTTGGTTCGGGTGTGGTTCGAGGATGTTTTGGGTTTCGGCGCGAGTGTGTGGAGGAGGGTGGGGGTTGTTTTGAATTCGTGGAAGGGATTTTACATGTTTTTTTTATTATTGATGTTAATGTAGATGATTAAACAGTTACAAGTAACTTAAAATCTCATTAACATTATTTATTTTTCTTGCAGCGAGTGGCAAATAGGAATATAATTAACCGAGCATATTTCTGTTCACACCCTTGAATTTGAAGAACTTCAATTGTCGTAATAAAGCAACAAGTTAGTATTTATGTTCTTACATTAATATGATTATATTTTAGTTCTTTTTGGATTTTGTGAACACAGTTTCTATTTTTATATAAATTAGATGAAGTCAGAACATGAGCCTATCGACAAATTGAGTGTTTGGAGATGGACACGTAAGAAAAAGTATCTCACATACGATGTCCAAGATGGAGCGGCTGGTAGAGAGGTATACTTGTGTGTGTAATTGCAATGTAAATGACTTAGTTACATTACGAATTTTATTTTGGTGGATGTTTACAAATTTCAATTATGAAAATAGGTTGATTGTGCTACATGTTTTTATCTCAATTTGTAGGAAATGATTAAAAGACAATTGGATGTGCTACCACTGGATCAACAAACTAGGGTTGAAGTGTGGGATTCTATATTTGAGGACGTAATAGGACCTAATGAACATGGACGAGCATTGTGTATGGGAGTATGTATTAAATCAACTTCTTCGCGTTCAACTGCATCATCTCATTATTATCATAATGAGATTGCTCGACTAGAGAAGGAGGCGAGTGAGTGAGATACTCATTATTGGGAAGAGGTGGAGGCGCGACAGAATCGTCATCAAGAAGAAATTGATATGGTGTATGCAGATTTAGAAAATTAGATACAAGAAAGAGTCACGAGGGCCAATAGAGAAACTCTAGCAGAGGCTAGGATTGAAATTGGTTGTATGCTACGAGAGGCGGGCACTACCACTACTACCAACAACAACAACAATTGATACTTCAGATAACCATGCTTGACTATGTATCTATGTAACTAACTTTGAAGTGGAAATGATGATTTGAAAGGATGTGGTGGTGTTTATTTTGTGAAGTGCGATTAGATACTATTTGGTTTTGTTATTATTTTAAAGGTTAGATTTTGGTATAATATGACTTTCCGTTTTTGTTTTGTTAATTTACTTTTATTATATTAGAAATTGAATTTAGGTTGACTGGAATACAGATTCTAATATATATATATATATATATATATATATATATATATATATATATATATATATATATATATATATATATATATATATATATATATATATTCATCTTTTAGGATAGCTACAACTGTCTTTTAAAATATTAATTTGGCGCCACATCTATGCGCCAAAATTTATTTGGGACAACAAATTCTGTCCCTAATACCACGTTTTAAAGGACAACAACATATGTCCTTATAAATATATAATAGTATTTGGATTTAAAAGGACTGAGCTAAAAGGACGGCTTTCAGCTGTCCTAAAAGATAAAAAAGGACGCAATATCTGTCCCTTTAGCCTTTTATGACGCCCACCTGATAGGACAGATCTTCCTGTCCTTATGGCCGTCCTTAATACTATTGGGGACAACACATGGGATTTTGGGACATCAAATTAGTTGTCCTTAATTGTCATTTTTCTAGTAGTGTCACCACCACGGGCAGAGAAGGAAGTCCTAGGATTCCTAGTTAAATTACAATACATCATTCGTTTCATCAACCAACTGACTTCTATCTGAGAAACCATTTTCAAACTTCTTCTAAAGGATTCAACTAATGTCTAGAACGAGACATGCTAAGAATCCTTAGACCAAATCAAGCCATACTTCACCCGGCCTTCGATGCTTATAGCTCCATACCCAGGTCTCCCCCTCTTGTACTTGACCATGTAGCAGTGGATTTTCTATCCCCATACGTTGATCAATCCTATAAGGAAAGAGCCATTTATTACGCGAGTAAAACATTCGCTGGATATGAAGTTAACTACACTACTTTGGAGCAAGCATATGCCAATGTTACTTGGGCAATAAATTTTTTCCTTACCCATTGGACTAGTATCCTAAATGGATCCAATCAAATACCTGATAAAAAGTCCCGTTATCCAGCCGAATGCCCCATTGGTTGATGTTACTAGCCGAGTTCGATATTGTGTCACACAAAAATCTATGAAAGGGAAATCTATCTCTAATTACCTTACTGATTATCCCACGGAAGGAACTGATGTTTGGGTCTTTAAAATCCCAGATGAAGATATTCTTTTCGCTTCTCAAGAGGACCTTAAATTGAAAATATTTTTTGATGGAACTACAAATAAGAAGGGATACAACATTGGGATACTCTTAATCTCCCTTGATGACTCCTACACCCCTATTGCCATCAAGAGAGAATACCTAACACCAACAACATGAATGACTATGAGGCATGAAGTGTAGGCCTCAATATCACCCTCAAGAAAGGAATTCGGTACATAGACATCTTCAGAGACTCTTCCCTTATCGTCGGCCAAATCCTTAGGAAATGGAAAGTTAAAGACGAGAAGCTCCTATCCTTCCATGCCCACCTAGAAGAGCTGGCCTCACAATTCAAAGATGTCACCTTTCACTACCTTCCTTGTATAAAGAGCAACCCAGCTGATGCCCTTGCCACCCTAGCCTCCATGGTCGATAAGCTTAAGGGAATAACAAAGGCCCCTTTCCTGGTTCAGAAATAAGTTATGCCCACTCACTACTTCCACATTGAGATAATCACTAAAAAAGATTATGATATGATCAGAATATGGTACTATGACATTTGGCGCCTCCTCAAAGATGGTAGGTGTCCCCGATGCTGATAAAAAAGACCATGCGACCCTTCGTAAACTGGCTGCCCAGTATATTATCTATGATAGAGCACTTTTTAAGTGAAACTTGGATGGAACACATTTGCATTGCATAACATGGGTTGATATTAAAGAAATCATGCAAAAAATCTATAGTGAGGAATGTGGGACCTACATGAACGGTCGTATGCTCACTAAGAAAATCGTCCATCAAGGCTACTATTGGACCACCAGGGTTCAAGATTGCATTATGATTGGGCATAAATATTGTATATTTACTCCCCTAATTTTGATACATTTTTGAACCCGAGGGATGAAATTGATATGAATTTAACTCACATTTATGCTACTAACCTTCATTGGCAAGTATCTCATGTTTCTCCTATGTGTTTTACAAGTTAATTATGCAAGCGGAGCTAAAGAGAAATCAAAACCATGAAAAAAGGCTAAGAAGGGCATTTTGGTAATTCTGTAGTTGGATCCCGGAAGAGGAGTCAACTGGAAAGTTGAAAATCTCAAAACAATGAGAACCATGGAAGAAACGGTATCCAAATCCAAATTACGGTTGAAGAGTTATGATCGATTGAAGTTGAGGAAAAATCTAAGAAGAAAAGAAGAAAACATGAAAAAAATTCTAAGTGTTGAAAAGAGGAAAAAGGCACCCAAAAACCAGCGAAAGTTCCCAAACCCAGGCCGAACCGGTTTGGGGTCGAACCAGTTTTGGGTACCTTCGAACCGGTTTGGGGGTCCTGATGCGCGAAAATCTTCTCTTATTCTGATTGGTCCAAAGAGTTCCAAAAAACTACAACTCATGCAAAAATGTATTTAGACGAGGCTAATGACTTAGAAAAGGAGCTTCTTGATAGTTTTTGATAGTTAGAGAGAGATAAAAAGTAGAAGATCACCTAGGAACATAGTTTTAATTATTTTTCTTCAAGATTGATACATTTCGGGTTTGTTTTCAAGGTTTTAATCCAAGTTACATTCCTTTTATTATTGTTCTTGCATGGTTATTTCCCTTAATTGCTTCAACCAATTTCTGTGATCAAAATACTTATTTTCATGTTTTAATCTAGTTTCATCATGAGTTATTTCACATGCAACCTAATTATTTCATGCATCGTTCTGTTTAACATGTCCGACTAGTTTTAAAAGGGTCTGGATGCATGAACTCCACCTGATGTGTTAGTTGTATGTGTATAAAATTAATCCTCTGAATTTAATGATTTATTACGACCATCTTGCATCGCAACACAACCATTTTATATCTTTGGATATCGTTATCTTATGGGTAACCGGGATGCTTTAGAATGCAATACGTAATGCTTGGGAGTACTAAATTCTGGGTCTAATTAATCAATTAAATTTACGATTAGTTTTATACCTGCAATACACTAGGGTTGAGGGATTGTATTCCCATCCTGTTTTCTTTCCTCATATAGTTCAAATCTCAGTTTAATCATTATCAGTAATTTAGAATAGTTACATTCCATTCATACTTTAGTGCATTAAATAAATATTTTCAAAAATTGCATTTAGTGTAGTCAGTTGTCCAAACCAATCATCTTTTCCTTTTCCTTTTTAGAGTCAAAGTTAGGATTCCTTCATCTGTCCAACGTCGTCAAAACTCTGTTCATATTTCCCTGAGGATACGATCCCGAATTACCGGGTTTATTACTAACGCGACAGGCTTGCACTTAAGCCTGGGGAGTACGTGCTTCTGAGACACATTCTTAGTCGCGTCACATTGCCTATGTTCTAAGATGCCTCAAATGCCAACAGTTTGCCAATCTCCAACAGTTACCTCCTCGAGAACTATACAACCTGACCTCTTCTTGGCCCTTCCCCACCTGAGGCAATGAAATTATAGGGAAGGTTACTCCTAACGCTTCAAACGGTCATGAGTTTATCCTGGTCGCCATTGATGACTTCACTAAATGAGTCGAAGCCGAGACATACGCAGTGCATAATGCCAAGAAAGTGGAAAATTTTATCAGAAAGAACATCATCTGCTGATAGAGATCTCCCCCTGAGTTAGTATCAGATAATATACTCCACTTCGAAGATGAGGTCATGAAACTAGTCAACGAGTGTGGGATTCAGAGAGACAAATCTTCTCCCTACCAATTCCAAACCAATGGTGCAATCAAAGCCGCCAATGAAAGCCTCAAAACCATAATCAACAAAATGACTGAGAGTTACAGAGATCGGGCCGATCGAATGCCTTATGCCCTATGGGGATACCGCACTTTAATTTTAACTACTATTGTGTCTACCCCTTATTCTCTAGTGTACGACATGAAAACAGTCCTACTTATTGAACAAAAAATAACTTCCCTCCGTATCATGCTATAAAGTAAAGTTAGAAAAGTAGACTGGAACCCGAGCCGCTTTGACGAACTATCACTATTGGATGGAAATAGGCTTAAGGCTCAATACCATATATAACGGTATCATTGCTGGATAGCGCAATCGTTTAAGAAAAAAGTTAAGGACTGCGGTGTCCAGGAAGGAGTACCTACCCTCAAAGAGATTGTGAAACCCGTCTAGGACCCCAGAGGGAAATTCAAACCAAATTGGATCGACCCCTACATTGTGCAAAAAATTCTTTCTGGCGGCGCAACTTTGCTCAAAGACCTTGACGGAGAAGATACGGCGTGTCCAGTAGACCTGGACCGCTTTAAGAAATTTTACCCTTAGTCCAAAAGTTCAGTGCGCGACGACTCTTCTCGTCCCCTACTATTCTTAATTTTTTTCCATTTCCCTTACTTAGAATAACGGCGGACCCGATCCTCTCAAAAAATTTCCTTTTAAAATGAGACCCATGAAAATTTTCAAAACCCCCAGAGGTACGTCGACATCCCATACGCCGTACATGGGCACGATCCCCTTGTTTTTCATAAAATGATATTCTTTTCAAATCTCCAAGAACGGCGGTTCATCTTATCCTTTACATGAATAAAAGGATAATATAAGCCTTACCGATTGGTAAAGGTAATTCAAATGCAAAATTCATCAAGTGGCATAACAAAATAAGATCAAAATCATTTTTATTTCTAATTAAGGAATACATCTCCGTTACCTGAAGTATCAGTGAAGGGAGCTGAACTGACCCCCCGTTCAACTAACTAAACCATCTTAAACAAACCTAACCCTTAACAAGACCGCACAGGAAAACATAAAAATCATCTAAAACATAATTCATCCTAGCTTCATAAAATATTTCCCCAGCTTAATAAGACATTGTCCTCAACTACCCGATGGCCCCGCTTCATTATTGTTTCCTGCCCTCGGAGGCCCTCAAGTCTCCCACTCCTAGTTAACACTTCGTATGAACTCTATGGAGCGGGATAACCAGACAAGTGTGGACAAAACCATAACACCTTCCTCCATGGTTTCGAAGGTGACTAACCACCTTTGTCCAATCTCCTTCCCCATAACCTTCTGCCCGCTTCTAAAACCACTTCACGTAGTCTCTGGACACATGCCCGACCCCACCTATAGATTTTAACAGATGGGTTGACGATCAACGACACTGTCACAAGGATCCCAACATCATCCACAATGATTCAGTCAGGACCTTATTTAAAAAAGTTTGCTATGCGAGGGGGCATAATTTGTTCCCATTCGATTTGGTAGGGAAGACACCAGGGGAAATGAAAATAAGACTAACAAAGACCAACTGAATGCATATACCGATACTCTCTATGATGTAAAATAGGCTACAAATCTCCCCACGATGGCACTAACCAATAAAGATACTGGGCTCCATGATCCATAAATCAGTTGACCCAGTTCTTTACCGACTGATCAAAACTGAAGAAATAACGAGCAAAGAAATTAGGCACAACCGCCAAGGGATACTTAGGAGGAACCTCCAAATGAAACCTCTCCACAAGCCACGCGAATAAAATTAAGGGTCTCCCTCGCAAAAAGTCGAAACAACACTCTTTCAAAGTATCAAGACCGTTCAGGGTGTTAGCTAGCACCACCATCGTTATATTATGGCGGTATGACATCCATGTTTATATCACAACCACTTTGGGATCAGTCGTCCAGGCCCTTGTCACTAGTAAAAGACTTGCAGTAAGGCCCAAAGCAACAACTCTAGCGAAGTTATCATCCTCACAGCACCTCAGGCGCACTTAATACATAACCACCCGATGATAAATAGTCCCTCAAGTAACTAACGGTCGAGCCCCCGAAGGCGAAATATGGAGAAACTCTACTAGAAATGCTTGGGGAGAATGAGAAAAATCGGGCATAGCCACGGAAACTCTAGGGCTAACCTCCAACAATGCTGAGAATTTCTCGTAGGTAGGATATACCTTATCCATGCCAAAACGAAAGATATGGTCCTTGGGGGTACTTGAATTTCACCGCTGCTGCTAGCAAGTTCTAGTCTATGGCTCGATTACACCACAGAAAAATCCGACACAAGTTGAAAATATCATAGTCAGCATTGTAAAACCACATGGCCTCTAAACCTTCAAGATAAGAGGATAATTCTTTATACATGGGAAGAGCCATTATAGGAATAGTAAATGAAAATCAAGAAAATAAATTTGGGTGTTTGTGAAGAAAACACACTCCATACCCCTCCTTTTATACCTAAAATCCTTGGAAAAAAACAAAATTTCAGGAAACCCAATTAATTCTCAACCCTACTAAGTACACTGATGTGCAGGAAAGTGCAATCGAAGTCTAAGTATAATTTGACTCAAGGGGTATGCCGATCAGTATCCCCCTTATTTTGAAAAATTCAGGTCAAGGGGTATGCCGATCAGTATCCCCCTTATTTTGAAAAATTCTATATTTCCTCTTTTACCAAAATAAATATAAAAAAAAATCCTTATTTTGAAAAATTACCCCTGAGTCATTTTATTTTATAATCACTTTCCTAAAAAAATCATTTTCATTATCAGAATAAATATTGAGTAAAAAAATGTTTTCCCTGAGTTCATTACTTTTACTCCCCCTTTTCTAAAGGAAATAAATATTTTGCTTTTCATTATCATTTCCATACTTATCTTTATCTTTTTATGAAATAAACAATATCAGTAGAAATTAAAAAGTGCATATAGAATAGGTCACTAAATCAAGAAGAATACAAAAAAAATGCATATTCTTCACAAATCTTCTTGCTTCATATTTTGTAGATAGAAAGAAAAATAAAAAAAATACAAGATGGGACACCGCCCGAACCCTCAACCATCTCCTCAAATCGTAAACCTCCATGGCAAACAGGATTTCCTCGACAACGAGCGGTGGATCCTCCACTCCCAAAGACAGAACCCTCATCAGAAATGGCAGGAGGCACAAAGCAAAAAGGAGCCAACTTCTTGATATAATCAGACATGAAGGCCATCCAATCTTTGATATCCGGTAGCTAGTTGGTCGGCACCCAAACATATTGCAAGCAAAAGAAGCAATAGTAAAAAGACGAATCACTCAGTAAAGAACAAAGAGAAAATAACCAGAAAAGAGAAAGAAAGAATATACCTTAGGCCGAAGGGCCTTATCAAAAAGCCCGGTCAACCCAGACACCGATGCATGAAGATGACACAGGACACACAGTGACTCCCCGCTACTTAGTCCAAAATAATAAGAAGGGGAGTAACCTAAATGATAGAGGCCTCCTCTGTAGCCGATGCTGCTGATGTACCACCACCCTAGTTATGGGTTGATCCCACCGCCACATTGGTACCCCTACTCGAAGACATGGAGGGACATCATAGATACATGATGACATCAACCATCTCTTCGTAAAGTACAAATAATTATAGTTCGCCACTGTATCTGTGTAGTGAGTATAAGGCTCGCCTATCATCGCTACCACCCTAGCGTCGTCTGACATCTCCCTCACCCACCTCATATGCGTAGGGGGAACCAACGGTGGGACCAACACCTCCTCCTCCACAATCTCCCTTACCACCCTCTCTCTCAGGTACCAAATGTACCCAAACTCATGCGTAATCAACCGCCTCATCTGTGAATGTATTCTTGTCACCCCTGTATCCCGCCGAGGCACCCTAAGGGATAGAAGTTCACTGTAATCCCCACTTGAGCAAAAGTATCTATTCAAGAAATAAAGATGAAAAGAAGAACTCAGAAAAGAGAAAAAAATAACCTGATCTCTCATCAAGCATTTAGAACCCACAACATATCCGCCAAAGATAAGGACTAATTCGACTGTCGGTTGGACTTTTGCTACCGGAACATACAGAAGAAGTCCCCCAAATACTCATCCTTCAGGGTCATTAACCCCACATTATACTCAGTCACCTCATAGAACCCTATCTACAATAGAGAGGAATTAGAAAAAATAACAAAAGAAGAATGCAAGAAAAGAAAAGTAAATACAAAGTTATCTCCAGAAGATATGTGGCTCCCGTTAAAGTTTGCCTCTAGCACCGACTGAAAGCATCCAAAAAAGAATAAAGGGACATCAAATTCAGGCTCCCCCAATCATATAACTGGATGTCAAAAATCATCCTCAAATATGATAAGAAGAAAAGATGGACGAAGCCGTCGTTCGTCGCCACAAAGAAACCACCAAGCATAAGAAAAATAAGCAGACGGGTCCTCACTCTCTTCTGCCACCCGTCAATCACATCCAGCCTCTTACTCAAAAGCTTCTCTATGAAAATAGAAATATGGACAGAATCCCTTGACACGATTCTACCCACGTCCCCCAGAGCCTCCTGTACCACTTTCGGTGTCTCCCTCAACGTGAGATCCACCACTACCTAAAACCCCTCGTAATCCAGCCCCAATAGCTACATGACATCTGTGTGAGTAGGAATCATCTCCTCAAATCCAAGATAGAATGTGTGGGCTGTGTCCCACCAACTCTCCCCAAGAGCACATAACATCTTAATGGAATGTGATGTCTCATCCAAAGCCTGCGCTAACTGACCATACCCGGAGTATGATACCGTCCAATGCACAACAATTGAGAGCTTCTCCTAAACGTCCTTCAACCAAATTGTACCTCAAGACCGAATGCTCGAAGGTGATATGTCAGTTTGCAATAAAAAAGAAGAAGATAAACCCTTCATTAACAAAAGGAATAAAGAGAAAAACAAATTAGAATACCAAAACTCACTGTATTTACATAGCCACTAGGGTTCTTCACCCTAGATGAAAGGTGATATGAGGGATTGTGTAGAAAGATATGCTCATTAGCCATGGTCTCAAACAAATCAAAGACATTCTCATTATCCAATGCAAGGGGCACCCTAGACCGCCACTCTAGGTCGGACCAATCATCAATAGCCATCCACTTGTCAATGTACACTTCACTTGAAAACCCATTTGTTTGAAGTCTTGAAGCAAAAAGGATTTGAGAACGATTTTTAGAAAAAGAAAATAGAAGATTCAAACACCGGGAGGTGTGAAAAATGGGGATGGATTGCCCCTTTTTTATAAAAAGTTAAAGGGCCCTTCAATCGGCAGCCCCCAGCCTATTTTGATCGGTACCCGCCTTTTTTTTCTTCCCAAGGAAGCCCCGGAGTCCGTGCCATTACCAGTTGGCACCCCCTTAAGACTGCCTATTGGTGGTCCCTTTCAATTTTGTACAAAAAATTCCAGAAAATTATAGAAATTGCCCAAAAAATCTCAAAAAAATTTGGAACACCATTTTCCTTAAGGAAATAAATTTTGGAGCACTAAACCCCTTACAAACACTCCAAATACCCACAAGGATAAGTCTTACACTCATATCCGTGTCATACTCCTCAACATAACCAATGATGCGCTCACATCCAAGTCTACTACAAATCCCCAACTGGTACCCCAAAACTTAACATCCCCTAGTGGAGTTATTACACAACACAATCCCGAGCAAAACTACGACTGCACCTGGACCCCCAAGATAATTTAAATTTCCCCATAAGACTTATTACCAGCGCTACAATATAAGGTCTTGAGAATGGACCTCGGCTCGTAGAATTTTTCGTCCATACTTTAGGTTCTCAAACATGACCTCAGCCTGCAGAATTATTTGCCCCAACTTTAGGTCCTTAGAATTGACCTCGACCCACAAAATTGGTCATCACATATTTGGGACCTCCTAATTGACCTTGGTCCATAGAATTGGTTACCACACCTCAAGGTCCTTAGAACTGACCCTGACCCTCAGAATAGGTCGTCATAACTTTAGGTCCTCAGAATTGACCTTGGCCGTCAGAACTAATCGTTCCAACTTTAGGTCCTTATAATTGACATCGGCATACAAAATTGGCTGTCTGAACTCTAGGTCCTCAGAGTTAACTTCGGCCCCTATAATTAGGCATCACATCTTAAGGTCCTTAAAATTGACTTCGACCCTCAGAATTGATCGTCCCAACTTTAGGTCTTCAGAATTAACCTCGGCCCTCAGAATTGTTCGTCCCAACTTTAGGTCTTCATAATTGACCTCCGCCTGCAGAATTAGTCATCACTACTTTAGGTCCTTAGAATTGACATCAACCCTCAGAATTGGTCGTCGAAACTCAAGGTCCTTAAAATTAACCTCGTCTAGCACAACTGGCTGTCACAACTCAAGGTCCTTAGAATTGAACTTGGCCCTCAGAATTGGTTGTCTTAACTTGCGTCCTCATAATAGACCTCGTCCTTTAGATTTGGTCATCATAAGTCTTTGTCTTCAAAATTGACCTCAAAGCTCAGAATTAGTTGTCCCAACTTTATGTCCTAAAAATTGACCTCGAGTGTGCCCCTAGAACCAATCGTAACACATCCTCCACCCACTGAATCGGTCACCATTTTCCCTTTAAGTCCTTAGAATATACCTCTACTTGCTAAATAGGCTGTCCTAATCTCCTTAGGTCCTCAGAACTGATCTCGTCCCTATGAATTAGTCACCCTCAAACTCTAGGTCCACAAAATTGACCTAAAATCCTCTTCCCCAATGTTGATGTGGTGTCTATCATTCAATGGCCTTCATTTATTCTAAGCTCGCTCGTCGGGGGGGGGGGGGGGGGGTTCTCTGTTGACACCCCATTATAGGACACCCTAAGCACCTGCTTAGGTTACTAGCACTCACTCATTCATCGCAAGCCCTATGTCATATTACAAGTACCGATGTAGAGGTTATCGGGCACTCTCGAGCCCCATTTGACTGCGATTAACTTTCTTGTCTGACCGAGAGATCAATGAATATTTAAAATGATCTGAATATCCTTTCTAACACTCTACCCCGTGCATGATTCATCCTTATGATTAAGATAAATGGTCCATTTCACTATATAAAACTAATCTAGGGGCCACTAGGTGCTTTCGGGACCCATTTAACTTCGGACAACTTTGTCTTCTGAGTATATGCTCAATGAATTCTTGAATGGCTCAAAATCCCCTTTCCAACGGTATATCCCATGCACAAACCATCCTTACAGTATGGACGCATGGTCCATTTTAGGCTGGAAAACTAATCTAAAGGCCATCGGGCACTCCCGGGGCCCATTTGAATCTAGTTAACTCTCTAGATAAAGCAAAACATAATGAATCTTTAAAGGGCCCTGAATCCCCTTTCTAATGGTCTACTCCATACACGAATCAACCTTATAGTACGGATGAACAACCCATTTTACTTCGAAGGGTCATCAGGCACTTCGGGGCCCTATTTGACCTTGGTTAAATATTTGAATTGAAATAAGAGGAATAAAATCTTGATGGGCATTGGATACCCTTTCCAATAGTCAATCTCGTGTGCGAATCGGCCTTATGGTTCAGATGAACGATTCATTTTCCTCCAAAAACTTACTTTCTAGTGACTAATGGGCATATCCGTCCCCATTTGGCCTTGTCAACTCTCGAATATGAGAGTGGCTCAATGGATTCTTAAAGGGATATGAATCCCCTTTCCAATGGTCTGCCCCCATACATAATTCTCACTTACGATTTGCATTTTATGATCATTTTTTTGTAAAACTTGTCCCAGATAGCCGATTGGCACCCTAAGGACCCTGCCTATCGATAGTGTCTTTGGGGGTTATGTGCCGATAGGCAGGTTTAGGACCATTCCAATTAACACCCACTTGGACCTTTGAATAGAGGTCATGACCTCACTTTGATAAGCACCCTGAACACCCCTCTCAACAATTAAGAGAACATTCTCTCAAATTTGGAGTTATTCCCTTCCAAAAAAGATCATCTCCCACATTCCATTCCATCATTTTCATACTCTATTTAGTAGATCCCCTCGTCATACCACCTTCATCCCATTGCAAGATCAACATATCTACACTCAAGATCCACTTAGTCTTTAAGTATTCATAAAGAGGTCCAATTTTACATCATTTTCTCTAAATTCTCTTTTTTAGTATTATTTGCTTTATTTATACTTTAGCGCTTTAGTTTATTACATCAAATACATTCATCTCGACTCTTTATTAGTAATATTTTCACATACTCTATTTTCATAAAAAATCAAAAACAAGAAAAAAGATGGTGTATCTATAAATTCTAAAATAGGGATTCTCACTAAACATTCTCATGCTTAAATCATGTTCATCTCTATACACATATAAGAGAAACCCCCCATTTGGATTTATGAGGTAATCCCACCCTATGTAATCTTCAAACTACGTGGACTTTAATGCCTCGTGGGCTACATAGGCGTCTTGGTTGAATCTCCAGATTTGCATCCTCACTTATGCACATTTATTTTATTAGTTTTATTATATATAAGTTCTTAATAGATGTCACATTCTTGTGTGCTTGTGTTTCATCCGACATATACATTCGTTCTTCCATAACAACTTGTGATTCGACAAACATTTACATTATATTTTCAATTCTTATTTTTTGGGAACAGTCCTATGGATGAACTCACTCCATTTTTTTTCATGATGCGAGTTGAATGATTCCATTCTCCATATATGTTATGCACGTAAGTACACATTTCATGGAGTCTAATAGGAGAATATTAACGCATGCCCATGAGAGATTGAAAGGATGGGATGGGGGCATAACACCTTTTCATTCCTTGACTCAGTACTCCAACCTTTGAACTATTTGGTTTTGCAAGCATCATTATTGTCCTTGATGTCGTTCTCTCGAGGTACCAACATTTCTTTTGCCGATTTTGTGCAAAATAGTCTGACGACTATATCTCTACGCATTATCCCATATTGATGACGACCGAGCGCCCCAAGAAAGGGTACAATCCAACGTGCGCACCGACGGGAACCCTGCAAAGGAAAAAGGGGGAAGCCTCGAGATACACACAATTAATAAAACTCATAAATCATTAACTTTATAAATCAATAATAATAAATTCCATATATATAAAATATTAACCAATTTAAGTTAAAAAAATTATTTAAGTCATAATTTATCAGTTTGGGTGTAACACGACATTATAGGTGATTACTTCACAGTGGTTGCAACTCGACGCTGAGGGGATAATCCGAATAAGGAAACCCTCAACATTAAACCCCGGCCCAATCCATAATCTCCGAAAATACGTAGTTATGTTCAAAATATTTATCAATGTTTTACCATGTCTTAATATCCAATTTATTTGTGTTACCTATATATATATATATCTAAATATATAGTGATGTCTCATGTCACTAGCACACAATTTATATAAACTATTTAAGTATAAAAATATGAGGAATTATACATGGGTACGGACTTTGTTCATTTGGAGAAGATGTGGTAATATTAGACTTTAGCTTGGTGCAAAGTTCCATACTGACTCGTCTTACGGGAACTTTCCTCATAATGATTTTGAAAAGCATGTTATCATTTTTCTAATGGTCGTTGTGGCCTATGATTAGCGTTGTTTTTACATATGAGCATCTCAAGTCAATTAACAGACATGATGAGTTGAAAACCTAACATTAAAATATCAATGCTGTAAAGTGCATACCCGATCCCCTAAATGGAGGTCCGGTCAAAAGATATTAAGATAAAAAAAATTGGATAGTTTATCACAATATATATGGGATAATTGACCCAAAATTTAATCATAAGTTCTTTACAAAATATATGTAGGGGTGGTTGACCTGAAAAATTGGGTAGAGTTTCTTAGCCTTATAGAGTGAATTAAATTTTCCCTGGGGAAATGTCACACTTTAGGTGCCCGAGGTGGACAGAGCTGCTTTTAAGTTGGGCAGATCTTTGATAAGTACCCAAAAGTATCTATTTTATACCCAGAATAGAAGAATTTTAGTCGCTCATTTTTAATAAAATTGGCCCCATATTCGTATTTATCTATATTGCAGGTCAATCGTAAGTCGCAGCATCAAATAGTGCTAAATCAAGTTAATTGCGACAAAGTAGCGGTTAAAAGCGTCCAATAAAGAAAATCAAACCGATCGTGAAGACTGAAGTCCCGTTTGAGCATACCTTTGCCCATACCAAACCTGAGCCTAAATCGAGTCTTAGCCATCACCCGATCCTCGTGTGTATTTATTTTGTAATTTTATTTTTTATTTATTTTATTTTAGATTTCTATTTTAGTCATACATAATTTTTAGGATTTATTTTATATTTTATTTATCTGCATTATAAATATTAGGGTCCGAGTGTTTTTTTATTAATGTTCAGGTATTTATAGGTAAATATAATAGGTGTGCGTTTTATTTTTATTTTATTTGTTTTAAGTTTTAATTAGTTTAAGTATGGTAAAAATAGTTCGGTGCTCAGGACAACTACAAAACACATGTTTCTCACAACTCGAAAGTAATGTCATTCTCAATTATTATTCCAAAAGTGAAAAATAATGAGACCATGAAACGACTAAGTGTGGTATCCAAAGACAATTGAGTCCATCTTGTGACTTGGAGATACGTAAAAACCCTCAAAAATATTAATGGCTCAAATCTCATGGGTTTTAAGTCTCCACTAGTGATCTTTTAAGGCTCTCTTGAGAATATAGTTACTCATCAGCTTTTGATTGTAAACGTGATAGTGCAAATTACTAAGTTTAGGAATTCATAGTGAAAGTATGATTTAAGAGGTATTATTTAATTTTATGGTAAAAATGTAGTTTTAGTTCGAACAAGGGTATCCCGAGATTTCTAAAAGATGGATGATAGATAATTCATGTCATAAAAAAATTTAAACTGCAAAAAAAGGATTTTTAAAATGATTTGTTTCTGAAAATTTTCAACAGAGGTATGATTTTGATAAATTTCCCACCCCAAAACAATAGAGAACATCATCCTCGATGTTTAAAACTATATATAAAAAATGAAAAGCACAAGGGAGGAAAGATATTACCATAATGAACCGCTAATGAAAATGTATCGCGTGATGGAGCAGAGATTGAAACTGAATAACATATGCGACACAAAAATATGTACAAGTCTATAAAGCATGTAAAAATCATTGGGTGATGTGAAACACCACTCCCAAACAGGATAAGACTCATACTCAAAAATAATATATGACGGGCTGCCTCCCGGTAGCGCTAAGTTTAATGTCTTCAGCCAGCCCGATTGGAACTCACCCTAAAGATAAGAACTATGAAATCACAGGGGGTAAAAAATTGGGGTGATGGGAATCACCCACAAACAATACTGAAGCGTCAATCTTGTTGGATAAAGGCTATAAAGGGTCAATGCACTTGTATAGCAAAATGCTTCACACGATGCAAAGAATCGATGGACCATGGGTGGGTGGGGATTAGGGTAAGGGTGAGAAAGGCAAGGGTGAGGGTGAATAGGCACCGATTATGGGCCTTATTGAGCTAAAAAGTGAGGTCAACAAGGGCCCTATAAGCATGTTGATCAATTTGGATGGGGAGGCAAAGTGGTTTAGCAATAGTTATGGGTTGGCACTCAGAGAAAGCGAACGACCGTTCTATAAATGGACGATAATGGCCGCGCCGTGACACAACAATGAGCTGGAGAAAATAAAAATCACTACGACATATGAATGGTGGGAATGAATGACCAAGATCGGTGTCGCGAAAGTTGAGAGTAGCACAAAGACTCTCATAGATGTCGGGGTGGAACAAAAATATAGGCACGGGCTCGTGGAGTACTGGGGTGGAGGGTGGGTATAGGTGAGGACCTAGATGCTTAGATGCGAATGGGGAAGTTATAATGGCAAGGTACAAATCAAGTGGTGGGGTGGAAAGGACAGTGTGTGGGTCAGGCGGGACAAATGGTGGAGTAAGGTGATCCAACTCAGGAGTAGGAGAGACACGCTCGCCAGGATGGTCGGAGTTAGCCTCGAGGGCACTCGTAATTGGGAATGTGGTATCAAGTGATGGATATATCAAATTAGCTACCAATGTGTCACCATCCGTGGTGGGGGGAAAATCAAACGAGGTATCCAAAGCAGAGATAGAATAGTCAACAATAATATATGACTCAACGGGATCCAAACATGGTGGGACAAGATCCATATCCACGGAGGTAGAAACCATCTCGAATTCAATCTCAGGATAGTGGGAAGCATTCGCTGTCGGAGCTAACCTATAAATATTGGGTTCCTCAGGCACACACAAGAAATGATCAAAAGGTGTAGACTCAGGAATAAATAGGGATTCTGTGGAAGGGAAAAGGCGAACCTCAATGGTGGGTTAGAGAGGATAAGGCGGTGTTGGATCAGTCTTTTCGTTAGTGGAGAAGTCAACATAGTTTTCAATGTGGGGCCCGAACTAGTGGGTGGTCTCAACTTTGAGATTCCCAGGATGATAGGGTTGGTTACAATCAAAATTAGTGGCACAAGACGACTTATCATCGCTCCACGTGGGGGAAAAATTGGGTTAACTTGGGGTGGAATTCGGCACTCGCGCACACTCAAATGACTTAAACCTTTATTCAAGCCATTGAAGGGCTTCATTTTGAGATTTAAGAGTGTGCTCATGTTCGAGGAAGAACTTGTGCAAGAAGCTCTCAAGAGAGGATGGGAATAGTGATGGTGAAGTGTTTGTGGGTGGCAGTGGTGGTTGGGGCGGACACAACTCACTATAGACACCATGATAGGGAGAATATTCATTGAAAGTGTATGGAGCGGGATCAAGTTGCTCATTTACGGGAGAAGCATCTTCGTGAGAGACAAAAGGTTGATCAGCATGACGAGCATAGTACGGTGACTGATCGCAGTGGGGTGTACGAGGTGGAAATGACGACTATTTGAAATCGTAAGGATCCACAACATGGCGGTGGTACTCATATTGCCTGAAAGGGTGATCAGGCCTCCTTGAATAGCTTGGGTACTCATAACCCTCGGCATTGGATACATCGTGAGAACAAGCCGACGTGGGTTCTGAAACAGTGTCATATGTTAACATATGTTCCATGGTGGGTTCAGATGGAGAGAAAATAAATGGACACTCATGGGGCAAGTGATTGACAAGAAAGCAGTGTGTGCACGGCGAAGCATGGGATGTGTTGACACTCATCACTGGAGGTGGTGGAAGAGGAGATGTGGGAGTGGACGACACACGAGTATCAACGGTGGGCGTTTGAGAGTTAAATCCATGAATTAATGAATGCAAGTCCGATTCGGGATTAACATCAAACAAACTTCCAGAGAATGGGAATGGACAAAGTACTCCCGTAAAGGACATTCTTCGGCCATGATGAGCGAAATATATTTAGATTTTTAAATATTTTTCAAAAGAAAAGAAAATCTTTTTCTGATTTTGGAAAATAAGAAAAGGAAAATCTTTTTGGCATTTTAAATATGGGAAAAAAATTCTTTTTGAGATTTTTTGTGGAATATTTGGAAAAAAAGGAAAATATTTTTTGGATTTTTCGAAAAAGGGGAGAAAATGGACTCGTGATTTGGACAAACAAACTAAAATCGACTACTGAAAGAATTGAATTGGACACATATGAATAAAGGAAAAATCCTAACGAGCAAGTAGCCAATTATTATCTTCAAAATTAGTGAAAGGGGTAGTCAAATTTTAATTAAGTCCGCAGGCGATAAAAATTGCGAAATTTTTCTTTGTGATCGTCAGTTGCAAAAATGTGTTCCTACTGGGCTAGCTAGTTGATTGATTTTAAATTTAATGATATCTAGGGTAGCACACAATGGATAAGCGGGTGAGTTGGGTGATGAAATCCCTTCTCGTTTCATAGGTAAATTAATTCATCAAACCATTCAATTTAGGTGCGATGTAGAAATTAAAAACCCACGAGAGCAAGTAATCACACAAAAATTGAACTCGCTTGCAGGAGATTCGTAAGGGATAAAGAAATGTACCCCCCACGGTTTTTACACATGCGGGATAAAGACGGAGTTGAGTTGACCGGGGGAGATCTCGCTTATCTCAGTCGTCCCCGGGAGTCCTACCGAGACAAAGTAGAGAGGCTTTTAAATCCTCGCCTTGGATGCCCTCTCTCTACCCTCTCCGGTTTCCCTTTTCGCTTTTTGATTTTTATGAATAATTATTACAAATAAACCGATGTCAAAATAGACCCAAAAAAATACAAAGCATCAAAAATCGTATACAACCAGTCCAAGGAGGAGGGAGAAGGAATAACAACAACTAAAAATAAAAATTAAAAAAATTACAAGTCTTCAACTTTGTCTCCACGTCAGTAAAGCGACAATGATGCCATTGATAAGTAGTTTTTTGTGCATCGTCATTGTCTTCAAAAGTAAATCTCAAACATTCCCTTGAATTACCTACAAAGCTTTCTAAACAACTTGTATTGCGGTAAGTACGGGTATCAATCCAACTTTCAAGGTGAAACAATTGGCGTGAACACTAGCAATTCAGTTTTTTTTATTATAATATTTTTATATTTTTTTTAAAAACAATTTCAAGGGAGAATTAACTAATTAATGCTAAAATTATTAAATGACTAAATAACGAAAAATAATGTGCAACCAAGTGTGATAAATGTGAGAAAGTCAAGAGATGGAATTACACCGCATTATCAATTATTTTAATTTTTTAATTTATTAATTTGAAATATTTTGAGATAATATTAAATCGATAATCTAACTCTCGTTACAATTATAAATTTAATAAAAACTTTTTCATAAAACTAATTTAAAAATGTCACACGCTGATAAAATTAAGAATCATACTATTTTCAAGAAATTACTCGCTAGGATCAATTTAATAAAAAATGTATGGATCCTCAAATGTCAACACCAAATTAATATTTAATTTTAGGATAACCCTACCTCTCTTCGAATCCCAAAATCAACATTGATTTTTTTAAATCAGTTTACTAACTCTCGTTACATAAATTATTTTATGACAGTTTAAATTAATTAACCTAGAAATATAGCATTAATAAAAATAATCAATTAATTTAATATCATACGCAGTGCATCCCATCCCTTGAATAGCGTTACTAGACAAACAAAATTAAACAATCAATCACAGTCACAAACGTGGAACAATAGTTTAAAGAGTAGAGCAAGAAATAAAATACGTAAAAGTCTCCTTTTAAATTGATTTCTTGAACGCGCTCATGCAAGTGTGTTCCACTGTCTTCACAAATCCAGCACTTGATTACATAATAAAAAGAAAACTAAACCTAAAAATCTATTCTAACACTAGACTAGTTTTTTTTGTATTTTTCTAAATTTTGTATGTTCCTACTCTGTACATAATATACACTGACTTTCTCTCTTTTGCAGTCTCCTACGTGAGTGATATGAGAGTCAGAGTCCCTTTTGTTGAGGTGCCACTTCTTGTTCAAATAACTCAAGAAATGATTTTGATGGGGAGATTTTTTTTTGGATTTTATTTGGCTAAGTCCATGTAGTTTTGGAGGAAATCTTGACCTTTTAACACATGTGGGTTTGTTGGTAAGGGTATCCAGATTCTATGGAGGTGATAAGGCTCGAGGTTTATTTCGATTTGGGCAGATTGGGTATGGATAGTCTGGTTCTACTTGATTTGGGAAGGTCTGGGTTTTTGGTTAAAGCAGGTATGGATTGATGGTCGGGTTTGGGGTTTGGTTGTTTTCGATTTCAGGTTGAGGCGTGTTCGGGTTTGGGTTAACCCGAAATGGGTATGGCAGGAGGTTCTGAAAATGGGGTTATTGATTTAGGGTTTGGTCAGTTGGGTCATGGGTTGGAGGGAGTAGCTAGTTAGGATTTCCTATGAGTTAACACATTGGGATTTGGTTCTAAGGGTCTTGGTTTCGGTTATGGTGACAGTTGGTATGCTGGTCGGATTTAATAGAGGTCAGGTGGAGGTGATGGGTCACCGAGAAGGAGGGAGGTTCAACCCGAGTCTGGCCGAAATTTGGATTTAAGGCTGGTAGGTTTGAAACAGGGTGATGGGATGGCTCAGGTATGGTGGTTCGATTAGGGGCAGGTGTTTAGGTGAGTTGGTTTAGGGGGGGGGGGGGGGGAGAGAGAGAGAAGTGGAGAAAATGGGTGTGAGGGTATTAGGGTGTGTGAGTGTGTATGGGAGGTAGTGTGTGTGTTAGTTGTTTAAAAAAATATAATCTACTTGATATTTACAACTTAATAAAAATTAAGTATAAGACTAAAACTAAAAAAATCATGCTTACTAAAAAATAAATTCTCAATCTCTAAATAAATGACTCAAATAAAAATAGAATAAAGGTCAAAACTAAACTAATAATAATAAACCATATTTTCCCTATCCATACATGTTCCAGATACCATCCACATATCATTTTCCCATCACTACCATCATTTTTGTTTAGTTTGTAATTTTATTTTTTATTTTATTTTATTTTTGATTTTTATTTGTGTCGTATATAATTTTTAGGATATACTTTATATTTTATTTGTGTGCGTTGTAAATATTAGGGTCTAAGTATTTTTTTATCTATGTTTGGGTATTTTTATGTAAATATAGTAGGTGTGCATTTTATTTTTAATTTATTTGTTTTTCGTTTTATTTAGTTTAATTTTATTATTATTAGTTTAGTTTTGACCTTTATTTTATTTTTATTTGAGTCTTTTATTTAGAGATTAAGAATTTACTTTTAGTAAGCGTGATTTTTTTAGTTTTGGTTTTATACTTAATTTTTATTAAGTTGTGAATATCAAGTAGATTACATTTTTTTAAATAACTGACACACACACTACCTACCATACACATTGACACATCCTAACAATCTCATACCCATCTTTTCCACTTCACCCTATCTCTCTCCTAAACCAACTCACCCAAACACCTGCCCCTAATCGAACCACCATACCCAAGCCACCCCATCACCTATTTCAAACATATCAGCCTTAAATCCAAATTTCGGCCAGACTTGGGTTGAACCTCCCTCCTGCCCGGTGATCCATCACCTCCATCGGACCTCCATTAAATCCGGCCAGCATACTAACTGTCACCATAACCGAAACAAAGACCCTTAGAACCAAAACCCAATGTGTTAACTCATAGGAAATCCTAACTCGCTACTCCCTCTAACCTGTGACCCAACTGACCAAACTCGAAATCAATAACCCCATTTCTAGAACCTCCTACCTTACCCACTTCGGGTCATCCCAAACTCGGACTTGCCTCAACCTAAAACCTAAAAATACCAAATCCCCCAAACCCGACCATCAATCCATACCTGCTTGAACCAGAAACTCGGACCTTCCCAAATCATGCAGAACCAAACTATTCATAACCCATCTGCCCAAATCGAAATAAACCTCGAGGCTTATCACCTCCGTAGAATCCGGCTACCCTTACCAACAAACTCACATGTGTTAAAAGGTCAAGATTTCCTCCCAAAATCCATGGACTTAGCCAAATAAAATAAAAAAATCTCCCCAGCAAAATCTATTCGTAAGTTATTTGAACAAGAAGTGGCAGCTCAACAAAGGGAACTATGACTCTCATATCACTCAAGTAGGAGACCGCAAAAGAGAGAAAGTCAGTGTATATTATGTATAAAATAGGAACATGAAAAATTCCGAAAAATACAAAAAGAAACTAGTTTATTGTTAGAATATATTTTTAGGTTTAGTTTTTCTTTTTATTTATATAATCAAGTGCTGGATTTGTAAAGACATAGGAACACACTTGCATGAACGCGTTCAAGAAATCAATTCAAAAGGAGACTTTTGCGTATTGTATTTCTTGCTCTACTCTTTAAATTATTGTTCCATGTTTGTGACTGTGATTGGTTGTTTAATTATGTTTGGCTAGTCACCCTGTTCAAGAGGTGGGATGTACTGCGTATGATAATCAATTAATGGATTAATTTATTTAATGCTATATTTCTAGGTTAATCAATTTAAACTGTCACAAATTAATTTATGTAACGAGAGTTAGTAAATTTATTTAAAAAATTAATGTTGATTTTGGGAGTCGAACTAGAGATAGGTTTTATGAAAAATTAATGTTAATATTAATTTAGTGTTCACATTTGAGGACTCATACATTTTTTATTAAATTGATCATAGCGGGTAATTTCTTTAAAATTGTATGATTCTTAATTTCATCATCGTGTGGCATTTTTAAATTAGTTTTATGAAAAAGATTTTATTAAATTTATAATTGTAGCGAGAGTTAGATTATCGATTTAACATTATCTCGAAATATTTCAAATTAATAAATTGAGAAATTAAAATAAGTGATAATGATGTGTAATCCCATCTCTTGACTTTCTCACATTTATAACACTTTATTGCACATTATTTTTCTTTATTTAGTCATTTCTGAGAAAGCGTGGCTGTGTCAAAATTGATTAAATTCGCAACTTTCTACGTTGCCACACTTATTTGATTCGAGTCTATTTTTAAAACAAAATAAATCAGTCCCAAATCATTCAACAACGTTTGTGCGTGTGTCAAACCATAAAATAAATAAAGCATGCGACACAAGTTTATGGAAAAATCCCCGCAGGGCAAAACCTTATATTTCTAGAACTTTGAAAAGTTTACAAGACCATTGACTTACATACCATCTTGCTTTCGCCCACAAGAGTAATGCACGGTGTCTTCGTCAAACCTTCAGAGCAATGGCTAGAAATCTACAGTGGTTCACGCGCAGCTATACCACAAGGACCGCAATCCTAGACACGCAGTCTGAAATCTTCACAACGACTCCCTCCACAATAGCACGCAGCTGTCGGTTGTATTCTGAGGACCTATAGTAGAGACGATTAATTCTGCAGGTCAAGGACAATTCTGAGGACCTAAGGTTTTGCTCTCTGGGGAGTCTTTATTTTTAATTTTTTGAGACTCTACTTGGTAAGGGATATTTGGTTGTGGATTATATCCTTTTTACAGGAGATAGATTTGCTGGAGGAGCTGAAATTCTCATGGTGGATGGATTGGGAGAATGTTTAGTCTGGAAATTCTACTTGGGAAACAGTCAATGACTTGAGATTTTGGGATTCCACTGGGGAGTGTGTTTCTCTGAGATGCTTCCAGAGAGAGATATCTGACTGGCCTATAGTTCCACTGGGGAAGATGGATTTGGAAGTTTCGCTGGGGAAGCCTCTGATTTTTGAGATTTTGAGTTCCGTTAGGGATGCCTTGAGATTTTGGGATTCCGCTTGAGAATTATAGTGAACTCCGGGGATCCAGGCGCACCGTTTTAGGGTTTAAATTGGGGATAATAATGTAGTTTGAATATGGTGGGGAATTTTAAGAGTTTGAAAAATGGTTTTATTGGTGAAGTAATGTTCCATTATTTATTGGCAATTTTAGGAATTTTTCAATGAATATTTGGAATTTTCTAGCATTTTTGTACAAAATGTTTAGGGGGTTGCTGATTGGTGGGTGGCAGAGGTTACCGTTCGGTAGTGCCACAATTTATGGGATGCCTTGGAATGGGGAAGAGGCAGGTTCCGATCGATATGGGGTTTAGCATCTGCTGGGGATTAATTGTGAGGGTTCTCAGATAGAGGTGGATCGTATCCTGAGTGTGACTCCCAAGGAGGTGCAGGAGACGTTAGGAGATGTGGGGATGAAGTTAACCTTTTACCCTTAAGGGATGGATCCTCGGGACACAGGGGTGACGGATAAATATGTGCAGATGTGGCGGTTGATAGCGCATGAGTTTGGGTATATATGGTACCTAGGAGAGAGAGTTGTGGGGCAGGTGACATCTAATTCTGGTTCTTTCCCTTCGGGATTTTCCTGCAGGTTCATCATTGACTCTGGGAGCTTGGGGTTGACCATTTTGTATGTTTGATTTAGCGGCCATGCACCTAAAAAGAGACTTAAAAAAATAAAAAAGATATGCATATTTTGTTTGATTATCTTATTTTAGTGGGATACTCTATATGCACTTTAATTTGTTGTTGAGATTTTTGATTTGATAAAGAGTAGGAAAAGTGTATTTTTAGAAAATTTTAAATATGTTTGAGTCGGATATGGCCTCGAAGGCTTGGTTGAAAAAGAGCTTCACTTTTGAAGGGATTTATTTTGAGAAAAACTAGGAAAAATGAGTTTTTGGAATTTTTGTTGAATAGAAGAAGGCCTGAGAGTCTTGGTTGTTTTATGGATGAGGGGATAGGAATCTTGGTTATAAAATGGAGCTTGTCGCCTTCATTAGATTGTGATGAATCTGGTGTTTTGAACAGACTTTATTGATGCTAATTATATTGGAGCTGCTGCTTTGGGCCTAACTTTGAGGCTCTTGTTGGTGATAGGGGACCTGATGGTGGATCCTCAATCGGCTGTGATAACAGTGTGGATGTCATATCATTGAAATCCTACAACGGTGATATTGGTAGAGATTCTAAATGGTTTAGAAGCATGTTGAGAATGTCGTTATGATTTTTTAAGAGAAAGTCCGATTATGATGTTCATGTGGCTGGTTGAGAGATTCCATTTGGCAGTGCCCCCTAAATATCCCTTGGAAGTTGTGTCCAATTTCTTCACTTGTTATTTAATGAATTTTATCCCATACATAAAGAACTGGGTAAACTTGTTTGTGGAGTACAGAGCTCGATGCCTGCGTTGGTTGGTGCCATGGTAGGGGTTGCTACAACCCATTTTAGAACTGGGGGAATATCAGTACGTTCGATTAGCTGGTCTTTGGCAGACCTCATTCTATTTCCCCAGGCTACTTCTGCACCAAGTCGGATGGGAGGAAATTTTGCATTCACGTACCCTTTATTTCTTTCCAGTAGAGGAATTAACTGAAGCCCTGTGTATGGAGTTGGGTTCTCTGTGGGAGAATCATTGGCTGTCAACCCGTCCTTCTCAAGCTGTTGGCAGGGTTTGACATATTTTTAGAGATTATTTGAAATGGATGTGGAAGCGAGTGGTGGAAAAGATCTTGGAATAAGATACCGGACAAAGATGGTTTTTATATTTGATACTATGGAGGGGTTGTAGTGGTTTTCTCCAGGCTGCTTAAGTCATATCACTCCATAGAGTGCCTTCAAAATATCAATCAGGCAGGGGGAGTTTGGGGGCCTCAAGGAGTAGATGATGATGAGGATGGGTCTTTTGGCATCTTCGACTAGGGCCTTTGTGAAACATGTGTTAATTTCTTACGAGAAATTTATGACTGGGATGTGTTTGCTTATTTTGGTTCTTGGGAATAAATTTGGTAAGGTTTGGATTGATTTATTTTAGGGACAGTTTGTTTAGCAGGGGGAGAGTTATTTGACTCCCTACGCTGATATTTCATGTAGTTGTACTGAATTCTCCCATTATGGAATAAAAAAGGATTTTAATTATAGTGTCGTTTACCTTATGCTCAGACCCTTGTACCAACTCATGGAAGAGCTCCCCTATCTTCATGATAAGACCTTTGAAAAAATAAGGCAAATAGAGCTAGTCCAAGAGGAAGCTCGTAGGGCCAAAGCCTTTCCTCTGAGGTATTAGAAGATTTCGAGAAATATTAAATGAAATTTGGAACATATCAAGAAATGGGTTGTGTAGTAAATGTGTTAAAACAACCAAACTTGAATGAATGTAATAAATATTTCGGTAAATGTGAAATGGACAAGTAAATGGATAAATCTAGTAATGTCCATAAAGGAATGAAAAAGGGTTAAAAAAGTGGATAAATGCGTGGTTAAGAAACCTAAATGGTTAAACCCGTTCTTAATACAAGAATGTGTTGTAAAACAGGATTTTCAAAGATTACATAATTATTTTCTACACAGTGAATGCGTGTGGTAAAATGGTTATTTTCAATGAAAATACTAAAGTCTATGGTCTTGAATGAATGGGTTAATTTCCAGTAAAGGAAAGGGTTTTAGATATATTAAGAGAAAGGGTTTCAAACGTTGATCCGAGTGTGTTTAATAGAGTGGGAATTCTATGTACTAATAAAGAAAGCCTTTAATAAGATTAAGGTCAAATAATTTGGATAAGTAAGGTTTTCAGAAGTAAAACGGTTGACACATTGCCATGTGTATTTTCAAAGGTGTACATGTGCAAATATATACATATTTTCGCATGCATGTGTTTGTAGCATGTGAGTATTTCTTTCTGCCATTCATTTCTATATTGTTTGTATAAATCCCACGGAGGCATAAGCTCACGTCCCCACTTTGTTACAGCAGATTGGGTGCCGTTCCATAATTTGAGGGCGTTTTACAGGTAAGTATATTTTATTTATGTTTACGTTAGTAGCTCTATTTACTTGGACTTCAGGGTGCTCCCCATGGGTGCCTCATGTAGTTTATCTTGAAACTGGAGTACTGTGCTAACAAGTGAAATGTAATTAAAATAAAACTGGACTAGCAACATTATATATGTTGTTCCATTGCACTTCACAACTAATGACTCAATTTGGATGGGGTTGACTCATGGGTAACCCATAAATTTGGGGCAAGAGGTACAAATAGTATTAGAGCTCTAGGTTTAAGGTTCCTTTCGGGTGTGAGGAGATGAGGTCGGTATTAGATCTTTCATCATCGGTGTTGATTTGGGTCAGTCACACTAGTTTGGTGACGATTTAGTTTGTGTCCTCGATGGTAAAGTCTAGGTGGTTTTCACGACAAGTTAGATTAATGTCAAGTGGCACATGATTAGATTGATGATTATTAATCTCTTACGCATTTCTGATTAGAATTGTAGAAATTAATCGGTGTCCATGCAATCCAAAATGTGGTGGCACCATAGGTTGTAGTGAGAGGGTTTTTTTGTTCCAGCCTTTATATACATAAAGTTGTCGGAGATGTTAATAGAATGAAATATTGATCGATTGGGAAAGTGGCACCAAATTGTGAATAATCAACGGTAATGATTGAATGTCAGAGTGTCATAATTTTGTAATGGAAAATCGTGATTTGAATTATATGTATCCTTGGGTGTGACACATATGAAGGTCGATATCGATGTTATAATTAGGAAATTTTGATCCTTTAAGTAATACCGCGATTGATGGTAAAGTCGATGGGAATATAAATTGATGTGCACTAACACTAGAGGATAAATTAGTCTTAGTTGATAGATACTATCCTTATGGGTGAGTGCCTTAGTGATTGATGGACGACAGAAGCACCTTATAATTCATAATTAAAGTTACGGGTCATTTATGGCAAGAAGTCACGTGAGTGACAATGATGAGTTATAGCGACAAGTGAGTGAACATTAGGTAGCTCTTTGGAGAAGTGATTTGGAAAGTAATGCAACATTTGTTGAATAGGACATTTAGTGACACCGGTGGTGTATACTTGGAGATGTACATGTTAGACACAGTGTCTCATGTCGTACCAAGAAACCTTAGTAGTAGTAACATTGTGTAGTGTTCATTGTGGCTTAGTTGGAATGCTTATGAATTCCCCGATTGAAATTAAGTGATTGGATAATGTGTTTATAAGTGTTAGTTATGTGGTGAGGAAGTACTAGGTCCCTTGGGTGAGGGACCAAATGTAGTATACTGCGATTTATGTACCTTAGCTATGATGTGGGATAGATAATCTTGATGATTGAGGTAACCTAGGAGTGAACCTAGATAATCGTGGGGACTTAGTTCCGGCGTCATTAGGGTCGGACTCCTCTTGGGCAATAACTGACGCCCTGTGTCTTATCAAAGCCTTAATAATATAAATTAAAGTTTGGTGATTGTGATTTGGCATTTTTAAATATGATCCCTTATGGCATTCGTAGGCATGAACTTTAGTGTCATAGGCAATGCTCGATGTCCCTACCCTACCAATATATATATATATATATATATATATATATATATATATATATATATATATATATATATATATATATATATATATATATATAGTTATGTTTGGTAATTTAACACATGGTATGAGGTCCATGTGGTAAGACGAGTCAGTTGTAGTAGTTGAATTCTCATAAAAGATTAGAAGATATAGGCTTGTGGAATCATATTGAAATTTTCCTTGGAGATTTATACTAAGGTTTATCTAGTGAGATGTTAATGCGGGTGGTAGACATTCCTAGTAATGATGAATTTAAGATTGCATACCATCTATTATAATGACAATAATGTCTCTCCTCAGAACCATTGATAATCATTATTACATCGAGGTTTATGCAGTGATACACATTCGTATTAGTAGACCCTAGGTTGCGTAGCACAGGTTAGGATATGGCTTGTGATTTCTCATATTAGACGTGCGGGTTATTGGAGAGATAATTAAGTGTGGTGTAATAATCCATAATGCATTTGGGAATCATTGTCATATTTGGGTTTGCATAGTGATGTTAAATCATTTAGGGTTGTAGTAGGTTAGGGTCACGTTGATTTATAGAAGTACTTAGAGATAATACCACGGTCTTTGTTTGTGAGAGCGTGCCATGATATGACCTTCAAGGATAATTTTGAAAATAGTTTGATCAATTCTAGGTGGTGCACCTAGAAGACTTAAAATATTGAGGTTCATTGTGGCTTTTTGAAATAACCCACGGGGCGAAGTGTTAGGCATAATTATAGCATCTAATTGTGATACATGTGCGGTTAGTAATCACCCTTTTAGAGGAGATCATTAGGTATGAGTGATGTTTGAAAGATGAGATGCCATTAGGGTAATTTTGGTTTAATATCATGTAGACAGAGCTAAGAATGGTAACAATGGTTCATGAATTGAATGTTTGAAACTCTATGAGTACTATGTGCACTTGATGAGAGTGATCTCGAAAACTGAGGTTAGATACTGTGTGTTAAAATTTTGAAGTCCAAGCTGTGGTAGGTTGAAAACTAATGATAAGTGTCAAGAGAGGTAACTTCGCCCTACATTATAATAGTTGTGCTTACCGGTGATGGATAGGTAGAGTTAGTCCTAAAGAGGTAAGCCTAACATTTTTTCTTATCGAAGGAAACTTGTATGTGTTATGTTCGTCCGACATGGACGAATGATTTTTTAGTAGGACTCATCAAGGTTAGAAGTCCAAGCTAGGGTACATGGTAAGGCTATATTGATTATCAAGTATCGATAAAGAGTTATAAAATCCAAGAATACATTGTGAGTTGTCACTTCGGGTGATTCGATTCACTGTCGAAATTGGATTATTTTCCTTTGGGCTTAATAGTCATAAGATTCATTGCGTTTATTGTGTCCTCTTTGATCTCGATAATGGAAAGTTATTGATCGGCTCTGATGCAGGTGTGGTGCTACATAATCTCAGTAGTGATGAGATTTATGCCTGTGGTGGTTGATGTGTCACGGTAAATGAGTGTGCTCTTCTCTAGATGCACCTTCGTTCTACACCAGGTTGTGTGTAAGTATGGTCTCACGTTGTTTCCTATAGTTGCATATATTACTTGGTTGCCTGGGTTAACATGCTTGTTAGTTAGCTGGTGTAACTATTTTAACTGGATAGTGTGTCCTAAGGTTATGACTTGGGAATATTAGAAATATTGGAATTTGATAAGACATTAAAAGGTAGTGTTGCACTTGGTTCAAAATTGTATGGATTGAGGTCATGATCGCTCGTATGTGTTTCCGTTGTGATACCTTGGATGACTATAGGTTAGCATAAGGATTTCGTAGGAGATATCGGTCGGGTAGACCTATGTGATAAGGTGAATGACTTGATAATCATTGGAATATATAACCATAAGTGTTGAGGTTGTATCATCCTAGGCTAGGCATGACCCAAGATTTATTTGAGGAAACATAGGTTGTGAATTCTAACATAGAGGAAATCCTCAATAATGAGTTTATTGGTGATGGTACCATATTTAACGAATATCGAACATCTCGAGGTTTCGCTAAGTAGGCATGTCAGTCATGCTCGATAATTTTGATAAGACCTTAGGGTTCATTGTGATTGGATTATCAAGGATGATGGATGAGATTTAAGCCTCTTGGTTTAGACCATAGTGTTGAGAATACAAGGATTTGGAACTAATTGAAGGTGATTGGATCCTAAAGTTGAGGACCAAGAATTTTGAGGATGAAATTCCTTAAGGAGGGAAGTTTCTAATACCCCTCCCTAGAAATTAATATTTTTATTAAAAATTTGAATATTTTATCCGAGGAAATTACTGGAGAAAGAAATGCACAAGGAAAAAGGGTGAATTGTACATAAAGTTGACACGTCGCATGTCGTGATTAAAAGGAAAATCCCACGTTTCATAGTCCGCATGGAAGGACATTTAGGTTCAAAATATTATACTTAATATATTGGAAGAGTACGACGTGAATTGGTCGATGAACGGACGTGACATGAACACGGTTAATATAAGGTGATATTGTGCCGGTACACAACGTAACAAGGTGGAACTTAGCGCATTTTTTACAAGGATTTACTTTAGCTCTAAAAATAATTTGACAAAGTTTTTAGAGTCTTTAAAATATATATAAAAAGGTCATGGGGTAAAAAAATAAGAAAAGAGAAGCTTTTTTTCCCAGGGACCGATCGATCGGGGTCCCTTGGCCAGTCGACCGGGGGTCTCAGATATGGTCGGGGCAGGAAGAGTTTTTTTATACGTTGTCTCCATTTTGTCCATTGATCTGCATGAGTTATCAACTGTAGGCTTATTTATACCTGATTGTTTGGGAATGGAAATATTTTCTTTTTAAACCACAAAGTCTTATAGTTTGAGTATAAGAGAGAAAGAAAATCTTATGTGGGCATATACACACTCAATTTTTCCTTCAGACTTAAACTCTCTCTTTCTCTCTATCTTTGTCCCCATGAGGGAAGATCCTTCTACCCCAAATTATGTCCACCATACACTACACCAAATATGTCGAATTGTCACGGTCATTGACCTTGACAAGTTAGACTTGTCAAGGTCAATGACCGTGATAATTCTGGGGGTGACAACTTTTATTATCACGGACTTATCAAGGTCATTGACCGTGATAAGTTTGTTAAACTTGTCCCGGTCATGTCACGGTCCTTGAACTTGAAATTTTTTGTCATGGTTAAGGATTGTGACAAACCAGTGACATTTAATAACAAATTGTCACGGTCAATGACTGTGTCCATTCTGGTCAGAATTGAAAAAAAATCTCCAGGGAAATATGGCTACTGCCACTACACAACAGTATATTTGTACCTGTTGTAGCAATGTTGTACCGGTTCAAACATTATATATCCAAATAAAATAGAGATAATGCAAATATACATTCAAAACAATATGCATCACGATATAATTTGAATAGAATTCAAATATAACAAATTAAAACAACAATTCAATTCAAATAATGTCACTAAATGTCTGGGGTAAGGTTAACTCTGAGGAGCTGAGTAGGCCACACGATATACGAATTGACACACCCACCAATATACATTGTGCTGCATTATTTGCGCAACCACAAGGGGGAGTTCTCCTTCTCGGGATCACATGCATGACGAGCACCTTGGACTCGATGTCTTGAAGCAAACGTCCATGAACTGGGATACCCTGGACTATATTCAGGTCCCTCAACCCCCACCCTATCTGATGGACATCAAATATGTCTAGTTTAAACACACTCGGCCAACCAAGTGTCGACATTGGTCTTCTGAAGGGAGCCAAATAGAGGAGTGGATTATCAAAGTCTGCACGTGTCAGCGATGAAGCAACGAGGTCCATATCCTCATCATCCTTCACCTCGTCCTCCTGCACCTCCAACTCCACCACCTTCTCCTTCCCTTTACCCTTACAGTTTTTTCCCAATGAACGCTTCATGAATGAGAACATATCTTGGACCATTGCCTCCAAACGGGATAGCTTCGAGTCATGAGAGTCCACCGTTCGAGCCAACCCGGTGTCGCTCGTCTCCAATCCTATGATCCCAGATTTGGCCACCCACGATCTTACCCCCGTTGTCCTCACCTTGAGATCGGCACCAAGTACTTGGCTGAGTTCGTTTATGGACAAAGATGCCTTGTTGGTATCAGACTACGACTCATGCATTTCCTTAAGTTTTGCCTGAAACGACAAAAAGCACACGATTAGTAAAATAAGTAAATAAAAAAATTATAATGTTATTAAAAAAAGTAAACTATCGAATTACTTACAATCGTGGACATGACACTCGGGGAAACCTCTTTATCCTTCCCCTTCTTCGTCCAAATATCCACATAAGTATCGATCCTATGTGGCCTACCCCCAGGGCCACTCCCTGTCCCCTTAAATAAAATAAAGTAAAATTAGTATTGGCCCCACAAAGTAAAATAATGCAGAATAATATATTTCTGTAGTTATAGAAAAATTAAATATTACCATTATCCTATGCTCCACCTCTGTGTAAGACGTCCGGCCGGATTAGTGCACGTCCGTATTTTTTTCTCGGTTTTCCCTCCCCGATTGGCGAGATGCCAATTGTCGATCCCCGATCTCATTGTCAATGAACTTTTGCCATTTTTCCAATGAGATCGGCTCCTTCAGCGAGATGGATTCACGCATTTGAACAACGAACTCTCGGGTCTTCCCAAAGTACCGGGTCCGCATATTTTTCTTCCACGTCTTGTGTTGCTCCCTCAACTGCTCCAAAATGGAATCACGTAGCTTTGGATCCAGGTTGAATTGTTCCTGTCTAAGAAATACAATGTTAGTTGCGAATAAATATCAATATATATAAATGTAAAATGAAATCGAAATCGAAATCGAAATTGAAATTGAAATTGAAATTGAAATATTCAGATAAATATAAATATATTACCTGTAGTTCCATCCAAATAGCTAACTTGAGCTCATTTGGTACTTCCTTCCAACTAGTGTACCCCGGGTCTATGATCGTCTTTACCGGCTCAAGGGATCTCGATAATATCCCCATCTTGTTCTCGATGGCCATCCCCAATTTTCCATATTTTGGGAGCCTAGGGGCTAAGGAGCCCTCGTCGCCTCTGCTACTACCGAGCCCAGACGACATCATCATAACCAACATCATCATCCTCGCCTTAATACCTGAAGGAGACATTTGCTGTAAAAAATATTATTATTAGCACAAATCAAAATGAATTAGAAGAAGACATGCAAATATGTATAATTACTACAAATCCAAATGAATTTTTATTGTTTAACACCTCAATTCTGATTTCCAAAACAACAGCATCTAGCTCATAGTATGTACAATTACTACAAATCCGAAACATCCCCACCCCCACCCCTACTGTTCACACTACACAAGAGAGAAAATGATAAAGTGCAAATCAATTAAAAGCATTAAAAATGGATTGATAAAGTACAAATTGGAATATTTATTACAAATTCAAAAATTGTTTCAAATTCAGGTTATCATAAAAAATGGATTGATATTCGGTAAGAGCAACCAAGTCATGCACACTACTATTTAGACGCTTTGGTGCGTATATGACAATTGACCATGACTCATTGTTGATATACTCCGAGTAAAACACTTGGTTAACCTTTTGAAATGCATAAACAAATGGCTCATCGCTCACGTGGTCATTGCTCTTCAACTTGTACAAGTCAACCATGATCAAATTGGTGACAGGATCAACTTTACAAGCATTTTTATCCTCAACTCTTACCCAGTCACAGTAAATTACAACCTCTTTGAAGCTTATGTAATCCAATTCAAATATATTTCCGATAATACCATAGTAAGTCATTTTAGCTTCAATGAGGTTTTTATCTTTTGCGCTCTCTCGAAAGAAAGTAAGAGCCTTGTATAAAATGCCCGAGTTCTGTACATTTGTACTTTTCTCGTACACTTTAGCGCCAAAAATGTAACCGTTCAATCGATACTTTTTGTACTCCTTTACCACGAACAAGGGTTTAGTGGCTAGACAAGCAAGCCTTGATGTCACATCACCCGTCTTTAAGAGCTGAGAATATATAAATTACTTATATTAGTTGTAAAAATTGAGTTTAATGTAACGTTATATAACGGTCATTTTCATTATAATTATCTCTTGTGTCAAACACAACCTAAATTCACGAGGGAGTAACCCTTTCACCCATTTCAGAATTCCTGTCACGCTATTTCCAGATAAACCATACTGCGTCTTCAAACTGTATAGACCAACCATGTCATGTAAAGTTGTTTAATCTTTCTCACAGCCAGAGTATAACAATTGGGTCGCCTTAAATTTAAAACTTTGGTCGTCATCGTCAAGGTTATCGTGATATCTTCACGAGCACTTGAACCTTGTACATCATCAGTAACCTCATTATCCTCTGCTTCATAAACTCCGTACGCATCATCAACTAAATCCTCTAACATATTATGATCTACGTCGTCCCCTTCTACATCTATACTACTTTTTGAAGGTTCTTGTGAAGGTTGTTCGGGGACAAAAGGAACTTTTAATTCACCATAAAAACTTCAAAATCAATAACTATCTTGCATACCTGATCTTAACATATGTAGTTCAACTGTTTTCCACTCAAACACCTTACCATTCTTTCACCTAGCACATGAACACGGAAACTAATCATCATTATGACATCTCTTTGCATATTTCACAAATTCATTAGCACCTCTGCGAAACACATCCCCCATTCTATTTGTCTCACCCATCCACTCTTTGTATTTCGGATATCCCATCACAGCTACCACAACTAATCACATATTAAAGGTAAGAAGCGTATATTCATGGATTAGAATAAACAAAACTTATATTTATAGTATGTTTTATTTAATTATGTCTTAGATTCTTAAATTTCAAATTTAAATTCAATTTATAATAGAAATTCATATTTTCTCCATCTCCTCTAAAGGGTGAGTGGTCCTATCCCATTCAAGGCCGCATATTTCTGTAATATAGTTAACAGATCATGCACATTGTTACGATTTGAGAAAAATTCGGCAACATATCCCCATATTTCTCCAAGTACATGACGTAGATTGGCAAGTGTGAGTGTTATTTCAATTGATCAATTGAAATAACAGTCACACTTGTCAATCTAGTATGTACCTAGAGAACATTAGGATACGACTGCAGAACTTCCTCCAAAAGTAACAACTTTAAGCCACTAAGAATATTATTATACAAAAATTATGCAGTCTCAAACTATCTAAATGGGACAATTCAAGAGATCTCATTACAGGGGCAATGACTCTCGAACGGGTCTAAGGGCTATTGAATGCATACGCATAAGAACTAGAAGGCTAGTATCTATGCGCGCTATATGTAATTTCAAGTATATATATTGTTCGTTATACAAAGTAATTTTCAAAAAAAGTTGAAAAATACCACCCCCATATGGACAATAATCCAATGGTCATGCCACTTTTAAAAATAACCAACCCAACATTTACTAAACAAAATAATCCAACAGCAATGTCAACAACAAATGTGTATCCCGTACTCCTTCTAAATCATCTACACAATTAATTCATTTCATCAATGAAACTAACAATTAAAGTATACAATTATTAATTTACTAATTTACAATGAGGGGCAATCCTACTTTCATATATTAATTTACTAAAAAAATTAATAATCAATTAATTCATTTACAATGGACACTACTTGCATATGATGGAAAATATCTAATAAACCAATCAAAATTTAATGAAAAAAATTAACAAACCCCACCCCCACCCCATTTCCCCTTCCCCCTGCCCCACACGCACGCAGCCCCACCCCCGTCACACCCCTCGCATCATTTCCCCCTCCCACACATACGCACAAACATGCACACTACACACACATATACACACGCGCGCACATACACACACAAGCGCAACCCCGCCCCCTGCACCAACCCCCCCCCCCCCCCCCCCACCACCACAAATACACGCACACCCACATACACCCCCCTCCCATCCCCTCTCCTCCCCACCCCCCAACCCCCACCCACCACACACACAGACACACACATGCAGATATACACACACACACACACACACACATACACACACACACATATATATATATATATAAATGGAAGAAAGAGAGAGATAGAGAGAGAGAGAGAGATAGAAATCAACCTGAAAGTAGAGAGAGAGAGAGAGAGAGAGAGAGAGAGAGAGAGAGAGAGAGAGAAAGAGAGAGAGAGAGTGGAGGGAAACAAAGCGATGGGAAAAAAAGGAGGGGAAAGGGTTTTTTGCTGCTAAACTTGTCACGGACTTGTCACGGTCCTTGACCGTGACAATATTATAAGTATTGTCACGGTCATTGATCGCTATAAGACCTTGTCACGGTCAATAACCATGACAAAAAAAGCGTGTTTTTTTGTCACAGTCGATGACCGTGAAAAGTCTGGCCGGCTAAAGGGTGCTAATTTGGCCTTCTTAGTGTGGTGATATTCCCACACTCCTAAGCCATTATTTCTCCATTATAGACTATATCTAAGCTCCCAAACACTTGTAGAAACCCAAGGATAACTTGTTAGGTGAAGAAGATAGTGAGCCTTGTATGTTTGATGGGTGATTGAAGGGGGGTAATCTTGATGATGAAGTGGATTTCATGGATAATAAAGAAATCTTGGATGGAGCTTCCATGGAGGCAAGTTTTAGAAGGCTTTTTGAGACCCCCTTGGGGCCACCTTTTGGAGGTTGGGGGGGGGGGGATCCTCCATCTTGTTCACCATTTCCACCATTGTTTGAGCTTATTGAGGTGGGTAAACTAACTTGATTTATGTTTGGTTGATATTGTATAAATTGAGCATGTTTATTTGCATATATTAGGTTAAATATATGTATAATTTGTTATTAGTTTGCGTCTAAGTGTTGATTAACGATTATCTTAACATTTATATGAAAATGGGTTCTAAAAAGATGATTTTTAATGGCTTTTGAAATGTAGAAATTTTCACAATATGTGCTCTTAACATTTTAGGTAATAAATATGTTAGAATGGTGTTTAAAGTATAAATGATGTAATTTTATGCAAATAAATGCATTAGGCTTGTGTGAACCATTTTTATGAGTCAAAGAGGGTATTTTCTACTTGAAAAATGAATATGAATATGAGAAGGAGAAACTTTCATTTTGATGAATATTTAAAGTGTATGAAACTCATGTGGAAAGTAAAGTGGGTTAAATATTGAAATGTATGAAAGATATGGCCTTAAATAATTTGTGGTGTAAAAGTAAATATTGGAAGTTAAAGGGGTTAAATGTGTGAATAGTAGTTAAATTCATGTTAAGATGCCAATTTTCATGAGTAAAGTGTGTTTTCAAATGTTGAGAAAATGAGACTTTAATATGTAGAAAAGTGTGATGTTATGTATTAAAGATGTTAAAGTAGTAAGTAAAAAGGTGGAGTTAATCGTGATATTGAACAAGTGTTAAAATGGTTAAAAGGTGTTTAAAATGTTAAGTGGGAGATTAATAACCATTTTGGAAAAATAACACTTGAAAAGGACCAAATAGTAAGTTTTGGAAAATGAATGGTAAACTGGTAATTTACTTGAAATGGGATAGTTTATGGTATATAAATATCAAAGAATGGTTTTAATATAGTGTGGGTTGAATAATAAATTAATTTCTAAATGTGGATGATTTTTGTATTAGATCAACGTGTGGGTGAATAAAAGACTTAACGAAGAAAGAAATCATTTTCCAAGTGTTAATGGAAAAACGGACGATTAAGTCCGGGCCATTGGCTTCGGCCGGTAAAAGTGGAATATTGTGGACATTTTTTAAATATTAAAATAACATGAAAGGAACTCGGATGGCACAGGGATAAAGCAAGAAGGGCGCGGAGCCCTTGGGTGAAAAGCCCTAAATCACTAGCCAGAGCTTATGGTGCGCAATGTGGGTAATTTTTCAAGATAGGGATTTTTCTGAAATTGATTTTGATAAAAGAGAAAAGATGGAATTTTTCAAAATAGGGGGTTTGCTGATCGACATACCCCTTAACCTGCCTATTGGCATGGGGCCAAGTCAAATTATCCCTAGGCCTTGATTGCACTTTCCTGCACATCGGAGAACTCTTGTGGGGTTGAATTTTACTCGGATTTACAGGGCTCTTGTCCTTTGCCAAAGATTTTAAGTATAAAAGGAGGTGTGTGGGAAGGGTTTTCTTGACCAATTGCCACATTTCTTTTCATGCTTCATATTCTTCATTCTCAAATGGTTTTTCCCATGTGTAAAGGATTAACTTCTTACCTTAATGGTTTGGAGATTATTGTAAAAACCCGGATTTTTTTAAATGAGAATTTTTAAATTAATTTTGGAAATCGGAGAAAAAAATAAAATTTTGCCTTTTATAAATTTTATAATTTAAAATGTTGGTTTTTATATTTGAAAATAAATTTTCAAATGGAATTGCAATCGGAATTAAAATGGAGTTTTATTGAATTTTTATTATATAGAAAAGTCCTCAAAACATAGAACTCTCTAAGAGTCCTCAAAACATAAAACTCTCTAGAAAAAAACAATATTCTTAGAAATTCGACCGTCCGATCGAGCTGAATTTTTCACAGCAGTCCTGTCTCGCCGATCGATACAACATACTAAAATTTCAAGACATTTTGATGGTCCGATCATCCGTAATGATTTTTTGAGTGTTCATATCTGATTAGAACTCTTCTCTTAATCAAACTCTTAATCCTTTATATATCAACAAATTCGTGGTTTGACTTTTCAATTAACTTTTCCTCAAACTTTTTAACTAGAAGACCTCTCCAAAATTGCTCCCTCTCTTCTACAAACCTTAGCCCCAAACTTATTCAAGATTTCAACCTTAAATTAGAAGGTTTATTTGGTGGTTTCTCGAGTTTGGGCTAGAACAAGATTTGATTATTTTCGCGAGAAGAACGTGATGGTGTGATTAGATTTTGAGGCTGAAATTATGTGATGATTCTTGTGATGGTTTAAGGTATGGGGTGTTACAAAATATTCTCTTTAATCTCGCGAGTGTTATTCCCTTTGATTTCATGTGATTATTGACTCATTTGAATTGCTAAATTCATTTGGAATATGTAAATTGTTGTTGGAAATCGGATTTTGATTCATGTGGTATTATTTTTGTGTTGAGCATATTGTCATGAGATTTTAATATGGCACTGATGTTGGGCACCTGCCAAGATTCCTGTTACGGCTTCTTGATAAAGTATGGCAGGCGTGGTGATCCAGTTAATGTGTTGTTGAGAAATTATATTGATAAAAATTCTATTGAGATTCACATTTGATTTGGATATTCTTACTCGTGTTGTTACACTTTATTCACCACGAATATATTTATTGAGCATATTTCCTGTTGTATTGTGTACTTTCCCATATTTTCTTTTAGTGGAAGGTTAGCGTGAATTTTGGGCGCTTTGGACTAATTGGATATCAAATTTTAGTTTGGATATTTTGGAAAGAATATTCGAGAATACAATGAGAAGATTTGTATTTATTTTGATGTATAGAGCATTGGCGATTTATTTTATTTCGAGATAGATAGTTTTATTATTTTGAGAGACTTGGTTGTATTTAATTTGAAGAGATCCTCTTACTTTTATATCGTGGGATTTATTTCAGATACTCTATACCTTGTTATTTGTGGATTCGGTTAGTTTTATCATAGTACCGCTCTGCCCCACTCTCCCCGGGCGCGGGCGTGGAGTTACAATTATGTGCTTATACAATGTGGATTACAAAGCTTTTAACTTGCGCTGGATTTCTTTGTGACATAACCGAGTCATAGATTGGAACCTACTAGTAGCATCATTACACTTCTGGTATCCTGAAGACCATGTCTTTCTTTTTGGTCTGGATGGGCTTTGATGATACCAAATACAATATCAACGAGTAATATAGTATGATCTCAATCATGAATAGCTTTGCAAGGGTAACAATGGTGTTTAAATAGGTGTATTAATGAAGAATGAAATGAGGGGAAGAGGAATAAGAGTAGAATATAAGTGGTTCAGCCATTTTCCCTACTCCACTGTGCAGGTGAGTATGAACTTCACTATAAAAATGGGCACTAACGGCCTTAGTGATACAATTCACACTACTTTCACTCTCTAGAATAAGAAGGGTTTAAATAGTTCTTGGGGTTTACAATGCACCCCCAAGCATGAAAAATGCATGTCCTTACTAGGGTCGCAAATAAGATCTTGACACTTGTCCTTTAAAATGTATAAGTAATGATGATGAAAATACCCCCCCCCCCTACGTGTACATGTGATTCAGTTATAATTGTTTATCCTCATGGATTGGCCATACTGAAGCCTTACATCACATGTGGTGGAAATGTCATTTATAGGGTCTCGTCCAGGTTGAGTATGAGACCCTCGGATTTTTGTTCGATCATCCGCTGAAGAATGTTGCAGTGTGGTCTCGACTGAGCAAGCGTCTGGACGAGATGGACTTATAATCAAACCAATAAAGTCTTGAATGCCTAGTATGGTAACCAAAATGAGACCTAAAGGTGGTCAAGGTTGTTGGATGGTTTTCGCCTAAGAGGATGGACGATACTAAGACTATTGATGTTGCATTCCTTGTAGAAAGTGTGTTTTGTGAGGTTGTCCTGAGCCGAGTAAGTCTTAGGGTGAGACGTGGTTACACTAGGGTATATCAATCACCCCCTAGACCTTAGTCTTCTATGTGAGTAGGAGGCTGAGGGTTATAAGTGTCTCAGGATAAGTTGATAAGACATTTCTGATTCATGGATGAGTTATCCTTCCAATATCGAATCTGATTCGATGATGGCCATTGAAGTGACACTTGGCAGTTAGTCTGTAACTATGCATGCTTGAGATGACACATGTCCTTATTTTCATAGGCTAGTGTCTCTACCCAGGTATAAGCAACGATTGGGTCTGTTAGGGTTTTGTGCCCTAATGATGACTCTTTTTGGGACCTGTGCCTAATGACTTATAGGTTTAAAAACCACTGAATATAGTTTTCTATCTCTTCTTGGCAAACGTATTCCTGCTTAGAGCTATTTAAAGGTGAATTTTCCTTGGATTCTCACTGTTCAAAACGTTTTTAGAGATATTTCTTCCTCCCAAGAGCTTTTCCTCATCCAGGTAACTTATTTCCATTAATTTTTCTCCGATTTTAGTTTGCTTTTGCTTAATTCTTGATTTTTTTCATTTTTTGGTGAGCTATTTCATTTTTCGACATTGAGTTTAGTGGTTTTAAGGTTGTGCCTTTAGTTTCTTGGATGTCATACGTAGTAGGATGTACCACACGGTTAATTTTTTAAGTTTTATGTACATTTTCATACTAGATTAGACATTCGGATGTTTCACTGGTCATGTTAACGAAAACCCCTAACCACTGGCCTTGCTTCTTTTCTCTTAAAATGATTAAGTTACCCCCTTTAGATCTTGTAGCCAACTTTAGTCAACCCTTAACTTGTGTGGGTGTTAAAAACATTATACGAACTAGCTGAGCAATATCCAACCCATAGGGAGAGGTTATTTTAGGGAGATATTAAGGGTAGAGGCTGAGGCTGTAGTAAAATGCAAGTTCGAAGCCGATCCTACACTTCTAATCCATCATATCCCACAAAATGTCATACATCCTCTAATTACTCAGATAAGTGACTCCATGTCTGAGTCGTCCGCCTCTGCAGACGACAATCCTTTCATCTCCCATAAATTCGAGAGTGTGGATTCCTATGAGGAGGCCATGAGACTTTTAGCATCCTCTTCTGATGAGTCTGAGGAGGCTGAGACCTCTTCTCGAGCCTCATGCTCATAGCGGGATGAGTCTTCGATTTAGTCAGACTCTTCTCTTCTAATTATCTTTGAACCAGATGAGTGGAGAGTGGATATAGGAATTCCACCATCTCCAATGACAATCTTATTGTCGGCCATTTCAAGTGACAAATTCACACACCGATAGTTAGTTATTATTTTGACTGCTAATCCAGATGATGAATCCTATTCAATTGAGGATACACTTGACTTATCTCATGCAGAATCCTTTCCTAACATAGTTAAAGAAGTTGATCTCTTAACATGGAGACATCTTTATGCGATATGTCCCTCTATCAACATGAGGGTGCCTTCTGAGGATGAGAGAGCATATGATGGCCAAGATGATAAGATCTCGGTCTTCGAGTAGATTTTTAAGGTCACCTTTAGCATGCCTATCAATCTAACTATACGAGCTATTTTTTCAAGCTTAGGTCTCGATCCCTCTCAACTTTCACCCAATGGCTGGAGGATAATCCTTGACTTTGTGTCTCTATGGAACCTGGTTCATCATATTGGCCTTCCAATTAGCGTCTTTAGGGGGTGTTATACAGTATTATCTCTAAACACTCAACCTAGCTACTATCAGCTCGTATCCAGGAAATCAACAAAGAAAGTTTTATTTATAAACCATACTTCCAATAATAACTGGAAGCCTCATTATTTCTTCATATCTGGAGCTTGGGAATTTGGTCCAAGTACTTCCTTCAGTGCCTTAAAACCCATGGTTCCTATGAAATGGGCCAAATCATATATGTTGACCATACTATATCTGGGTTTGTGTGTTGATTCTAGTGAGAAGGTGGCTAAAATTAGAAGATCGGGTAAGGAGGGTGGTCTCGTAAATTTTGAGTAGTTGATGACCCCCCCTATTTTTTAGGGCAGACAGGTTTGGGGGTGGACCCTCTCATTAAGTTATGTAAGGTTTTTTCTTGCAACTGTTATACTGTGTTTATGCTTTCTTTGTGACAACCTCGTCTTCACTTTGTAGATCGTTCGCCAAATACACCAGAGGCTGTGTGGAGAATGGATGAACCAAATTTATCTAGTTTGATGAAACAGGTGGGGAAGAAGTCTGCACCCCCTCCTCAGATAAAGAAGTACAATACTATCAACCCCAACTAGGCCAAGGGTTGAAAAGGAGAAAACACGTCTCTGGAGATATCCCAACCTCTCATCAACAAAAGAAGTGCAAGGATGGCTCGTCCAAGACTACGTCAACACATGAAATTTCCATCTCACCTGAAGATGCGATGTGGGCTCATCTAGCCAAATTTAAAATCGTTTTAGAATCCCTAATAGGGAACAAATAGAATGCCTTTGAGGCACTGGCTTTAATAACACTAGAGACAGATGATCGCTTCTTGGAATCTATGGATGTCTCTCTCCTGAATGACTTCTGTCGTCATAAGGTTATTCAAGTAAACTCTTGTGCCTTTATTCAATTTCTATTTTAATGTATAGTGTCCTCTCGTACTAATATCTCATATTTTTTATTGTCTTCTTTATCTCTGAAGAAGGTCCACCAGTGGGTTCAGGAAAGGCTCCCGGAGTTCAGCCAGCTCGAGAGGCTATTAAGTCTGAGAAGCAACAAAAGAAGCAGCTCCTAACTTTGAAAGGAGACCATAAGAAGGAGGTGTAGAATCTTAAGACCAATCACAATGAGGCTATCGACAAGTTGAATACCGACCATGAGACCGTCATCAAGGCCTTATTTGAGAATCAAGCGAACAAGGAGAAAGAGAGAGTGAAATATGCAATTGATGAGGCCCTTGAGGACGCCAAGAAAACATTTGTTGAAGATTTTAATACATAAGAGAAGTTTTTTGGGCATAGCCTAAAATATCTTGAGAGGGGTGCCCAGACGGCTTACCACTGGGCCACGTTGAAGTTTTTGGACATCTCACATTTGACTTCGCATCTTGAGGCCTTTAATTTCTTTGACCCATTGTCCATGACATCCTTAATTGATATTGAGGGGTCGACACAACCTGAGTTGACCATCCAAACAGTTAATGAAGACAACGATGATGCGTCGATTGGGGATGGTACTAATACAATCCAAGGCAAAGATAAGGCTGAGAAGGAAACAAATGTTGAGGCCGAGATCATGAATGATGTTGATCTGACTCCTCAGGTGGAGAGCGAGTAGAACTAAACATCTTGAATCTCCGTATTTATGAGAGAGGACGTCGGTGGACTGATGCCCCCTTTTTATGTACTTTTGAATATTGGTCTCATATTTTTGGGTTTTGATTATTTTAACTCTTATCTGAAGAACACATCTATATTCTCATCTTGATTGTTCTTAACTTCAAACTTTATTGAATGAAAATATATTTCTTTTGTTTTTGCCAACTCCTCTCATTGTTGATATATTCTCGTCCTTATCCGAGAACTAATTCCACTAACATAATGATTTGTAAATTAGATATCACCACTTTGCGATGTTTGATTGAACCATAATAAATGATTTTTAAATTTGAATGCACCAAATTAATGGTGTTTAATTGCAAGTCCCCTCTCATCATTTTGAGACTATATGGATCAGTGTTGTCTCGTCCTATACTGTTGTCTCGTCGAGAGAGTATGACTATCACATCAACAAGTTAATGATGTTTAAAGTAACGATAATTGAATGATTTTCAAATTTGAATGCACAAAATTAATGGTGTTTAATTGCAAGTCCCATCTCATCATTTTGAGAGTTTGTGGATGAGTGTCGTCTCGTTGAGAGAGTTTGACTCTCATATCACCAAGTTAATGATGTTTAAAGGAACCATAATTAAGTGATTTTTAAATTTGAATGCGCAAAATTAATAGTATTTAATTGGAAGTCCCCTCTCGTCGTTTTGAGAATGTATGGATGAGCGTAGTCTCGTCCTTCACTGTCGTCTCGTCAAGAGAGTTTGACTATGATATCACCAAGTTAATGATGTATAAAGGAACCGTAATTAAATAATTTCCAAATTTGAATGCACCAAATTAATGGTGCTTAATTGCAAGTCCCCTCTCGTCATTTGAGAATGTATGGATGGTTGTCGTCCTCGCCCTACATTGTCATCTCGCCGAGAGCGTTTGACTCTCATAGCACCAAGTTAATGTTGTCTAAATCAACCATGATTAAATAATTTTCAAATTTGAATGCACCAAATTAATGGTGTTTAATTGTAAGCCCCCTCTTATCTTTTTGATGGTGTGTGGATGAGTGTCATCTCATCCTACACTTTCGTCTCGCTGAGAGAGTTTGACTCTCATATCACCAAGTTAATGATGTTTAAAGGAACCATAATTAAATAATTTCCAGATTTGAATGCACCAAATTAATGGTGTTTAATGTCAAGTCCCCTCTAGGGATTTTGGTAGTGTGTGGATGAGTGTCGTCTCGCCGAGAGAGTTTGACTCCCATATCACCAATTTAATGATGTTTAGAGGAACCATAATTAAATAATTTTCAAATTTGAATGCAACAAATTAATGGTGTTTAATTGCAAGTCCCCTCTCGTCATTTTGAGAATGTATGGATGAGTGTCGTCTTGTCCTACATTGTCGTCTCACCGAGAGAGTTTGACTCTCATATCACCAAGTTAATGATGTTTTCATGCACCATAATTAAATGATTTTCAAATTTGAATGCATCAAATTAATGGTGTTTAATTTCAAGTCCCCTCTCTTCACTTTGAGGGTGTATGGATGAGTGTCGTCTCATCCTACACTGTCATCTCGCCGAGAGAGTTTGACTCTCTTATCACCAAGTTAATGATTTTTGAAGGAACCATAATTAAATGATTTTTAATTTTTTTTTGTTTTTCACCACCTTAGTGATGTTATCACACTATCCCCCCCCCTCTCGGTGTTATTGAGAATCCATAGATGAGGTAAGCCCCGTCTAGATTCTCATCTCATCGAGAGTGAGTTAATGATAAATCACCACATGAGTGATGTTTTTAGCTCGGGATAACTAAAATCATACAATTTGAATAATTTATACAACAAAGATATGAGGGAACACTTGAGAATTTTCTCAATCATCACTTTTAGAACATTTCTCATACAATGGTAAAAAAACCTTTAACAAAATCCTATTGATAGTATTTCTTTAAATGGTTAGCATTCCATGGGTTTAAGAATGGATATCCCTCCAGAATCTCAAGTCTATAGATGCTAGGAATGACTTTTGCGATAACCCTGTATGGGACATGCTATTTTGCATGGAGATTATTCGGCTTCTGCCAGGTCTTCCTCAGCATTAAATCCCCAACGGCTATCAGCCTGGTCTTAACCCTCTTATTTTAGAAATTTGCAATTCTTTGTTGGTAAGCATCTTGTCTGACCTCTACATCTTCCCATCTCTCTTCGATGAGGTCCAGGTGTAATCTTTGATTCTCTGTGTTTTCCTCCAGGCTATATGTTTGAACCCTATAACTTGGTAGGCCCATTTCAGTGGGTATCAATGCATCTGAGCTATAAGCGAGCATGGAAGGGGTATCCCATGTTGGTGTTCTTTCTTTCATCATGTATGCCCACAGGATGACATGTACCTCTTTTGTCCAAAGATCCTTGGCGTGTTCCAATCTTTTTGTTATCCCATCTAATATAATTTTGTCTGTCACCTCAGTCTGGCCATTTGCCTGAGGTCATCCTAGGGATGAATAAAACTATTTAATGTCGACCTTCTTATAATTGGCCTACATGTATGAGTTTTTAAACTATTTAACATTCTCATAGATTAAAGTGTTGGGAAAACCATACCTGTAGATGATATTCCTCCAAATAAATTTGAAGGTCTCCATCTCGATTATAGTGATCGTAACCTCATCCTCAACCCACTTAAAGTAATAGTTAATCGCCACAATAAGGTATTTGTAATTACATATTGCTCTGGGCAGGGGTCCTACCAAGTCAATCCCCTAAACTGCAAACGGACAAGGGAAAGTAATAGATGACAGGAGTTAATGAGGTTGATGAGGAATGCAGACATATCTTTGACATTTGTCGCACCTCTTCACATAGTTGACTGCATCTTTGTCCAATGACGGCCATTAGTACCCTTGAGTGACTATTCTCTTTGTGAAAGACCTCCCTCCTATGTAGATTGAACAAGATACCTAATGCACATCTTTCATTATATACTCCACCTTTGTTGGATATCACAGTAAAGGGAGGAGGAAACCTTTCTTGTACAAGACGTCTCCTATGATCGAGAACTTTGCAACCTTATATCTTAAATTCTTTCTCTCCACCTTTGACTCTGGAAATTCATCTTCTCTGATGTGTCATATGAGGGGATCCATCCATGATGCCCCTAGGTTTAGGTTATAGTAGAAATCCACTATATTGTCCTCTTCTTCAATGGTCGGTCGATATAGTATCTCAACGGGCACTCATCGTTTGATCTCAATTCTTATTGTAGATGATAACCTTGCTAGGGGAATCGGCTCGGTCGTTATTTAGCTGAGGGATCCTTTTTAGATTTACCTCTCTGAACCTTTTCAACATTACCTTCACCTTTGCTAAGTATTTGTCCATCATTCCATCTTTAGCCTCGTACACCCCTAAAATCTGATCCACCACCAATCAGGAGTCATTGTGAACTATCATTTATCCAACATTTAATGCTTTATCAAGTGAGAGTCCTTCCAAAAGATCCTCATATTCAGACTTATTATTGGACGCATTGAAGATGAATCTTAGAGCCTATTTAATATCGGTTCCATCCGGGGTCGATACGATCAACCCGACTCCACTATCTATCTCACATAAAGAGCCATTTACAAAAAGGCTCCAAACTATGCCTTCTTTTGATAAGGTGCCTTCGTCCAGAACTCCAATCTTGAACAAATATTTTTTTTCTTCATTGTTAGTAATAACTGGACTTGGTACACTGGTATCGACCTTGTCCTTGCTTCCATCTGCCTTTTCTGGCCCATTTATTAGATTTTCATTCTCTTCACTGTCAACCTCGTCCCAAGTGAACTCGGCTATAAAGCTACCAAAGCTTGACCTTTGATGGCCATCCTCGGCTGATCAAAAGTATCAAATTCTCCTAACTCTATTGACCAAGCCATCAACCTACCCAATTTCTCGAGATTATGGATGACCTCTCTCAAAAGAGAGTCAGTGAGGATGACCATCATGTGAGCCTAGAAGTAGGATTTCATCTTTATCGAGGCATGTATCAAGGTATATGATAACTTCTCCATTTTGGGTACCTCTTCTCGACCCTTGGAGGGCCTTATTGTTAAAGTAAATTTCCTTATGTACCCCATCGTTATCTCATACTATTATTGTACTAATGGCATACGTGGATAGAACCAAATATAGATACATCTTTTCTCCCTTAATTGGTTGGGACAACAACATCGGGGAGCCTAGGTAAGACTTTAGCTCCTAGAAGGGGTTTTTTCATTCTTCATTCCATTCAAAGGTTTTCCTCAAAATTTTGAAGAATGGTTGACATTTGTCTATGGTCCTTGGTAAACTTATTCAGCACAGCAACTCGTTTAGTCAGCCTCTAAACGTCTTTAATGGTTTGTGGGTCTTCGTCGCAACTAAGGCTTTGATCTTTTTAGGATTTTCCTCTATTCCTCGTTGATTAACAATAAGTCCCAGGAATTTTCCCGCTCCTAACCCAAACACACACTTGTCATGGTTGAGATGTATTCGATACTCATCCATGGTGCTAAAAGTGCTCTCAAGGTCGGCCACATGCATCTAGGCCTTGAGTCTTCTTGTCAACATGTCACCCATATATACTTCCATGGTTTTTCCAATATGTTCCTTGAACATCTTATTCACCAGTCTCTAATATGTTGCCCCGATATTTTTAAGCCAAAGAGCATGACTTTGTTGCAACACGTGCCTTTATTTATGATAAATGAGGGTTTCTCAACGTCAGCTGGGTCCATAAATATCTAATTATAGCTTGAATAGGCATCCATGAAACTCATCAATTCATGCCCAATCGTGGCATCTACCATCTGATCAATTCTTGGCAGGGTAAAGTTTTCTTTTGGATAAGTTTTATTCAAATCGGTGAAGTCTACACACATCCTCCATTTACCATTAGGATTTCGAATGATAATTGCATTAGACAACCACTTAGAGTAGGCCACCTCCCTGATGAACTCAGCCTTCTCTAACTTTTTCACTTCACCTCCTATTACCTCATATTTTTCTCGAAGTAGATCTTCTGTCTCTATCTAATTGGATTGACTCCTTCATCTACATTGAGTTTGTGGGAGAGGATCTTTGTATCAATTCTCGGCATGTCCTCCTGACTCTAGGTAAAAATACATTGTCTCTCCCTCAGCAACTTAATCACCTCTTCTTTTATTTCTTTCTTCAAGGCTTTTCTAATTTGTATGGGTTTTTTGGTTCTTCCCTATTTAGGACGACGGATTCTACCTCCTCATTAGCCTCGCCATTCTTCAATTTTATCTCGTTTCTTGGATCAAAAGTATCAATGGTGTAAGTGATAGTGGATTTTTAATGAGATTATCTCTCTTCGGCCATGTTAAAGTAGCATTCTCGTACCTCTACTTGAGCATCCTGAACTTCCCATATTCTATACGCAGTCGATAATTTTATCATATGTTGTACTGTAGAGGGAACTGCCTCAAATTCATTGAGGTTTAACGTTCTCATGATAATATTATATGCCGAGTAGATATTTTCATCCATTCTAAAGAAGTTAATCTTTTTTATGAAGCATCTCGGCTAGGTCTTCCCCATACAAACATCCATCTTATATATCCCCAGGGGATGAAATTTCTCATCGCTGAAGCCAATCAAAGGTTGGTTGTACGGTATGAGTCTCTTCTTACTAAGCCCCAACCCTTTAAAACATTCCTAAAACATCACATCGGTCGAACTCCCTCCATCGACAAGTATTCGAGGAGCCTTATATTCATGCACTCTTATTATGATCACTAGGGGGTCAGCATGAGGGGCTAAGATCCCCTTGAAATCGAATCTTAATATGCCTGTCACCAAGGTGTCCATATCCACCTTCTATCTCTTACTTGTCTTGGATTATATTACAACAGAGTATACCACCTCACCTTTTGGGATTGCTTGAGCCTCTGCGACATGGGTTTTTATGTCGACCGCGTCCTTTCCACCACCTGATAAACCACAATATATCATATTTACTCTGAAGGAAATTGTATGTAGCTGACCCTTGGGTGCAGGGACCTTTGGTGGAAGATTAGGGTCAACCTCAAACATCATCATTTTTGTTATCCCAGACATCCCATCTAGGATTGTCATCTCGTCTCTTTCTGGTGTCGTCTATGTCACCTCAAACACTGCTCTTATCAACATATTTCCTCAGTTTTCCCTACTTCAACATTTTTTCAGTCTCATCTTTAGGTGCGAAGCACCTATCAGTCGTGTGGTTGTGATCCTGGTAAAACTCGCACCACTAAATTTTATCCCTCTCATGAGGAGGGGCTCTCAGCCTTTTTGGCCATCTCAAAGATCGATCATCCTTTATCTTGTTCAATATCATATCAGGGTTGACTGTCAATGGAGTGTAGTCAAAGAACTTGTCATCTGTTGACCTCTTATTTCCTTCCTTTCCTTCAGATTTCTGGGACTTACTCCCACTATCTCCTTTATCGTCGTCTCCCATGGAAGCAATAACATCCTCTACATTCATGACCCTCCTGGACATATCCAAGAGTTTAGCCATGGTTTTTGGAGATTCTTCGGCCAGCTTCCATAGGAGTTTTCCCTCCTGCAGTCATCCCATGAGGGCAGTTATAGCAATTCTTTCCTTATAGTCTTCCACTTTTATCTTTTTTTTTGTTAAATTAGGCTATATAGTCTCTCAGAGACTCATTTTTCCTTATTTGACGTGAAGCAGGAGAGTAGTCTTCTTTCGAGGCTTCACTTCGAAGCAAAAATTATGGATAAACTTTTCGACTAATTTCTAAAAATTATCAATAGAGTTCTTGGGGAGAGAGGTGTACCATACATGCGCAGCACCAGTAAAGGTGCTTGAGAAAGCCCAACATCTCATCTCATTAGAAACTAAAAAGATATCGATAGCTAACTGGTATATTTAATCATGATGAAAAGGGTTTGTGCTCCCATCGTACTTTGGCATGATAACTAGTGGATTGAACTTGGTCAGGGTTGGGTGGATTATAATGCTTGGAGTAAATGGTGACCCTTGCATGTAACCCCATTTTAGGGGGTCTAAAATCTTCAAAATATCATCGATTTTGTCTTTAAGCCTTTGTATGGAAATATTCCATGGCTTATCCACCATTACTGCATTACCTCCCCCCAGCTACAATATCATTAGCTCCAGCCCCTTCTATATTGATTGGGAGTTGTACAAGTTCTCTATGAACCATCATTTGACGGTTGTAAACCTCCCTCTATTCTTCAGCTCGGCCATGAGAAGGCTGATGGTTAGAACATCCTTCATTTCTCCTAGAGCCTGTGATACTACAAGAACTGGAGAGTCGGTCTCATAAATCACTAATTGGTCAAAGTCTGTCAAAAGCCCACCCTCTACTCAATCTGTCAAGTGCTGAGGCCCTAGGTTGGACATCTCTGCTCGACCTACCATTGCTTCCTTTGCTAATCGAGATTGGATGTACTATATCTCCAAAATTTTCATAGGGCTCCCATTACTCATTCTAATCACAACACTAGTCGTCTAGGAATTCCTGACCTCTTCTTCCCAGGAACAATCGGTTAGGGGTGTCTACATATTTGCTTCTCTTCTGTTGTGGCAGTTATTTCTATGGGGCAAGGGGTGGTCCCCCTATTATTGGATCCACACCCTCCCTGGCGGTCAGAGTTATCATCTCTAATACAATGCCAGTGGGTCTAGCTATCAAATTTTGGCTGAAGGCAGCAAGTTGTTCCTGTATTTTTTACTGGTTGTCCGATTTTACTGAGGAGGAACCTGGCTAGAGCTGGAGACAATGCCTTGAAGCAAATCTGAAGCCATCTATTTCGACGAATGGTCATAACAAAGGATTAATTGGATGAGCTAAGAGTGATATAGATCCAGCAAGTGTGGAACTGGATCACCCCCATAGAATCAGATGAGGATCAAGCTTAAAATGAAGAGAAAGAAGATGAATAACTTTCATTCCCACAGATAACGTGAACTGATGATATAAGATATGGTATCAACGAGTAATATAGTATGAGCTCAATCCAGAATAGTTTTACGAGTGAAATAATTGTGTTTAAACTAGTGTATAAGTGAAGAAGGAGATGAGGGGAAAAGGAGTAAGACTTTATAAGTGGTTCAGCCATTTGGCCTACTCCATTGTGCCGGTGAATATGAACTTCACTATAAAAATGGGCTCTAATGGCCTTAGTGATAAAATTAACACTACTTTATCTCTCTAATGTGACACTAATAAAGCTTTGGCAATCCTTTTTTCTGGTTAAGAAGAAGGTTTTAAATAGTGCTTGGGGTGTACAATGCACCCTCAAGCATGAAAAATACATGTCCTTAGTAGAGCCACAAGTAAGATCTTGACACTTTTCGATTAAAATGAACAAGTAATGACGATGTAAATATTCCCCCCATGTGCAAATGTGATTTGGTTCTAACTGTTTATCCACATGGGCTGGCCATACTTATTCCTTACATCGCATGTGATGGAGATATTGTCTATAGGGATCTCGGTCAGGCTGAGTATGAGACCCTCAGAGTTCTATTTGATCATATGTTGAAGAATACTTTAGTGTGGTCTCGACTGAGCAAGCATATGGCCGAGATAAAATTATAACATGACCAATGAAGTCTCAATTGTCTGGGATGGTAACCGGGAGGAGACCTAATGGTAATTATTGCTGTTTGAGGGTCTCAGTTTAAGAAGATGGATGAGACCAAGACTACTGATGATGCGTTCCTTGTAAAAAGTGTGTTTTGTGAGGTCGGCCTGAGCAAAAAAAAGTCTTAAGCCGAGATGTAGATTTATTAGTATATATCAAGGTTTTTTCCACCTATGAGGAACCCAGTGTGGGGAGGCTATTCTTGATTTCTCTCATTCTCCTAGATATTTCTTTCCTGAGTTGCTTCAAATTTCTCCCACAGCGGCTAGATCGTTGGTCATCGAAGGGACTATTTCTTTTCAGGAGATTATATATTCAGTGTGCATGAGGGGTTCTAAGGATGCTAGTTTTGTTAGGATTATGGCCTAGGCCTTACTTTGAGGATATCATTAGTGACGGAGGACTTGACCATGGATCCCCAAGTTACAGCGATAACAACCTAAAAGTCTTACCATCATAATCATGTGCCGGTGGTTCTATCTGAGTCTCTGAACGGCCTGGATGCTTGGAAGGTGGGTCTTTCTGACTTTCCGAGGAGGATCCCAGTAATGCTATTTATGTGTCTTGCAAAGAGGTTTTGCCTGGAGACCCCTCCTGAGTACCCCTTGGCAGTTATGCCCATTTTTTTTATCTAGACTTTCTTCAGCTTTGGACCATTTTGTGGAGAGTTGGGCGAACTAGATTTTTTAGCATGGAGCCCGATGTATGCGTTGGTCAGTGCCATGGTGGGGGGACTTACTTCTTATCTTACATCTTGAAGATTATCGGTATGTGTTGTTAATGGGCCTTTGGCAGACTTCCTTCAATTTCCCCTAGTGTATTATGTGCCATGTTGGGTGGGAACAGATTGTGCCCCCTTGTATAACAAACTTCTTCCCGGTGGAGGATTTCACTAAATCCCTGAGGATGATACTGGGAAATTTGTGTCAGCGTCATCAGCCGTTTATCCATTTACCACACTCTATGGGAGGGGCCCGACATGTGTCTGGGGATTATCAGAAATGGTTATGGAAGCGGGTAGTACAGAAAGTCATAGCGGAAGAGATCGATCAAACGTGGTTCGTTGCTTTTGACACTATAAAAGACGGTGTTGTGATTTTGTCCAGGATTATCAGAGCATACCTCTCCATGGAGCACATACGAAATGTCAACCGGGAGTGGGAGGCTTGGGGATCTCTAGGGGCTAGTAATAATGATGAAGAAGGCCGTCGAAAAGTTGAAAGCAATGTCTTGTGAAGCTTTGTGTGATTTTTGTGAAGCCATGATGATTGGGTGTATTTGTATTATTTTGGGGGCGTTCAAGAATAATTTTTGGTGTAGCTTGGTTAGGTTTGGTTTTTTGAGGAACAGTTTGGTCAGTGGGAAGGGATGGTTTGTTTAACACCCTTTGCATATACTTCATGTAATTGCGTTGTAGTCCTTATTAGAAATAAAAATTCAAATTGATCATATTTTTTTGTGCCTCTTGATTAGTTTTACATTTGACTTATCTATACCAGTTGCTAAGGAATACATAATCCTTTCGTTCATGTAAATGATAAAATGGACTGTCGTTCTTGGAGGTTAAAAAAGTATAGCATTTTGTGAAAAAGAAGGGGACCGGACCCATGATGTTGTATGGGCTGCCTACGTGCCTCTAGAGGTTTTGAAAATTATCTTGAGTGTCACACCCCAAACCCAATATCCATACTAATCATTTCTTATTAGAATAATTAGATCATAATCTTTAGCCCATTGGAAATAGAATTCATTTATCAATATTTTCCTACATAATGTGCACAATGAACATAATATTACTCTTATTCCGTACCCAAATCAATATCAGAGTCGTAATTAATCAGACATACAATAATGTGATTAACTATGATCAACTCAATCCATCCTAACTCTATATATACAATATGTGAGTGTATTAAAACCTCAGTGTGACAATGACAAAACCCCTATATCTAATCCCCAACTCTTTCTAACGGTGCAACTCTCAAATTCTGATCGTATGACATCCTAGCTGGCAGCGTACAACCCTGAAAATGTTAAAATATAAACCATAAGCATTAAGATTAGTGAGGTACTCCTTCCTTGAAATAAAATAACAGTTCTATATCAAATCTGTGGATATTAATCCAACCAATCCTGCCATACAATGAATTAACAGTTATATATATCAAATCTGTAGATATTAAATCCAACCAATCATGCCATATAATGAATTAACAGTTATATATCAATTCTGTGGATATTAAATCTAATCAATGCTTCCATATAATGAATTAACAGTTATATATAAAATCTGTGGATATTAAATCCAATCAATCCTGCCATATAATGAATTAACAGTTATATATCAAATTCATGGATATTAAATCCAATCAATCCTGCCCGTTGGCAATAACAAATCCTCGACCATAAGGCCTAAATAATTTTACCCATTGGAAATGATAATTCTGCCCATCGACAATAGTATGTCTGCCCATTGGCAATTGTAATTCTTCCCATTAGCAATAGGAAGTCTGCTTTTTGCAATAGTAAGTCTGCCCATTGACAATAGTAAGTCTGCTCATTGGCAACACTAAGTCAGCCCATTGGCAATAACAAATCCTATAACATATGTTCCAACAAATCATTGGATCTTTGTCCAATTCTAATCCTGGATCATAAGACCCAAACAAATCCTAGATATTTTAATATCCAAACAAATCCTGAATACCAAATTATTCAAACCAATCCTGGATCATGAGACCCAAAAAAATCCTGGATATTTTAATATCAAAACAAATACTTAAAACCAAAGTATTCAAATAAATCCACTCTTAGAGATATATTCATATTTATATATGAAACAAATCATAAGTACACTCGCCTTGGTAATTTAATAGGCTTTCCTTTTCCTTTGTTAGGCACTTGTTCAACTGGTTCTTATTCCCTTCCTATCATTCTTACAATATTAGTATCGTCATAAGAATATCAGCAATCCAAGGAATATCTCAAACATAACTCAATTCATAAGTATCATATGATTCTATTCAAATCATTTATCACAAGTGAAGTTCCATCTAAATTCATGTTAATATATTTGACATATTAAAATCATAGACCAAACATACATTCATTTCTTATTGTTAATTCAATCCTTATCATATTAGGATTCCAATACAAAAGACGGTACATAATTTCAAGTCTCCTAGAGATGGATAGGCCTGTTTCTTTACCACAATACAAATCTGCCCTATAGGCTCTTTTATCGTTCATGCAACTTCCATGAATTTTCATAATTTTTCTACATCATAAATTTCTATGATATTTCACCCGACATCATTAAACATATTTGACAATACAAAATTAAAGTTTCATAATTTTTAAGGTTCATTTTCCATGTCAAGCAAAACATCGACCACATGGGGGGCATACTTTCACTCTTAGGGAAAATTTCATACTCTCATTTCAAACTCTCACCAAAGACTCATTTCTGGGTATTTTCACATGATTTTCGGATATGTCACTGATAAAAAGAAAAATTACTTCTCTTGTAGATTTTGTCGTTGTTGCAACTTCTCTATCCATCAAAATTTCCCTTGAACCTAAAAAATTATAACAAAACTAGTGTATAGGTAAGTAAGGGAGTCAATCCAAATCTAAGGGTGAAACACAAAATTGGTGAGAACATATATATAAATTCATTTGCATTTTATTATATTTATTTATTTTGCTTTTTATATTTTTTTTATGGATTTTTCAAGGGATTTTTTAGCTAACTAACTATACTAATTTTTATAACTACTAATTAAGAAGTAAAAGCTAATTTAAGAAAGGTGAGATAAACAAAATTGTCCTAATAAGTAAACTAACAAAATTGGACTCATGAGGGCTTCAAAATTTCATCCCATAAATGGGAGATTAGCCCTCATTAATCATCATCCAAAAATATAAGATAAACAATTGAAAGCATGTGATGATTAAACTAAAAGTAAAAGAGAGGAATAGATCAAACCAATTTGAGCCTTGAATTGAAATGGAATCTTCATTTACATCAACAATCTCTCAATTACACATTAAAAATCACTCAATCATAATCCCTCACTCATGTATTTATTGAATCTAAACTAAAAATTACAAACTAAAAATTAAAAAGGACAGTGGATGAATTCATAATGGCCAATTAAATAATAAAAGAGATTTGCTAAAAATGCAAATCCTAAAATTATAAAATTGTACATTAGAATTCACCCAAAGAAATAAATTCTAGATCATTAATTTATATTGAGATAATTGCTAAAAATGCAAAATCTCAACATAAAGTAATGGGTTAGAATTTATCTCCCATAAGAGATAAATTTCACTACATCAATCTATAATGAATTAATGGCTAAAAATGCCAAGATTCATTATAGATGGGTGGGGTGAATTTTATCCTAGAGATAATTTTCAACACACACCTCTATATTGAGGTATTTGCTAAAAATGCAAATACTCAACATAGAGGGGTGGGGAGAATTTTATCACACCTAGTTTAAAACTAATTTTGAGATCCTTTTCAAATGGGTCTTCCTCTTCAATTTACAAGGCATGGAGCATGAGAGGTGTGGGGGCATTTTTGAGAATTGGCTTGAGTGTGCATGTGGGAATGGTGAGAGCACATGGGCATGGGGTGTGAGGTGATAAAATCTGATTTGTTATTGAGGGTAATGTGGGTAATGCACACAAGTGTGCATGTGGGAGATGTGTTGGGTATTTTAGGTAAATGGGTATAAGAGGTTTATGTTAGTTTTAAGCACTTGGGTTAGTTTATTTTTAGCTTTGGTTGGGCAGGTCACGTTTTTTTGTTTGGTTTGAAATGAGAAATGGGTTTTTGCTTTGAAAGTGGTTATGGGGTTTGAAATGGGTCAAGGAGAAGGGGATTCGGGTTTGGGTTGGAATTCGAGAATAGAGGTAAGAGGAACGGGGTCCGGTTAGGGAGGCATAAGCGGCGGTGGTCGGCGTTCAGGAGAAGGAGGGGTTAGGGTCGTCTGAGCAGGAGGTTCGCGGGAGTGAGAGATGAGAGGGTGAGGTTGAAGGATGGGTAGATGGTGGTTTGGTGGAAGATTGTTCTTGAGTTTTAATGGAGGTGGAGATATGGGTTAATGGAGGAGAGAGAGAGAGGGTATGTAGGTGGAGAAGATGAAGTTGTAGTGATTAGGTGTAGTGAGGGTATAGGGTGTTAGTATGAGGGTGAGGGTTTAGTTAGGTTTAGGTGAGGGTGTTGGGTATTAAGGTAGGATAGAAGGGGTTGTGTGTGTATTTAATTTGAATTCCTAAAAAAAACAAATTAATAAAGACTCAAATAAAATTGATAAAACTAAAACTAAAAAATAAAATCTAACTAAAAATAAAACAAAATAAAAACAATAAAAAAATGAAATCCTAAGCTATAATAAAACAAAAGAAATAAAAAAAATGAAAATTAAAGTCCTAAAAATATAAAATCTAATAAACTAAAAAATAAACTACTAAAACTAATCTTAATAAAATAAGACTAAACTAAAAACTAATCAAAATCAAAATAAAGTAAAAAAATAAAATAGAAAATAAAATCTAAAATAAATCTAAAATAAATGCTAAAAATAGAAAAGACTCAAACTAAAAATCTAAAAAAATAATAAAAAATAAAAAGGGAATAAACCAACACACACGGGTCTTGGGTGACGGTTTAGGGACAAGTTTAGGCTAGGTTTGGGTAAGATGAGGTTACGGGGCAAGGGTATTTAGCTCCAATGTAACTGTAATTGACCTCGAAATGTAGCTTTTGGCACCGCAACTACAGTTAAGCCTGCATGATAAACATTTACGCGCATAAGACCCATATTGTCGAGAATTAGCAACTAAAGTACGTCTATTTGGGGTATAAATTGTACAGTTTTGGGTGCTTATCAGTCACAAACATATGAGTCCATGTTAATCTCCACTTGGAATCAATCAATTTCAGTAATCATACAAAAATATATGGAAGTTTGAATAAACAAGGTTACTAAACAAAGAAATTTAAGGGTTTACACATTCAACTTTGTTTAAACTTGCATGTATACATACATATGCACCCAATCATGAAAGATAAATAAACCATAAAGGATTTATATCATATAAATCATAAATACAATAAAAATAACAAGATTCATGGGTGGAATTACCTTAGGGTCTTTTACGTAATTTTTTATGAATTTTTCTTCAATTTCTCCTCACACTTTCTTCCTAGACTTCAAAACTCTCTTTCCTTAGGTTAAAACTCTTCCAAACTGAATTTGATGAAGAAAAGAGGATATAACAAGGGTTTAAGTAGGCCAAACCAACCTCCAACTAGAACCAATCAAAATATAACATGTGGCATTATATAAAACAAAGTATCATTTAAGGCTAAATGACTACTTTACCCCCTGTTCGTAAAAAGACAGTATCTTCCCACTTGGATGTCCATTTGATGAACCGTTTGTTGTGTTAAAAACCTAACTCATATATATACAAATATATAGTTTATACCTCAAGTCAATTATTATATTGTAATAGTCAAAACTTGCCTCTAACATGAACATTCTTACCGAAAACATCAAAATTTCACATTTGTAACTAATTCGTTTTTCATGCTTTATGAATCTAGGAATAGACTAAATATAATGACTTAACATTATATGCACTAATAATATATTATTCATATCACATAAGCTAATCATGATTTAAACATAATTTATCATAATTATATTCGGGTTGTCGCATTGAGTTTCATTTTTGAAAAGAAAAGTTTTTTGAGAGGATCAAGTCCCACGTAGTTCTAGGTAGGTTGACATGAAGAGTATTTTTTAATAGGATGAGAAGAGTCATAGTGCACCGAGATTTCAGACTACGGGTAAAATTTCTTTCTACGATCCAGGTTGACTGGACATCCCATCTCTTCTCCATTGAGGTATATGAGCATAACGGAGCCTCCCGAGAGAATCTTCTTCATGATGTAAGGGCCACTCCAATTCGGTTTGAATTTCCTTCTAGGTTCCCATATGGGTTCCATAATCTTTTTTAGGGACATGTATCCTTCTTGGACACCACAATCCTTGACTTTCCAATTGAATGATCACGCTATCCGACGATGGTACCCCTATATATGGTACAGGGCCTTCAGTCTCGTTTCATCCAAGATTGATAATTCATCAAAGCAGATCTAATGCCATTCTTCTTCATCAATTTTCTTTTGATTAGGACATAGAGAGAAGGTATTTCTTGATCAATGGGTAGACTGCCTATATGATGTACACTTAGAAAATAAGCGGTAGCCCCAGTAGGTATTTAAATTGAAGTTTGATAGCCCCAGAGCGAGTAAGGGATTCGATCAATACAATTTCTATAACTCTCAGTCATCTTGATGATTATGTATTTGAGTGTTTTATTAGTGGCTTCGAAAACACCATTAGTTTGGGTTCATCATGGACACGATTAGTGTCTCTAACTCCCGTACTCGTCGACTATTTATATGGCATCAACTACGAAATGGGGCCCATTATCTAACACATACTCGTAGGGAACTCCGTATCAATAGATGATTTTCTTCCTGATAAACTTGGCCATTTTTTTGGCATTAAACACTGCATATGACTCAACTTAGACCTATTTGGTGAAGTAATCAATGGCGACCATGATGAATTCATGACTGTTTGAAGCTTTGGAGTAACTTTACCAATGATGTCAATGCCCTATGTGGAGAAGGGATAAGGAGAGGTCATGTTATATAGTTATCGGGGAGGCAAGTGTTGGTTGAATGGTAAACTGTTAGCATTTTAGGCATTTTCGGACATAGGCAGTGATATATTAAACCAAGGTGGTCCAACAGTATCCTTGACAGATGATATTTTTTACAAGAATATGATGGTTCATGTAGGGGTCGTATTCCCCACTATAGATCTTCTTCATTATTTATTTAACATCATCCTCTGCTATGCAGTGCAAATGGGTTCCATCCAAGTTTCTCTTGAACAATGATTTATCATAAATAATGTATTGGGCAGCCATTTTACGAAGGGTCGCACGTTCTTTCTTTTCGACGTTTTGGGGATGCCTACCATGTTCGAGGAGGTGCTAAATCTCATAGTACCCTAACCTGACCATATCATAATCTTCCTTGGGAACAAGTTCAATGTGGTAGTAATGGGTAGGATTAGCTTAATTCTAAACCAGGAAAGGGTCTATTGTTATCCCCTCAGGCAAGTTAACCATGGAAGCCAGGGTTGCAAGTGCATTAGTTAGGATGTTCTTTGTACGGGGCGAGTAGTGGAAGGTGACATTATTAAATTGAGAGGCCAATTATTCTAGATAGGAATGGAAGGGTAAGAGCTTCTCATCTTTGAATTTTTATTTTCTAAAGATTTGGTCGATGATAAGGGCAGAGTCTCCGTAGATGTTTAAATGTCAAATTCCTTTTTGGAGGTCAATCTTGAGGCCTACAGTGCATGCATCATACTCGGTCATGTTGTTGGTACAGGGAAAGTCTTGTTTGATGGAAATTGGGGTGTGAGAGTCATCATGGGCGATTAGGGTATCCCAATAACATAGCGTTTCTTGTTGGAAGCTCCATCAAAGAATGTTTTCCATTTAAGGTCCGTTTGAGAAGTGCAGAGAATATCTTCGTCTAGGAATTCTGAGACCCAAACATAGGTTTTTTCCTTGGGGTAATCAACGAGGTAATCAAAGATAGCTCTCCATTTTCATAGATTTTAGCGTGACATATAAAATATCAAACTTGGCTATTAACATCAACCAATGGGCCATTCGACAGGAGAGAGGGACTTTCTAGAAAGTACTTGATGGTATCCATATGGGATACTAGTCTGATGGGGAAGGTAAGCATGTAGTGTCATAACTTTTGTACGTAAACCAGGGCAACATACGCTTTCTCCAAAGCAGTGTAGTTAACTTCGTACCCAACTAATTTTTGGCTAACCAAATAAATCGCTCTTTCTTTATGGAATTCTTTAATGTTTTGGTCTAGCGAAGAACCTATTGCAATATCTATCGCGGTCAAGTACAGGAGTAGGGGAATACATGGTTGTGGACGCATCAGCACCAGAGGTCGGGTAAGGTATCGCTTCATTTGATTAAAGTATTCTAGGAAGGTCTCATTCTAAACTTTATTTGAATCCTTTTGGAGAAGTTTGAAAATGGGCTCGCATAAAGAATTCAGTTGGCTGATGAACCGACGTATGTATTGTGGTTTACCAAGGAATCCTTAGACTTCCTTCTTCATTAGTGGTGGTGACATATCAAGTATGGCTTTCATCTTGGCAGGGCCTTCTTTGACTCCTTTCTCACTGACCATAAATTCCAAGAGTTTTCCTTTCTTGATATCAAAAATGTATTTATGTGGGTTTAACCGCATCAGTATTATCGTAGTCGCTCAAAAAACTTTTGGAGAGAAGGAATATGATCTTCCCAATCCGTAGATTTAATAATCATATCGACTACATAGACCTCAACCTCTTTATGAATAAATTCATGCACAATAGTTGTGGCAGGCCTTTGGTGGTTAGTCCCGACATTTTTTAGTCCGAATAGCATGACAGTGTAGTAGAAAGTTACCCATAGGGCGATGAAGGCAGTTTTATCCTGATGGTCAGGGTGAATTTTGATTTGGTTGTATCCGGCCAATTCATCAACAAATGACTTGAGCATGTGGCTAGTCGTGTTGTCCACGATCATGTCGATGTTGGGTAATGGATAATATTCATTTAGGTGTGCTTTATTCAAATCCCGATAGTCGACGCATATGTTTACTTTCCCTCCGAACTTCGAAATAAGGATGATGTTGGTGAGAAATGTACAATATTAGATTATGAGAATGAAACCTACATTCAATTGCTTTACCACTTCTTCCTTGACTTTGAGTGACTATTCGGTGCAAAGTTTCTTTAGCTTTTACTTGATCAGTTTGCATTCTGGGAATATTGGAATCTCGTGTTGAGCTATTTCTAGGTCAATGATGGGCATGTCATCACTGAACCATGTGAAGAAGTCCACTAATTCCTTTGTTAGCTCTTCAAATTGGGCATGCTCGTGATCATTAAGGGTGGACCCTATCCAAATCACGTGTTGATGGCTACTGGAACTGAGATTAATAACAACAGTCTCATCCTTTTAATTTGAATGTGGCTATGTTGTTTGTTATTCTCCTTATTTAGATCAGTCAATAACTATTCACTTGCAAAATCATCATCATAAAGAGTTTGAATAGAATCAAAACAATTAATATAAGGCATAGTAAGATACCCGAAATCTTCGTTTATTTTTAGAAAAAATAGCATTGAGATCCTCATTAAAAGAGGTCTCAGTTACATGGATATTATAAAGAGGAACAACGATATTAGACGAAGAGATTTGGATAGGGTAAATAGTAGGGTCAGATTGAATCCATGCAGGTTGGACAGGCACAACATTCCTGTTGAGGAGAGTTATGTCAGCAACTCTCATTTGAGTAAACGGGTTCAACAGTGAAGCATCTGAATGGATCATGTAGAGACTCAGCCCCAGTGTTTACAGGTTGAATGAGACCTCAAAATCACTTTCCTTCAAATCCTTGATAACTGTCAAGACTTTATCGATGAGAGGTCGTACTTCATGTTGGCAGTCTGCCACCCAAGAGTTACTATCTTAAAAGAAGATTTCTAGCCTCGATTTTATCTTCTTATCGACATGGTCATACCATGATTCATGGAATCCACGGTAGGGTAACTTTTCACCCTCCTTATTAAACCTTCCATTCAAAGAGTCTCTTAAAACAATTCATTCTTCCTATAAACTTCTTTTGGTCTTGGTGCTGAAATGCTTTGAATTCTTCTAGTGAGGGATAGTAACCCAGGCCACAGGGGCAAATGTACTCCTTCGGGACTATGGGATCAAGTATCCCTTGCTATAAGAAGTGAATGTTCTAGGAATGAAGTGAATGTCCTTGAACATCTTAATCACTTCGATGTTGACATGAGGTTTATGTTCTTGATAGACCTGATCTTTAAAACTATCTCCTACTGGAAGAGGAAGTTGTTCAACTATGAAGTCAGAGAGGAGTATGTCATTCATCTCATGTTTCTATCGCCCAAAACGGTGATAAACTGGCCCTTGGTAATGAATTTCAGTTTCTGATGAAGAGAAAAAGATACCCCTTTGATGCTATGGAGCCATGGAGTTCTAAGGAGAAGGTTGGAACCTACACGTATATCAATAACTTAGAACTCGATGACAGGATTGATAGGGTGAGCCCCTATTGTGAGTTTTATGTACCTCACTACTTCTCAGTGGGTATTGTTGTAAGCACGCACGATGGCAGAAGTGGGAGTGAGATCACTTAGTTTCAAGCCCAATCAATTGAAGTTTCTGAGAGGGAAGATCCGTTATCAGCAAGTGAGAGTGGGACTATCTTTTCTAATACTTCAACAGAGATGTTGAGGGCATAATTGTGGTTAAGGGCAATATTTGGCATCTCTGCGTTATAAAAGGAGAGGAGTATGGAAGAGGTTAGGGACCCAAACATGTTTACCACTTCTTCGGGAGTGGTGGAAGGAAGGACTCTAGGCCCAGCGAGGAGTTTTATCAGAGCTTTCTGGTTTAGCTGGGACGATATGAAAAGCCCCTATAAGGTGATGTTGGCTTGGGTTTTCTTACGTTGGTCAAGGACTTTGCTTTCTTTTATGGTCATTTTTGGCATATGAAGTTCTTCGACAAGTCCATTTTGCTTATTTGTCTCCATAACATGAGGAATCGGATCTTTGTAATGTCTCCCTGACCTGGGGTGGGGAAGAACAACAACCTCGTGTCTTCATCTACCTCTGGATAAATAGCCACCTTATTGATTTCCCCCAATAGATATTCTAAGGATAATATTCCGTACAGACTAACCACTAGACCGGTTTCTTCCTGACTGCGTTCATCATTTGGGCTGTCAAAAGTCATCTCCCTATCCTTTGGTGACTATGTCCTCTTTCCAAGAAAAATCATTACATTCAACAACCTCAAAGGCTTCATCACAAAAATCTTCCCACTTAACAAAGAGGTTCATGAGTGAATGGACCAACCCTTCATGAAGCTTTAAAGTAGTGAGTAGCTCATCAATATTTCAAATTTCACCTGTCTATCAAAATGCATCGTCCTTTATCTGTACCACATCATAAAGACATAATTATACAATAGGTACCATCCAGTCATCTGACTCCCGAGCCCATTTTTGGGATTCTATAAACTAGCCACTAAATTTGCTACAATCGACAGTCATCTCAGTGCGTAATTTCAGTCTAAACTCTAAGATTTGGTTCAACATAGCTGGTAATTCCATATCTTTTCCTCTAGACCAGGTACAATTGGCAATGCAGGCCCTTTTAAGGAGCGATAAAACTTGGTCGGTGAAATCGGTAGTGTGTAAGAGAAAATAAGGGTAAACTTTGAACAGTTTAGGTGACATTATGGGTATGATGGGTACTTTGATAGGCACAATTTGAGCAGATGGATCAGATTCTGAGTCACTCTCTAGAAAGACGACATTTGTATGGGTTGGAAGTAGGTTGTGAGAGGTATTGGTTTTAGGATTGGCTGGTGGGGCGATAATACCCCGATTAATTAAACCTTGGATCAGATTCGAAGGTGGAAGCATTTGTGGGTACTATGGCCAACAAACTTGAAATTTTTAGGGAGTGTATTTGGTAATATATGAGGTTCCAAGGGTTTGATGAGGTTATGGCTCAACAGGGCTTGGTAGACTTTGATATGGGAGTATGGAGCTCAGTGTACTCCATCTTAGTAGTATTGGGGAAGCTTTTCAGTGCCCAAGAGGTAATAGGTTGGGAAATGTTATTTATGGCTGAGACTGTAGCACTGGAAGGCCTTTTATACTTTCTCGAAGTGATATGTTTGGTCACTTTCTTCGGCTCAGTTTCGACTTTAGTAATGCCTTCCTTAATTTCTACACTAACCTTTCAAAGGGCTTGAAAGTGTGGGTAGTATTAACTTCCCATGGATGCTCATACATAAGGCAATAAGTTTTTCTTCATGATACTGACTTGTTCTTCCTCGAAGGGTCTGTTGTTATTGGTAGCATCTTTCTCCCTCCACCTTCCTTTAAACTTTCTAACTGTTTATCTAGGGTTCTGCTTTAGAAGCTCTAGATATTGGTGCGTAACCTATAGATCCTCATTTTAATTGTACTGAGACATGAATTATCGAGTGAAATCCTCCTAACTGTATTCTTTGATGCAAAAAAACCAATGAAAGGAAGTTTTTTAAGGTCTTTTGGAACATTTGGGTCATTATCTCTTTAGAGGAACCAAGGAGGGTCATGGATTGATGATAGATTTTAAGGTGGACAATTGAGGGTCCGTATCCTCCAAAATTCTCGATATCAGGCATCTATTCCATTTAGTTCCCTGATATTATAACTCGGTTAAACTTCTTCAATGATAACTTGAGGTTCAGCTCCTCATCATTAGGATCCATGGTATCAGGCAAGTTATCCCCTAGTTGAGCAAGGTTCAGAATAGGGAGTTGAGCTGGCAGTGGCCCATTGGCAGGTAGGGCATGCGAAGCATGCTGATATTTTTCTGGGACTCAAACTATCTCGAGAGTGGGTGGACTCATAGAATGAGGAAAGATAACCTCGAGCTCTTTAGGAATCTGGGCCCAATAATTCTATATCTCATGGACCTCGGTTTGAAGGTTGTTAATCTTGGCACTGAGTTGGGATAAGATGGTCATCAGATTGGGCTGTACATTTGGAGATTGGTTGGCATTATACATTATGAGATAGTGAAGGTAAATACCAAACTCGAATGAGGTAGAAGAAGAACTGGTAGAGCTTCGGGGTGGTTTGACTAAGATCGAAGCCAATAGGGATTCAGGCCAAAATTAGATTTTCAATCGACCAAAGAAGGACAAAGGATCGAATTTATTTTTGAAATGAGGGAGAAAATTTGGGTTACTTCGGAAGGAGGAGAAAAAATGTTTTTGGTATTTTTGAAAAAGGAAAGGAATCTCATCATTATTATTAGGAGTAGTGTTATTTAGGTTAGTAGTAGTAGTAGTAGTAGTAGTAGTAGTAGTAGTAGTAGCAGTAGTTGTAGAAGCAGCAGTAGTAGTAGTAGTAATAGTAGTAGCAGTAGCAGTAGCAGTAGCAGTAGCAGTAGCAGCAGCAGCAGCAGTAGTAGTAGCAGTAGTAGTAGTAGCAGTAGTAGCAGTAGTAGGAGTAGTAGCAGTAGTAGGAGTAGTAGTAGTAGTAGTAGTAGTAGTAGTAGTAGTAGTAGTAGTAGTAGTAGTAGTAGTAGTAGTAATAGTAGTAGCAGTAGCAACAGCAGCAGCGGGAGTAGTAGTAGTAGTAGTAGTAGTAGTAGTAGTAGTAGTAGTAGTAGTAGTAGTAGTAGTAGTAGTAGTAGTAGTAGTAGTAGTAGTAGTAGTAGTAGTAGTGTTGTTGTTGTTGTTGTTGTTAGATTCTCACTTGTATTAGGTTTCCTAAATGCATTAAAAATGCCTAAAAAACCCAAGCCTGGGCTAATAGGGTTTGAAAATATGTAAAAGATAGTTTGACTTGTTTCCAGCCTCACGGGCGGGGTCCTGTTTTGAAAAAAGCAAAAATTGTACAAAAATTTGAGCGATATGCCGACCCAAAATTTCAGCAGAGTTTCGCATGGTAATCGACAAACTAAATATGACTGTCCTAGGTTTGACACCTATATGAGTTTTATGTGATTTTTCGGTTAGTGGAAGATTTTTCCCCTTTAGCATGACTTCCAAGATATACCTCGAGCCTATAAGGGAAATCATTCACTGGTACGTGTGGAGACGCCATTTTATATACCTGACTGTATGTGAATTGTCTCATTATTTACCTCGTGGAACAGAACATGTGAGAGAGAATTCGATATTCTCGATGTACCTGAATGAGTTTCCTATTATATACCTCTCTTCATGAGTTCGGTCAAGAGGTACAATGCGGGGGGAACTGTTCAATATACGTCGAAGGTACGAGACCAATGGAAGGTGAGAGTCATATCGCTTAGGCGGTAGGACCCGTGTCTATCACAAAGTGACACCCCCCCACCCCCAGTACGAGATAAAATTTTGGTCAATATAGCCATACTGCTGGTGATGTAGTGTGCAGAAATGTATAAGTCTTAATTAACATTTTATGGAGAGAGAGAGAGAGAGAGTATTTCATGACGAGTAAAGGTAATACTACACTAAATAGGGAGAATATACAAGTTAATCTACTATGGAAACTGTACAGCGTGTGGATATATGTGAGTGAGTACATGACATAGGAATATATACAATTGAGTGTGGGCGGTAGTGAGGTTATATAGTGATACCAAAAATTATACACAGATCCTTCTCAACCACATTATCAGATGCAAAGTAGAAATAAAGCACGTAAAAGGAGATAAACATAAAAAAATAGAGTGGTTCGGCTATAAAAATGAGCCTACATCCATTTTGGTGCACTACTCTCATTATATACATTGTATAATACAAGATTGTGATGCCATTAGAGGCGTAGAAAAGAGAGAGGAGAGGAGAATACATGAATTTGGCTAAGATGGACAACTTGGGATGTGGCCTGAACAGGTTGACCTAGTGTGGTGGTGACTGGGCTTCGCAAGGAGTTTCGTCCCTCCCAAAAATAAGGTGAGCAATTATATTTATAGAAGTCATAAAGGTGGTGTCAGGTGTATGGAGCACATGACATGTGGATAAGTTGGACGATCAAGGAATCCTTCTAGAAACAGGACAAATGTTAAGTGACTAATGTTAGAGTAAGTGTCTCGTCCTATTTGAACCTAGGCAACGGCAAGTGCTTGAATGAGTGTTGTGACCTGTTTGGCCCAAGGCAACGGTTGATGTTGACCATGGTCTGCTTGATCTATGCGGTAGCCTCTTGACGTTGGAAGGGATAGGGTTGCGGCCTGTCTGATCTAGACAGAGGCCAGTATTGGTCATATCAATAAGACACCAAGCAAAAGTGCTAAGAGGTGCCGAGTTAGTGCTGCGACTGAGTTTTTTGCCCTTACTGCGGTATCATTATTTGTATTGCAAGTCTTGAAAGGGACGCAACCAATTGTCGCTCCCAATATAAAGTGACGATTCATCTTCCAGCACCCTCTTATATAAATGGGACGGGGTTGTGGCCTTCATTACCTTAGCCAAAACTTTGAGAACAAATCTAGAGAGAGACTTTGTCCTTTTTCCCCTTTGTATTTTTTGGCGATTTTCCAGCGGTTTCAGGCTCAACAACTGTCCCAATTTCACCATTTTCATTATTTTCTAGGTCACTCTTTGATTTTCTTCCTTTCATATTCCTAATTTAAATTTTCTATCATTTGATGGTTTTTTCGAATCAACATTTTTTAGATTTAGTATTTTTGGGCAGTTAGCTCTTTTAAGGTTTGTGACTGATGTGGATATATTCAGAATGATGTTGGTATTTTAGGTGTTTCGACTGGATTTTGGTTAGGATTTTGTGTTTGTTGGGCTTATTCCACACCTGGACCCGATTTTGGATTTTTTTTTGGTTATCTTGGTGTTCTTGGTCAAAACCCTAGTGTTTTTTTTATCTTTGCTTGTTGTTAATCCAATTGTTTACCTGTTTATTCATTCGGTAGCGACTTGTAGTATACCTATGTTATTTTACTGCAGCCTTTTCTCAATTCTTACAAAATCATAACACCCCATGGCCGCAGTCTTTAGTTCTTGAACTGATTGATTGCAGCCGCAAATTTCCCTCGTATTGTAACTTGTTTGGGCCTTTTTGATGTATGTAGCCTTTACTTTTGCTTCGTTCTTGAAAAAAAATTCCTTGTAGCTCTTTTGGTTTAGATTGCTGCAACGATGACCCTAATTTTTTTTTTTTGCATTTTTAATTATATCGCTTGTATCTGTCGCGGCCTCTGCCAGGCTTTTCTGATCATAGTGGTTGCAACACCTAATTGTGTATCCCTTCTTCTTTTCAGGTATTACGACGAGTCTATTAATTTGAACTGCTCGGAGTATCCAGAGGACTTCAGGAAAAAACACTTTGGCATACCTCCTATAAATACCCTTTATAAAGATTTTGAAGGCTAGTGGGCCCTGCCAATATAAGGACTGCCCCAACTGTGTAATAATAGACTTTGAGCTCATGGAATCTTCCAACTATAAGGATCCTAGGGAGGTGCATATATAATAGAGGAAGATACTCACTCTAACAATAATTCCCTACTGAAGTGACTGTAGTAGCACTACTAAACTTCGGTTGTCCCACCAGATACTAGGAATACTCCAACTGAGCCCTCTGGCCAATTAACTGAAAAGGCTCCCGCGGTATAGGACTTGCGGTGTATCATGACAGAAAAGTGGATTACAGATGTGGTCGCAACCTTTGAGTTACCAAAAGGGATAATCTACACTCTCCCTACCGAGGAACAAAGGGCGTGTTCTATGGTCCCAAATGAGGGGATTTATTTTCCTCTTCACGCATTTATCGTAGGGATGCGGTTTCCATTTCCTGTCCATGTTAGGAGAATCTTAAGTGCATTGAATCTGACCCCAGCCCAACTAGACCCTAATGGATTAAGGTCAATCCTTGTCACGCTGGTACTTTGCTAGGAGCATTTCAACAGAGATATCATGCCCATAGAGTTCTTCCAATTCTATAAGCCAAAGGAAAATGCCAAAGATTTTCCTTGGTATTATTACTTCACACTGCGGAGTGGTGATAGGTACCTATATAGTGAGAGGCCCGCCATTTTTAAAAACTAAAAGGGCAAGTTATTTTTGTGTCCAGGGATAGTGAGGAAATATTTTGTGAGGAAACTAAGAGAGAAAAAACTATAGGATTCCGCGGATGTGGGGACGTCCTTCCAAAATAAGTATTGCCCTACTGCAACCTGTACTTATACATTTTTATTTATTTGTTGTAATATATTATTGAGATCCCTTCCATTAGTGCCATCAGGGTTTCTTTAAAAGTTTAGGAACGGTTTAGAGGTGGGGTTAGTAATTTAGGATTTTTTTTAACCATTTTCTATGTTTCTTACCCTATGTGAGGGTCACCGGTGCTTCTTCGATTAACTTCTCCGACGAGTATCAACTCATGTGTCCTTGAGTGTTCTTGGTTGGAAATGTTTCATTTTCCTCTTCTGATGTTCAGGTCAACTTAGGTCAAATCACTTAGATGTTTCAGACTTTGTATGAATTCATTAACCAATTTCCCTATCTTGAGGGTCGTATCCTTAGGGAAATACGAACGTGTGAGGCAGAGACCGAGGCTAAAATAAGAGTCAAGTTCGGCCTCACACACCTCATTTTTCGTATCCTCTTAACTACGTTCATCCTTCGATAGTTGAGATAAGTTCACATTCAATGAGTAGAAGCTCGTCTCAGAGTGGAAGCTCGTCATCATCCTCAAAATAATTTATCCCCTCTTTTTATAGGGTTTCTAGTGAAGTAGACTCTTATGAGTGAGCTATGAGAGTCCCTCATTCTCATACGGCTGACTCAGGGACCACCGAGTCTGCTGATCATAAGCATTCTAATGACAATGAGATCTATTGTTTCCCAACCCCCTTTAAAAATGGCAATCCTTATCTCGTCCATGACTGAGGGGGAGTTTTCAAGTATGTTTCCCAGTGGATTATCGACCCTTAAGATCATCGATTCTAAAGACGAAGACAAGGAAACACTAGATATATCTTGCTCAAAAGTTCTAGAGCACTGTCAGAATGTTGACCTCCTGTATTGGAGGCACTTATATGGGATCAACTCCGATATTAATATGACGATCCCTGAGGAGGCCAAGACGGCATTGGACGATTGATCGAGCAAGATTGTTGTCTACGAACAGATGTTCAAGGTCAGCTTCCACCTTCCTATCCATTTTAGTGTCCGAACGATAGTTAATAGTCTAGGTTTGACCCCAGCTCAGCTTTCTCCTAATGCGTGGAGAATTTTTCTTATCTTTATATCTCTCTGGAAGTTTTATTTCAGCTATGACCTTACAATTAGTGTGTTCAAGGCTTGTTATACCATCTCTTGTACTAAGGACCTACCTAGCTATTACCACCTCATACCAGGAAGTCCACTAAAAATTTCATCCACGTCAACCAAACATCTAACCATCACTAGAAGCCGTGATATTTTTTTCATTTTTGGTGCGTGGGAGTTCCCTTCTGATGTCACTTGCTCTGCCTCAGAGCCGAGGGTCCCACAAAATTGGGAAAAGACTTAATATCTTCAAAACTTGACCCCGACCTGAGTGTAAACGATTGGGATAGGATCGAACATATCAAGTACAAGGGAAAGATGGTGGGCTCGTGCAATTCAACCAGCTCATAACCCCTGAATCCTGGCCGAGACGATATTGGTTGTTGACCCCTAACTTGAATGCGTAAGTCTTTCCTCTGAATTGTAATTTCATCTTTAATTGGTCTTTATTGTTGGACTTGCAAATATTTGACATTAAATTATGGTGTCGTCTTTAATTGATATTTGTTGATATTAATCTCTTCTATCTATTTACAAATCGGCCAAACAACACACCAGAAGCTATCTAGAAAATGGTTTTCCCTAACATGTGTACTATGTTTAATAAGCTTAGCAAGAAGTCGGATCCTCCTGCCCCGACTAAGAAAACAACTGTCACCGTTTCCGCTAATCCTGAGGTCTTAAAGAAGAGAAAAGAGGTGGTGGACGACACTGCAGTCTACCACCAATAAAAGAAAAATAAAAGAGATGCCTCCGCAAAGAGGTGTTAGAATAAGGTGATCCCAACATCGTCTGATGTTGTTCTTGAAGCTCGTCACTAATAGCTGACCCTCAGTGACGAGACTTTGATTAGTGATGACAAGAGGCCAAGTGTTGTTGCTACCTCAATGATGCCCAATATTGACAGACATTTTCAAAAGGCGATGGATGCCTCTCGTCTCATTGATTTTTGTCTTCACAAGGCCATTTAGGTAATCATTTATAACTTTTGTTGTTTGATTTTTTCAAGTGTTGTCTCGTACTAACCCATTTCCTTTGTCATTTTTTCATTCTATACTTACATCCACTCACCTTGATGAGTGGGTTGAGAAAAAGCTTCCCTTTATCCAAAAGAGAGAGAATGTTGAAAAGACAAAGAAAAATCTAAGAGATGAGCTAGCTACTAAGGATGTCGATCACCAGAAGGTCGTGGCCGCTGTCCAGCAAAAACACCAGGATGAGATGAACAAACAGAAGTAAGACAATGGTGATGTGTCACACCCCGTGTAATTCTGGCGTCGTCCGCCATAAAAACTATGTCGGGAGCGAACTAAATAAAATATCATTTTTAGCATGAGACAGATATGAGACATAAATAAATCAATCCACAAGATAAATAATTGAATCAATCCCAAATGATAATAACAACTCAGAGATAAAAGATCCATCACATCGAATAAATCAAATATCCAATAATGACTTAATTGAAAACTAAATAATACTAAACTGTGAATAATCCAACTGAAATCCTCTAACAACTTTGGGATCGAATGGCCCAATAAAACCAAAATAAAGTGTCATAATGAAATCCAACTCAAAAGAAAGTCTAACTAAATAAGGAAGAAAATGAATAAACTCCAGCTGCCCCTCCAAAAGATAATTTCGATAATCCTATGCAGCATCTCCAAAATGTATCCTAAAAAATTTAGTCAACGCACGAGGTTAGAGCTCCGAGCATGAATACACACTACTCCCCCCAAATAGGGTCCATAAATCTAGACATTAGCATTATACGCAATAAATATCACAATAAAATATTTTAATTACGAAAATAATTAAATGGGGGAAAGATAAATTACTAATCACCCCCAAAGATTTTGATAAAAACACACCAACATAATTTTCATTATCCCACAGCCCCAAACCGTTAGTTTAATTAAACTAACCCAATTTTATTATTGTTCTCACTTTTTATTGTGGCGGTCCTCCCGCCCCGGGTGGTCATCCACCAAAGTGTCACACTTCCACTTGTCACTAGCCAGTCGAATCCGATTAAACCGTCGATCCCCCACAATATGACAAGGTTACACACACGAAATGACATAAATCGTCCAAGCTAACTCGTTTAAACTGTCGGTCAATGACACATTATGTCGCCCCAAATTTTAATCCCCGTTTTTATCTTAGGCGTCAATTCTCATTTTCAGTTCCATAATTAATAAATTACCCCGCCCTTTTAATCGCTGTGAGATCCTCAAAATATCCCTTACTCCCATACCTTAGGGTCCCCAAGTACACATGCATCATATCCTACATATATGATGAATTTCCAACATTTACTCGTACTATTCTCATGCCTAGGTTAGCATGACGATGATAAAACATAAAAATTATCCCACCCCCGGAATATAAAATCCCCACGAATTTATACTAATTAGTCTCATACCTAGCAAGCATAAATTATAACCAAGGCCTACCCACTAGTCCCATACCTAGTAAGTATGCTATAATCAAGGTGAGCAATATACCACCCAAAAGCCCCTCATCCCCGCGATGTCAAAAGTGAATAATAATAATCCACACAGTATCATAAATCATAAGCACAACATGATAATATAATCATAAAGATCCCAATTTAATTTAATTCAGTTAATAACACGGTCGTTGTTTTCAACATAATTCATTCTATTCAATAATATTGATTTATTTAACATGCGATGATATTATATATGACATAATCGTTCTCCTTTGTAAATCATCTAATTTTTCTAAGTGTGTTTGCGTCCCTCATAACATATAACTAATCCCACAACTTCTACATGTGAACCTACACCCCCAAAACCATAAAAACCCAATAATCTAACTTACGCACCCAAAGGTTTCAAGAATTAAATTACATTAACAAGTTTTGTCAAAACATCCCTAAAATTGGTGTCCACTTTCTCTAATCAAGTTGCCACTTGATTTTAAGAAAGACATGTAATTAAGTGTTTAGGCGACAATTAAAACGCATAATACTAAAGGAAATGAATAGAGTATTCATGCCTGATATTAGTGCAATAAAAATATGAGTAGACGGTTGAACTCCTCTTGAGAAAAAAAACAATTGAATCGTCAATTCTTGAGTTAAAACTTGATAAAAGTTAGGGCTAGGGGTCAAAGATGAGAGCAAATATGTTTGGAGTACCTTACTAGAGAAAAGTTTGAGAGAAAACCGTTTTGAAAGTCCCAGCCCCGTATCAGTTTAGGTATTAAAGGGTTTAAGAGTTAGAATACAATTAGGACTCTAATTAACCCACCGCCTCACTTGTCGTTCGAACGAATAACACCTGTCGTTCAAACAAGATGTGATGTCGTTCAAACGACATACGTTATGGTTTGAATGACCCCAAACACTCAAATAAAAACTTTAAAAAATCCGACTTCACATTTAGAAAAAAATATTCTTTAACTCAACAAAAACGTATATGTTTGTTAAAACATACTAAAACTCATTCTAAAATTCGATTATAACTCCGATTTAATTCCGGTTGAAAATGTAATTCTCAAATATAAAAATCAATATATTTAATTATTAAAAACCATTAAATCCAAAATATATTTTTCTCAAAAATTCCAAATTAGTTGATTTAAATAACTAATTAAAAATACGGGGTGTTACATACTTCCCCGCTAACAAAGGAATTTCGTCCTCGAAATTCGACGAAAACGTTCAAGCACAAATAAAAATAAGTCTCACATATGCCCATCCGTAGGGTACTATGATTAGGCTCCCATACACCCAATCCTACCCGTACGAAATTCCACGATAAAAAATACAGTATGTATATCACCTATATATATACATAACTATGAAAATAACGGTGTACCACATGCTCTCGTGAATCACCACTCGATTCAATCTCCAAAAGTCATCTAAATACTAAAGTCCTCAAATTTCTTCGCATCACCAAAATAAATAATTACGATAACTAACATCTGGACTCGCAATATTCAAAATAAATTACATCTCCAAAAATCACCTCTAAAGATACTCACATGGAGATTACTAATTCTGACCTCAACTACCACAATTTCCTCAACACAAAACTCAAAGTCATCCAGACAGTAAAGTACTCTAATCAACCCATATTACAAAAACCAATACTCACGACACCTATCGTATGTGCTAACAATATCCAACAAAGTCCTCGTCTCCCAAAATCACTATTAAGTCTCCTCGCTTCAAGATGTTTACGTCTAATCATCAATGCTTACAACATCCTTATCATCGCTAATCCTGTCTCCAAAAACACTGCTAACACATATGCTAGACCCACTATCTTAGAGAGTACGAATTAACAAAAAGGGAATCAAAGATCAGTAATCCAGAAGCTAAACGGACTCACAACCTACGAGACCTAAGACCGTGCTCTGATACCATCTGTCACACCCCACGTAATTCTGGCATCGACCTCCACCAAAACTATGTCGGGCGCGAACTAAATAAAATATCATTCTTAACATGAGACAGATATGAGACATAAATAAATCAATCCACAAGATAAATAATTGAATCTATCCCAAATGATAATAACAACTGAGTGATAAAAGATCCATCACATGCTAAAACTTCGAATCAATCATATCTCTAATAAAAACTTAATTAAAAACTAAATAATAATCAACTGTGAATAATCCAACTGAAATCCTTTTACAACTTTGGAACCAAACGGCCCAATAAAACCCTAATAAAGTCTCATAATGAAATACAACTGAAAAGAAAGTCTAACTAAATAAGGAATAAAATGAATAAACTCCAGCCGCACCTCCAAACGATAAACTCAGATAATCCTATGCAGCAGCTCCAAAAATTATCCTGAAAAAGTTAGTGAATGCACGAGGCCAGATCCCCGAGCATGAATACACACTACTCCTTCCAGATAAGATTCGTCAATCCAGACAGTAGCATTATACATAATAAATATCACAATAGAATATTTTAAATACGAATATAATTCAACGTATGAAAGATAAATTACTAATCACCCCCAAAGATTCTGATAAAAGATGCCAATATCATTTTAATTAGCCCACAGCCCCAAAGCGTTAATTTAATTAAACTAACCCAATTTTATTATTGTTCTCACTTTTTATTATGGCGGTCTTCCTGCCCCGAGTGGTAATCCACCAAAGTGTCACACTTCCCCTTGTCAATATCCAGTCTATCCGTTTAAACTATTGATCCCCCGCAATATGGCAAGGTTCCGTACAGAACACGACATAAATTGCCCAAGTTGACCCATTTAAACCGTCGGTCAGTAACACATTATATCACCCCAAATTTTAATATCCGTTTTTATCTTAGGCATTAATTCTCATTCTCAATTCCACAATTAACAAATTAACCCACCCTTTTAATCGATATGAGATCCTTAAAATATCCCTTAGACCCATATGTGTCCTATCCTACATATATGATTAATTTCCAATATTTACTCGTCCTAGTCTCATGCCTAGGCTAGCGTGATGATGATACTCAACTCAATTCAACAAAGCTTGTTTCCAATTATTTGGGGTCGACTACATGAATCCTATTTTTTCATTTCATTCTGTCCAGTGCAATATCTTTAGTTAAACCACATGACATCATGTCCTTTTTTATAATATCCCACCAAGTCAATTTAGACCTACTTCCCCTTGTGTTACCATCAGTACTAACTAAATCACTCTTTCTTACATGAGCATCCATTGGTCTATGCTTAACGTGTCCAAACCATCTAAGTTTATTTTCTCTCAATTTATCTTCTATAGGATCTACTTTTACTGTTTCAGGAATTTGTTCATTTTTAATTTTATCCTTTTGAGTTTTACCACAAATTCATATTAGCATTAGCATCTCCTCCACACTCATTTTTTGCTCATTTTATTTCTTGGTATCCCAACACTATGTCCCATATAACTTGGAGGGTCTAATGGTTGTCCTATAAAATTTAGCTTTTAACTTCAATGGTATACGCCTATCACACAAAATGCTTGTAGCACTTCTCCACTTAACCCAACCTGCTGTAATCCTATGACTAACATCATCACTAATATCTCCATATTTTTGGATAATTGATCCTAGCATCAGCATTTATATTCATAGTATTCATGTTCATAAGGATCTGACAAAGGTTTATGCTGGCTATCAGCTACCTAACGCAACCTTCCTCCTTTATCCGGGCTTGGGACCGACATTGTCAAAAAATTATAACCAAGGCCTACCCATTAGTCCCATACCTAGTAGGCATCCTATAATCAAGGTAAGAAATATACCACCCAAAAGCCCCTCATCCCCATGATGGAAAACGTGAATAAAAGTAATCCACACAATATCATAAACCATAAACACAACATGACAATATAAACCTAAAGGTCCCAATTTGATTTAATTAAATTAATAGCACCATCGTTGTTTTTGAACATAATTCATTATATTCAATAATATCAATTTATTTAACATGCGATGATATTTTATATGACATAATCGTTCTCCTTTATAAATCTTCTAATTTTTACAAGTGTGTTCACGTCCCACATAACATATAATTAATCCCATAACTTCTACATGTGAACCTACACCCCTAAAACCATACAAAACCAATAATCCAACTTACGCAACCAAGAGTTTCAATTATTAAATCACATTAAAAAGTTTTATCAAAATAGCTCCAAAATTAGTGTCCACTTTCTCTAATTAAGTTGCAAATTGATTTTAAGAAAGACAAGTAATTGAGTGTTTAGATGACACTTAAATGCATAATACTAAAGGAAAGGAATAGAGTATTCATGCATGATATTAGTTCGACAAAAATATAATTAGACGGTTGAACTCCTCTTGAGAAAACACCAAATGAATCTTCAATTCTTGAGTTAAACCTTGTTAAAATTTAGGGCTAGGGGTTTAAGATGAGATAAAATATATTTGGAGAACCTTACTGGAGAAAAGTTTGAGAGAAAAGTGTTTTGAAAGTCGCAGCCCCGTATCAGTTTTGGTATTTAAAGGGTTTAAGACTTAGAATACAATCAGGACTCTAATTAACCCATCGCCTCACCTGTCGTTTGAACGACTGACACATGTCGTTCGAACGAGATGTGATGTCGTTCGAATGACATACGCTATCCTTTGAACGACCCCAAACACTCAAATAAAAAACTTTAAAAAATCCGTCTTCACACTTAGAAAAAATATTCTTTAACTCAACAAAAAACGTATTTGTTTGTTAAAACATACTAAAACTCATTCTAACATTCTATTATAACTCCGATTTAATTTTGGTTGAAAATGTACTTCTCAAATATAAAAACCAATATGTTTAATTATTAAAAACCATTAAATCCAAAATTCATTTTTTCTCAAATATTCCAAATTCATTAACTTAAATAACTAATTAAAAACACTGGATGTTACATGATGTCCTTAAGGAGTTGGCTGATAAGAGGCAAGATGATATAGATATTATTGTTAAGACGACCTTGGATGAGGCGAAGGCACAAGCTGTGGACGAGTTCAAGGCCTCTGATGAGTTTGCGGTGTATGCCTTTTAATACATCAAAAGGGGAGTAAAGACGGCTTGTCGTTGGGCCGTCCTTAAACTCCTCGAGGTTAGGGAATTGACGCCCTAAGACTTTGAGGCCCTTGAACTTTGAACCCTCCGATCGGCAGTGTTCTTATCGAGGTGGAAACTGTTGTAGGTGCCCCTATAGAGACAACTGAGTAGGCCGCGACCAAGACTACCAAGCAAGCGGGTGTTGAAATGACTGAGGGTGCTTCCAGTAATAATGGGGACGACACTGAACCTTCTGTGGACAAGTTTATCGCAAATCAGGACAATGTTCTTCGAGAGGATAAATCCTAATCTTGTTTCTTACTATAATTCTTGGGCGGACACCTGTGGCCTAACTTTTTCCCTTTCCACTTGTACAATTTTCGTTGGATGAACAATGTCGATGAATTATATGTTGAACAATTTGGCATGTGTACCATCGTCTCTGCTTTATATTTAAACTATCATGAATGGAAAATCCTTGGTGTCAGCTCTTATGTCATTGTGATTTGATATCTTCTTTATAATGCATTTGTATGATTGTTAATGAACTCTTCTCGACCGATAGGGTTAGCCAATAAATGATTTTTGATCGCTTGTTCCCTCTCATCTTTTCTGAAAGTGTATGGGCATGTTCCGTCTTCTTATACACTTTTTCCCTCAGCCAAGAGAGGTTATTAAGAATTGATTTTTGATTATAGACCATCAGTAATCATGCAAATTGCCAAGCCATATCTCGTCTTTAGCCGAGAGAGATTTAAGTGGAGACCACCAAATTATTGATGTTAAGACAATCATAATAAAATTATTTTTAATGTGAGACCATCAAATTAATGATGTTAAATCTCAAGCCTACTCTCGTCTTTACCCGAGAGAGATTTAAGTGGAGACCACCAAATTAATGATGTTAAGACCACCATAATAAAATAATTTTTAATGTGAGACCACCAAATTAATGGTGTTTAATCTCAAGTCTAGTCTCATCTTCAGCCAAGAGAGATAACCAAATTAATGATTTTTAATAAGAGACCATCAAATTAATGGTGTTTATCCCAAGTTTCCTCTCATCTTTTTTAGGAGTGTATGGATGAGTTTTGCCTCTTCATACACTCTCGTCTTCGCTAAGGGAGAGGCTAAATTTAAGGCCACCAAGTCAATAATGTTTGATAAAACCATAATAAAATTGTTTTCAATAGGATTTTTTTTGTTTTTCACCACCTAAGTGGTGTTGTTACACAATTCCCCCCTCTCGGTATTATTAAGGCCCCATAGATGAGACGAGTCTCGCTAGGTTTCTTGTATCACCAAGAATGAGTTTATACTAATTCACCAGCTGAATGATATTATTTAGCTTAAAATAATTCAAACTATACACTTTGACAAATGTATAAGAAAGATATTATTTAGCTAAATGATATTATTTAGCTTAAAATAATTCAAACTATACACTTTGACAAGTGCAAAGAGTATGAGACATAAATTGTATGTAAGACTACTGATTATATTTATTTAAACGGTTTACATTCCATGGGTTGGAGAATAGTTCTCTCTCTAAGTTCTCCAGTCTATAAGTTATAGGGATGACCTATTTACTGACATTAAATGGGTCATGCCAATTCGGGTGCAGCATGTTTTGTTTACGCCAAACCTTCTTCAAAACTAGGTACCCCACAACTATCGACTTTGCTTTGACCCTCTTGCTGTTGAACTTGGTTGTCCTTTATTGATATGTCATTTTTCTAACCTCGACATATTCCCTTATCTCCTTTATTAAGTGTAAGCCCAGCCTTCTCTCTTCATTATTAACCTCTGGATTATAAGTTTGTACTCTGTGACTGGGCAAGCCGAGTTTAATTGGGATCATGACTTTTGATCCATAAGATAGTATAAAGGGGGTATTCCCTGTCAGCGTCCTTTCTGTCATCCTGTAAGCCCACGGGATGACATGCCCCTCTTCTGTCCATAAGCCTTTAGCATCTTCTAACTTTTTCTTGATCCCATGTAGAATTTTCTCATAAGTGACTTTTATTTGGCTATTTGCTTGGGGTTGTCCTGGCGCTGATTAGAACTGCTTGATGTCGAACCTTTCGCAGTAAGCCTCCAAGGACTTCTTCTTGAACTATTTTCCATTTTCTGAGATCAGATTGTGAGGTAAACCGTATCTATAGATGACTCCAAATAAATTTAAAGGTCTTCATATCCATGATGGAAACTATGGATTCTGCCTCCTCCTAATTTGAAAAGTAGTTGATTGCCAATATCAAGTATTTGTATAATTGCACGTAACCCTGGGTAGAGGTCCCACCAAGTCAATTCCCCATGCTGCAAATTACCAAGGGTTTATAATGAACGATAGTGTTTGATGAGGCTGATGGGGGATGCAGGCATATCTTTGGCACTTATCGCACTTTTTTACATGGTCAGCAATGTCATTAGTTACGGCCGGCCACCAATACCCCTGTGTCACTATCCTCTTCGCCAAAAATTATCCCATAATGTGACTGGAACATAATCCCTCATGTATGTCTTTTAAGACATATTCCACCTCAGAGGGGTAGACACATCGTAGTAGGGGAAAAACCCTTCATTTATAGGACATCTCCTATAATAGTGAATTTCACTACCCTGTATCGCAATTTCTTCCTTTTGGCTTTTATCTCTGGGAGATCTCCATCTCTGATGTACTTGATAAGAGGGTCCATCCATAAATCTCCAAGGTTCAAATTCAAGAAAAACTCAAGTTTATTGTCCTCATAGTAGAGGCTACTAATCTCTGTCCTAATCTCTAGGATGGTTCTCCTAATATGTCCTCACAGTAGAGGCTAACCTTGCTAGTGCGTCACCTCGGTTATTATCAAGTCAAGGCACTCTATTTATCTTCACCTGTTTGAAGTTTGTCAGGACCTTTTTCATCATGGGCAAGTATTTGACCATTTTCTCCTACTTAGCCTCATAGATCACCAAAATCTGGTTCACCACTAGTTGGGAGTCGTTGTGAACTATCACATGGTCGATATTCAATACCTTGACCAAGGATAAGCCTTCCAATAAACATTTGTACTCAGATTTGTTATTTTATGCCTTGAAGTTGAATCTTAACACATATTCAATGTCAGTCCCATCTGGAGCCAACAGTATGAGCCTTGCCCCACTGCCACTTTCACATGTGGAGCCATCCATAAATAAACTCCAAACTGGACTATCAATCGAGAAAGTCCCTTCATCTTCTGTCCCATTTCTGAACAAAATATCCTTCTCGGTAGGTCAGATATTATGCTATTAATTATGGATGAACCCACAGTTTCCACTTATGGCAATACTATAATCTTGTCTTCATTGGCATCGACCTCGTCCCAAGTGAACTCAGCTATAAAGTTAGCTAACTCCTGCCCTTTAATTACAGACCTTGGTTGATTTATCATGTCAAACTCCCCTAGCTCTATTAACCAAGCTATTAGCCTACCGAATTTTTTGAGTTTATGGATGACTTGATTCAAAGGAGTGTTAGTGAGCACCACCATAGTGTGAGCTAGAAAGTAAGGCTATATATTTCTTGAGGCATATTTCAATTTCTCCATCTTTGGGTATTTCAGCTCGGTCCCCTAAAGAGACTTACTGTTAAAGTACATCGATTTCTGCACCCCTTCATCGTCTCAAACGAAAGTTGCACTGATTGTCGTGATACCGCTAAGTATAGGAATAATTTCTCCCTTTGGACAGGCTAAGATAAGAGCATTGATGAAGTAAATAATCTTTAAGTTATTAAAAGGATCGCTTCCCATCCTACTCAAATGCTTTTCTCAAATTTTTGAAAAAGGGAAAACACTTATCTGTGGCCCTAGAAACAAATCTGTTGAGGGAAGTAACTCTTCCTATCAGCCTCTACACATCATCTATCATCTTTGGAATCTTCATTTCTATCAACGACTTGATTTTCTCCAGGTTCACTGCAATCCTTCTTTGATTGACTACGAAGTCGACGAATTTTCCTTCTCTAATTTTGAACACACACTTGGTTGGATTCAACTTCATCTTGTAAAGATCCATTGTATTAAATGTCCTCTCAATGTCAGTCACATGGTTGATCCTCATCAGCATGTGATCTACGTAGACTTGTATAGTCTTATCGATCTGATCTTTGAACATCTTATTGACAAAACTCTTATAGGTTGCCCTTGCATTTTTAAGGACAAAATTTATAACCTTATAACAGTAGGTTCCTTTGTCAATGATAAAGGAAGTCTTTTAAGAGTCGACTTTGCCTATGAAGATCTGGTTGTATCCTAAGTACGCGTCCATAAAACTCATTAACTCATGCCCAGTTATGGCATCTACCATCTAATCTATATGGGGAAAAGAAAATTTGTCTTTAGGATAAGCTTTGTTTAGATAAGTGAATTCAATGAAAATACCCCACTTTCCACTGGTCTTTAGGATTATTACAACATTAGACAACCATTATGGATAGTGTATCTCCCTAATGAATTCAGTCGACTAAAGTTTCTTGACTTCTTCTTGGTGGACCTCATACCTCTCTCTTACAACGGTCCATCTTCTTTATTTCACAGGCTTTGCCTTCTCATCAATATTCAACTTGTGGCAGATGACCTTTGGGTCAATTCCTAGAATGTCTTTATGGCTCCATGCAAAGACGTTTTGCCTCGTCCTTAACAACTCCACTAATTTTTCCTTTACCTCCTTCTTCAGGGATGAGACAGTTTAGATGGTTTTTTCGGCTTATCCTCATTGAGGATGATGAACTCTACCTCCTCTAATGCCTATCCCTTCTTTAGTTTCCTCTCGTCCCTGGGGTCAAGAGTATTAATGTTATAGGAGGTTACGAGTTTTTGTGGGCCTCTTTATATTCGATCGAGCTGAAGTAACTCTCCCTGTCCTCCACCTGGTCACCTTGGACTTCCCCTAATCCATAAAAAGTCTGTAATTTTACCATTTGGTGAATGGTGGAGAGAATTTCTTCAAACTCTTTAAGGGCCACATGGATGAGGATGATGTTGTAGGCTGAAAATACATTTTCATCGATCAAAAAAAAGCTAACTTCATTTTTAGGAACCTCGTCCAGGTGCCCATGCAAATATCCATTTCAAATAATCCAAGAGGGTGAACTTTTTCTTTGTTGAACCCTATTAAGGGTTCATGATAAGGAATTAGCCTCTTCTTACTGAGCTTTAATCCTTCAAAACATTGCCAAAACATGGCGTTGGTTGAGTTGTCTCCATCTACCAGAATTCTAAGCACATCATACCCATAAACCCTGGTGCAGATTACCAAAGGGTCGTTTAGGGAGAGCCGAGATGACCTTGAAATCCAACCGTGAGAATCCCACAATCAAAGTGTCCATATCTATTTTCTTTATCTGTGGTATGGTTGTTGTCTTGGTGGAAATCACACCACTTATTTTTGTCCCTCTTGTGGGAATGGGGCCTAAGCTTTTCAGTCCACCTGAGAGATCTATCGTCTTCAATTTCATTCAAGATTAAGTCAGGGCTTACCATTAATAGAGTGTAGCCAGCAAACTTATCGTCAGACAACCTCTTTTTTTCTATCTTTTCCCTTTGCTTTTGAGATTTACTCCCACTGATTTCCTTCCCGTCTTCTTCTTTAGCCACCATGGCCTCCTCCGCATTCATGACTTATTCGATCGCAGCCAGAAGTTCTGCCATGGACTTAAAAGGATCCTCGACCAGCTTCCAAAGTAGTTTGCCTTTCTGTAATCCATCCATGAGGGCTATCATGGCAATATTCTCCTTGTAATCTACCACCTCAAACTTCTCCTTATTAAATCGGTCAATAAAGTCTCTCAAAAATTCATTATTCCCTTATTTTGCATGCAAGAGATGGGTAACCTTCTTTTGGGGCTTCATGCCGAAGAAGAAGTTTTGAATGAACTTATCGGCTAGTTGTTTAAAGTTTTCTATGGAGTTCATAGGAAGAGAAGTGTACCATACATGAGTTGCACTGGTAAGAGTACTCGAGAAGGTTCTGCACCTCATCTAGTCTGAGACAGAGTAGATGTCGACCACAGACTGATACATCTCAGTGTGATGTATGGGATTTGTTCTCCCATCATACCTTTGTGTCACCATAGGCATCCTGAACTTTTCTAGTGTATGGTAGCTCATAATTCCTTCCACGAAGAGAGATCCTTCCACATATTCCCTTTGAATGGGGTCTCGTCTTTTCAGAAGGTCACCAATTTTGTCATCCAGCCTTTGTGTTAAAATATTTCAGAGTTTTTTGGCTTCCACAACATTATCTCCTCCTCCTTATTTTTCAATCGGCTTAGGCATAGGTTCACGGCTACTAGTTCTCTGTCAGTTACTCACTTCCCTTTGCTTATCCTCTCGACTTTATTATGGCCGACGATCGGCACATCCTCCATTTCTTCTGGATGCCTCAATGCTACGAGAACGAGAGAGGTGGTCTTATAGTTCTCTTATTGGGACAATACAATCAAAAGCCTACCCTCTGCTCAATCTGTAAAATGTTGAATCCATGGGCTAGCCTTCTTGTGTTGGCCTTGCACTATTTTTTTTCTAGCTGGTGCTGGACAAACTGTGTTGCTAGAGATATCATACGGTTCCCAACAATCGTCCTTGTCATAATTGAGATCGTTTGGACCTTCTTGTACTTATCTTCCAAAGTTTAGTCTCCTGGGATCCGCCACATCTCTATGCCTCTGATGATGTTAAACCTCCTTATATGGGGTCGGGGGTGGTCCCCCTGTCGCCGGATCAACACCATCTCTGGCGGCCGAAGTGATCATCTCCATCGCAATACCTGAGGATCTAGCCAGCATAATCTAGCTAAAGGAGACAAGTTATTCTTTCTTTTTTTGTTGGCTGGCCACCATCATATGTAGTGTTCCCTCTAACTCAACCATTTTTTTGCTAAGGAGGCGCCTGGCTAGAGTTGGGGCCAGCGCCATGAGGCAAATCGGATGCCATTTCTCCGTTAAATGAATAGAATAAATATGTGAGCTAGATGATTTAGGAGAAATCTTGAATAACCCAACAAGATCTCTTTTAATGGTGATACAAATCCAACCAAGGGTGGAACTAGATCACCACCAGAGAATCAAGTGAGAAACAAGCTGAAAAAGGAGAGAAATAAGATAAACCTTCGTTCCCACATACGGTGCAAAAATGATGATGTTAAGAAATCACCATTTAAATTTATATAAGCATCTCAAGCTCAAACATAAAACAATAATGGAGATATATAATAAAACGTATATGAAAATAAGAGAAGGCGATGAGGAGAAAAAGAAGAACGTTAATATGTAAGTGGTTCATCTTTTCAGTCGACTCCACTTTGCACGGATTTGAGGTTTTCACTATGTAAAAGGGGATGTAATGGACTTGATTGTACAACACTCTAGATCTCTCTATGTCTTATAAATTAAACAGAGTTTGTCTATGGTATACAATTTTAAGATCCCTTACACTAGGGAAGATGAGTATATATAGTGTTGAGGGTGCACATTATACCCCCAAGCATGTACAAAGCATGTGCATGACGAAGCTTCCATTAGGATGTGGACACTTATCCCTGGCACAAGTATTTAATGATGATGCAATATTCCCCTCAAGTGCTCATATGATATTGTTATAATTGCCTGATCACGTGGATTAGTCATTATGGAAACATGTGTTACACGTAGATCTATGTCGTCCGGGGTTGTCTCGGTCAAGCCGAGGATGATACCTCCAATGTCCTATTGAACAACTGATGAGCTAGACTAAAGTGTAATCTCGATTGTCTGGGGGTGCCAGGCCGAGACAAGGCTTGTGAGGGGCTATTGAGCTAGCCGATAGGTCTCGACCAAAGCGACTTGGAACAGGCCAAGACTATTGGTGAAGGCTACTGCAGTGGGGCCCATAATTGTCTGACATAATGATTTGTAAGGTCGGCCTTGGCCGAGTGGGTCCCAGCTTGGTACAAGGTCACACTTGGGTGGGTCAGTATGAAAAGACAACATTACCCTAATCAAAACACAATACGCACCATTTTTACTTCTACGTCTAGGAAAATATCTAAAGAATGTTCAGCAATATAAAATAACTGAGTTCCTAAACTTTTACCATGGGAGAACTTTGCACTCCCCCCAAAAAATGTAATACCTCGTATTTTCTAGTATTTATTTAGCATTCATTAATTGTGAAAATAAATTAATAAAATGAATTTAATTATTACTTGAGTGCATTGATAATAATTGAAATGCATATATGGATGATGATTAAATTTGTATGTTAAGTGATTTATTTGTACCGCGTAAATAATCAATGTAATGAATTAAGTAAGAATTGACTATAGACAGTTATGTTTTATTTTACATTATGAGGTATTTTGTGAGTTATGAGGTACTACCATTTGGATAAGACTCTAGAGTGATACAGAGTTCCGAATATGTGTTTTTATCGTGTTAAGTTAAAACAAGCGTAAGCATACCCTTGGTCTAAGTTGTAGACTAATATGTACAGTATTTTGGGATCATTTATAGGCCTAATATAAACCTACAGATTTAATGATTAATATTTTTTGATAAGTCGATGAATCATTTTAAAAAAAGGCCTAAGGAGGAGGAATCACATATATAGGAAATATACACTACAAAAGAAATACATCGGCCTAATCGCAACCCCTTCCAATTAAAACAAAAGAAGCTAGTCTAGTCTACCCTCTATAACATCTCCATAAAATATATGAACAAAGAAAGCAATGGGTAGTGACTTTTCTTATGCTAGATTATAAGCGTACTAAAAAAGATGCAACTAATTCTAGAGGGAGCTAGCTCTTCCTCTTCGAAGCATTTTTTATTCCTATCTTACATAACTGTACACATAATATAATGAGGGACCATCGACCAAGCATTCATATCTACCTTCCATCCCTTAGGACTCCTCCATGCCACCATAACCTCCTTCACCGTTTGAGTAAATGCCCACTAAACACCACATATGTATAAGAAGATGTCCCATAATCCCCTTGTCACCCGAAAATGCAAGAGAAAATGATCACTTAATTTCTTCGCCTGCTTACATAACCAACATCTACTAGACATCCTTTTCCCCCCTATTTTGAAGCCCTTATGTGGTCAATATAACCTCTTTGGTAGAAGTTCATACAAAGAAACGAACCTTAGGAGGCGTTATAGTCTTCCATGTCTCCTTTCACGAGAAAGAAGCACTTCTATGCCCCCTTAATACTGTGTAGTAGCTCTTATTTATGAAGAGTTCATCCTTCTTGTGCAACCATCTTAAAACTTCCTCTCTTCCTACAGGAGTCGTTGTTGAATCCAAATAATCAAAAAATGGCTTAGCCTCCTCTAATTCCCAATTAAGTACGTCCTTTCTAAATTTTGGATTCCATACTACATGGTTCCTTTACCTCGCCCTGTATCCTCTACTAGACCATCCTTATCCATTCCAAGATGAAACATTCATGAGAAAAGAGTCTCCAACGTGCCATCCTTCCCCCATTTGTTTATTCAGAATCTCATTATATTCCCCCTTCCTAATTGTAATGTCATGATTGAGAGTGCTTAAGGAGAATTTTGGTAGAGGAAGAACATTGATTAATGTGCAGAGATACGTCGTTCGTATATTTCAGGAAAGAACTTTCGTGCTCTACCATGTAATAGATGTAACTTGTTTATGAATAAGCTTATGTGTAACCAAAAGAAATAAAATAATGGTGAATGTAAATTTCACAAACAATTTGCAAATAGAAGAAAATAAAGTGGAAAGCGGAAGAAGATATTTATTTCTTATTTTCAATTGCATACTTTACATAAAATGTATAAGGAGAATATATAAAGCTTAAGAGTTGTTGATTGATCTACCTTACAGGATTGAGAGTTGTTTATTGCTTTACTTTACACCTATTTGTTGCATTAAAGAGGAGAGCAAACATGTGCTTTGTCTTGATCAAAAGTAGATATGGCGGGAATAATTAAAATATGGAATCTTTGAGTGGGTCATAATCTTTGATAGGATCTCTAACACTCCCCCTCAAATGAAGAGTGGAGTTGGGAATGTCATTGAGATTTAACAATAACCAAGCGAAGTTGGATATAGGAAGCGAATTGATAAGAATATCTGCTATTTGTGATTGAGAAGGAACAAATTGTGTGATTTTGTAACCTTTGGCAACCTATTTTCAAACAAAGTGATAGTCTAGTTCGATATATTTGATGCAAGCAAAAAGAATTGTATTGATGGATATGTATACTGTAATTAATTTATCATAAAAGAGAATAGGTAGTTGGGGAATTTGGAAGTCAATAGCATAGAGGAGGTAAATGACTCCAATTAACTCAATGGTATCTGAGGTTAAGGCCTAATATTATACTTCAAAACTTGAGGGGTCACAAGAGGTTGTCTTTTGGAGGACCATGCAATGAAATTTGCACCAATATAACGACAAAATCCATATGTGGAAGGATGAGTATTAGGACAACCTTCAATTCAAACATGAGTCACACTCCATGTTCTGAGAAATATTTACCATCCAAAAAGGGGAAAAAATGGAGTCTTTATCTATGGAAATGCGTTAAGAAAGGTCATATGTATAGAACCTTTCAACGAGATAGAGCTCCTTGTAAGGCTTGATGGAAAACTAGTTATCGGGCTTAATTAATCTCCCTTTATTGTTCAAAAAGAATAGTCTAATTTTTATAATTTTTTAGTTCTTCCAAAGTCTCACCATTGGAGAAGGCATATAAATAGTGGGATGATTGAACTAAAAACGAATGCCATATTGCATAGTCCTTTTGACACAACGAAGTAAGAGCTTACCCAAAAGGAAGTGTTTTGATTGAACGACATGCATGTGTTGTCAAACGGAGTTAATTGTGTAGGTTATATCAGGCCTGGTGAAGTGAGAGAACTAATAATTTAGCAAAATTTGGTAAGGCTAATTTTGAGAGAATTGGTGGTAGTATAGGGCTTGACTGTAATGGATGTAGTAACTGCTTTTGTATCAAGCACGTTTGTATGTTAAAAGAGTTTGTTAGCATATGACTCTTGACTTGAAATAATTACTTCAATTAAGGGAATGATAGAAATTCCAAGAAAGCAAATGAGTATACCCATGTCCTTAAAAGAAAAGTCATATGTAAAATGCGATATGATATGAGTGATAAGATGTGTACTGCTACCAGTGATAATAATATCATACACATAGATTAACAAAAAAATAGTGTCAGAAGTAGAGTTAAAAGTGAATAGAAAGGAATCTGATAAGTTTCATATGAAGCCAATGTGAAGCAAGTACAAGCTAAAGCAATCAAACCAATACCTCGGAGCTTGTTTGAGTCCATATATTGCTCTTTGAAGAAAGAAAACATGATGAGGAAACTGAGGGTGCTGGAACCCATGGGGTTACTGCGTATAAACTTTTTCATCAAGAACTCCGTGCAAGAATTCATTTTTAAGGTCAAGTTATCGAAGAGGTCGATGATGAGTAACTGCTATGGAGAGAATAACAAGAATGGTTATGTTCTTAACTATAATACTAAAAGCATTAAGGAAATATATTACTTCAATTTGATTGAAACCTTTTGTTATGAATCTAGCTTTGTGCTTATCCAAAGATCCATCAACTTTAAGTTTGGTTTGAAATATCCATTTTGAACTGATCACATCCATGGAGGGATATCGAGTACCAAGTCCCCATATGGAGTTTTTATGTAGAGCATCAATTTCTTCATCCATTGTTGCAAGCCAAAGAGGTTGTTTGAGGGTTTGGTTAATTAATTTTGTATCAGTGGTAGTGACAGTAGTTATGAGAAGAGATGTTGTCGGCTTCTGAGTTTTGGATCAGGTGAGCATGTGCTGAGAGTTATGAGAGGGTATGGGAGGTAGTTCTATCTTTAGGTCAACTATTAGTGGTATACCTATTGTATTATAAATGGACAATGGAACAGGCTGAGGATAGATCGATATGGGCATGCGAGACGACATTGGTAACTATAGTATAGTTGGGTATATACGAGAAGAGGCTAACAAGGACAGGTCATGTGGTGGTGAAGTTGGAGAAGAGTTGATCACTGATAAGTTTAGAGAGGAAGTTGTTGGTGATGGTGATGGGTCATTAGATAATATAGGTATTGAATTTAAAGATGTTAGAGGAAAGGACATATTAACCGTTGGACTGTGAGGATGATGATAAACGGTGATGAAAATATGTGGTAAATTATCGGTATGGTCTACTATTCCTAGGAATATAGTAAGATTAGGTTATACTTGGGACTTCAGTAGGAGTAAAGTTAGTCTCATTAATTGTACAATGGTGAGGCTAAGATTTGGTCACATGGCAAGGTTCATTTGTTTGGGTTTCAAAAAATTCTTTGTAAATAGACATGTGTGTTAATGCAAAAATTCTCCATCTACGAGGACCAATCAGAAAAGGACACATGTCATCCTACGTGGCAATATTCGATATCCGAGGAGTGTTAGTCGGCACACGAGGAGAATTAGTCGGCACCCGAGGAGTGTTAGTCGGCACCCGAGGAGAGTTGGTCGGCATATCAACCAGGAAGATCAAAAGAATAATTATGCATTTAACGTGCTTTAATGAAGATGGCAACGCATTTAATGATCCTTAATGTACATTTATACTGTATTAATCGATGACAACACATAGCATACCAAGCAATTCAACAATTAGATTCATTGAATGTAGACATAATGTATAAATGTCTACATACAATGAATCTCTTTATCTCCCATCACTATAAATACATGTATTCCCTTAGCTAAAAGGAGGAGAGATCCAAGAGAACCAAGGAGATCCGACAAGGATGAGAGACACCATACACAATATCTACACCTTTTTCTCTCTTTACACCACATTGTGCTATTGTAAACCCCTGGGAATAAAATAACAGTGGACGTAGGCTTTTCCTTATAGCCGAACCACTTTAAAAATCTTTGCCTCTCATGTGCTTGATTGGATTGCTTTTATCTATTTATTTGTGGTCATAAAAATGGGATTCGGTCCAGTTTTTTGCATCAACAGATTGGCTTCGTCTGTGGGAACGTGTTACAACCATTATTCTCCATCAAAAGCTAAGTTTTTATTCTCTCTACATATAATCAATTATACATACATCTTTTGATTCAATCATGATTTTTATGTTTATATACATAAATTAATTGTCCAATTTTTATCTGCAAAATGTTGCATATCATGATTTTTAAATCATAACTATTAGACTAATTCTTATTTAGAAATCTGAAAAATAGTGGATTTCATAAATCATAACTCTTTGCTTGATTCTCAAGTTTCAATTTTATATCATGGAATAAATATTTTAAATGATTACATATACCAATATATACGACGATGATAAGACTTGATAATTTTCATTGATAATTTTTATCATAAATTTTGTAAGATCTTTGATATCTATTCAAATTCCCATCATATTTTTAATAAAAGAATGGGAAAAGGTTAAAGACAATAAAAAGTCTTCTCATGGAAATCATGACCCAGATATATTCTCTCTCTCTTCAAGTTTGAGTCTCTTTGCATTCACTTTTATGAATTATATACTTAATTTGGTTCATCTTCCATCTATGTCAATAAAGTCAAATTGATTGATTTTTGATATAAATTTGGTAATAACTTCTATCATTCAGCATATTTTTATCTCTCCAAATTGGGAATAGGAAGGGATCAATATAAAAAATAATTTTCTCTCACCCAAAAAATCATTACTCACCTCTTGTAAAAGAGGATCAGTAAAACAATCATGACCATATCAAGACTCTGGGCACAAATTTGATATGTTGGCCCCTCGTTCATCACATCACAAGGTTTCTTTGTCGAAATCACACGATCTAGTGGGTTATATATTTATTCATTTAATTAACATTCTTAAGGCTTAAATTTTACATCGAATGTTATTTTTTGATCTAAAGATTCGAGATATTCTGGTCACCCAACCATATATTCTATAATTTGAGATATCCTTAAATGTTGGTCGGCAACATCCATGTAGTTTGTCGGCAGCAGTAGAATCTTGGGGTATTAAAAAATGCGAAGCACCCTAGATATTTCTTTAAACACGAGTTCAGCTTGGGGACAAGCAGGGGGCTTAAGTCTTTTTTTACTTGTGATCACCCCAAAAATATTTTTAAAGCCAAGTGATAAATAATTTTCAAACAGCAACTTATACTTGATTAGTTGTTGGAGATTAAATAACTCTACATCTTATTTATGATGCATATCCGATAAAAATTTGTCCATCTCACACACATTTGGCACAAAAATATTATTTCATATTTTGAAATTTTTATTATTTTATGCTGATACACATCACATATTGTTTGGCTGAGTAATTATTCTCATGATAATAATTATTTTCCCTAGTCTCGACAGGTGCTCGGGCAGCCTATTAAAATTTCATAGCAACCTATCAGCGGCTGATGAACAAGGTCTTTGTAGAGCAAATCAGTTGCAATATGGAGGTCTATGTTGACGATATGCTGACAAAGAGCAAGAAAGCTGCCGATCTTCTAGTTGACTTAGGCAAGACCTTTGATCAACTAGATAAATATCAAATGAAGCTGAACCCGACGAAGTGCATATTTGGAGTACGAGAAGGCATGTTTCTCGGTTACATTGTCAATCAAGGAGGCATAGAAGCAAATACTGAAAAGATCAAGTCTTTATTAGGGCTGCGATCTCCAACGATGAAGAAAGAAGTGCAAAGCCTTACAGGACGAGTTACCGCGCTCAACAGATTTGTATCTCGAGCAACTGATAGATGCCTTCCATTCTTCAAAACACTTCGAAAAACTTTCGAGTGGAATGATGAATGTGAGAAAGCCTTTCAAGACTTGAAGAAATATTTGGGAACACCTCCACTGTTGTCCAGGCCATTAACGGGAGAAAAGTTGTACTTATACCTGGCAGTATCAGAGAATGCAGTCAGCTCGACATTGATCAGAATGGAGAATGGAGTCCAGAAGCCAATTTATTACACAAGTAAGGCTTTCCGAGGTGCAGAGATCAGGTACCCAAAGTTAGAAAAATTGGCATTGGCATTAATTGAGGCAAGTAGAAGAATGAGGCCATATTTCCAGGCCCATGCCATCATCGTGTATACCGACATGCCATTAAGACAAGCCCTTTATAAGCCAGAAAAGTCAGGGACACTGATTTACTGGGCAATAGAGCTCGGTGAATATGATATTGTGTATGAACCCAGATCATCATTAAAAGGGCAAGCTATAGCAGACTTTATAGCAGAATTTACATTAACTGATACCCCTGAGAAACAAAAGTTGCTCGCTGACCGACCTGTGGATGTTACAGGACCAACAGACATAAGCTCAGACCAACTCCGGTTGGTAAAAGAGCTTGTGGATGTAGAAAGATCATCAAATTCGTTGAAGAACGAAAAATACCAGGGGAGGATGAAAGGAAACAACAAATATTTCACCAAGGAACTCTGTCAGATCAGAAATTTGAAGACGAGTTACCTACATGGAGATTATATGTAGATGGGTCATCTTGCACAACAGGTTGTGGAGCAGGAATTGTTTTGAACACCCCAGATGAGATTGACTTGGAATATGCTCTGCGATTCCAATTCAAGGCCTCCAATAATGAGGCTGAGTATGAGGCCATGATAGCAGGTCTTAATTTAGCAGAGATTATGGAGGCGCAACAAGTGGTGGTATTTAGTGATTCTCAATTAATTGTGAATCAAACGATGGGAACATATGCAGTTAAAGGAGAAATAATGGTCAAGTAAAGGTAATGGAGTTGTTGGCAGAATTTGATGACATTCAGTTGATCAGAATACCAAGAATGGAGAATGAACAAGCAGACGCACTGGCCCGATTAGCATCAGCTACTCGTACCGAGCTGCGAACAACGATACCAATTGAAGTATTAGAAAGTTGGAGCATAGATGAAGACCTGACGATGAATATTATTACCCTTGATTTAGGACCATCTTGGATGGATCCCATCGGAGCATATATTGAGGAGGAAGAATTACCAGAGGATAAGCTCGCTGCCAAGAAATGGAAGTTTAAAGCTGCTCGGTATGTACTAATTAATGGTATTTTGTATAGATGAGGAATTATGGCAGGTTTGCAAAGATGTGTACATCCCTCCGAGGTGAAAGAATTGATTAAAGAGATCCATGAAGGGTCCTGTGGAGCCCATGTAGCAGGTCGGACACTTTTGCAAAAGGTGATGACTTAGGGATACTACTGGCCGACGATGAGAGATGATTGTATAGCTTATGCCAAGAAATGTGACAAGTGTCAACGCTTTTCCTACATCCGAAGAACTCCACAAACATTGTTGACACCCATAACTTCCCCTTGGCCATTTGCCATGTGGGAATTGATTTGGTTGGACCACTGCCGACGACCCGAGGAAGATTCAAATACCTCGTCGTTGCCATCATCACAGACTATGGAACACAATTCGATAACGAGGAGTTTATCGCTTATTGTCATCAGTCAAACATTTTGAAGGTTCATTCAGCACCAGGTCATCCTCAGAATAATGGAAAAACTGAAGTGATGAACAGAACATTACTAAATGGTTTGAAGAAGAGGCTAAGTAAGGCTAATTGGATTAATGAGCTACAGTCAGTATTGTGGGCTTACCGAACAACTCCCCGAGCTGCAACTAGAGAATCACCATATAAGCTGGCGTTTGGAAGTGAGGCTGTAATACCTGCCAAGTTGGGTCTTCCAACACACAGAGTGCTGAATTTTAATTCCCCAGTCAGCGACTTAATGAGAAGACTGGATTTGGATATGCTCGATGAGGTTAGAGAAGATTAGGAATGCTGCTTACCAACAACGAACATCTCTGTTCTACAACAAGAGGGTGAAAAAATGCAACTTAAACGAAGGAGATTACGTATTAAATAATGTCATTCAGAAGAACAATAAGTTGGAATAAAACAATGATGTTTCGCCATCTTCTTTCTTTTATTGAATGTTTTTCGGGGAATACTAGTGTGCAACACTACGCTACTCAGCAATAAAAGCAAACACCGATAGTTCAAACCCACGACCAACTCCGGCTGGTAAAAGGGCGAGAAGAAACTATACTCCTTTGGTTAGGAGGCGTACACTAGCATGATCAACTCCGGTTGGTAAAATAACTAGTGGACATGATAGTTCGAGCGTGATCAACTTCGGTTGGTAAAATAGCGAGAACAAACTATACTCCTTTGGTTAGGAGGCGTACACTAGCGTGATCAACTCCGGTTGATAAAATAACTAGTGGACATGATAGTTCGAGCGTGATCAACTTCGGTTGGTAAAATAGCGAGAACAAACTATACTCCTTTGGTTACGATGGCGTACACTAGCGTGATCAACTCCGATTGATAAAATAACTAGTGGACATGATAGTTCGAGCGTGATCAACTTCGGTTGGTAAAATAGCGAGAACAAACTATACTCCTTTGGCTAGGAGGCGTACACTAGCGTGATCAACTCCGGTTGATAAAATAACTAGTGTACATGATAGTTTGAGCGTGATCAACTTCGGTTGGTAAAATAGCGAGAACAAACTATACTCCTTTGGATAGGAGGCGTACACTAATGTGATCAACTTCGGTTGGTAAAAGAGTTAGTGGACATGATAGTTCAAACCCATGACCAACTCCGGTTGGTAAAAGGGCAAGAACAACATTCTTAAAAATGCCAATCTCGGTTGGTTTGAAAACAAAATATGCTCTCAAATGCCAACTTATGTTGGTCGGGAGGTAAGATTATTACAGAAAATATAAAAGTTCCTCGAAGAACAAAATATTCCAAACTGAACCAAGTATGGTTGGTCGGGGATAAAAACCCACTAACTATAGTTGGTCGACGAGGAGAATTTATCGACCTTGGTTGGTCGGACACATTTTATGAAAAAGAAAAAAATTTACCAAGTATGGTTAGTCGGGGATAAACTCTCACTAACTATAATCGGTCGACGAGCACAATGTAACAACCTTGGTTGGTTGGAAAAATTTTAAACATTTTTATACTCATTACTTTATTATTAAGTGATCGAGCAACATTACTAATACTTGTAACTTTTTTATTACTAAGTTGGTCGATGAACAACACAATATTGCTATCTTTTTAACTTATACATATGCACAGATGTAGAGTATTTTACAAGACAATAGCAATTAAGATTGCGAAAAAAAATGAAAGTCTTTCATTAAAATCAAAAACAAAATACATTGAGAATGAAAATGTATACTAACTATTACATTGAGATTCCTACTCTATTGGTTTCTTTCCCTCTTCTTTTGAAACAGGTTCCTCGCCAGCAGGAGGATCATCCAAAGTATAAGGGGAGTTTATTAAGTTAAAATCTTTCATCATTCTGATGTTCATCACAGATGGTCTGTCCGAGCAGCTCTTGCTCGTCCCCGAGCAGGAAGTTGCTCTTCAAGACTCATGATCTTCTCGGACATCTCAGCCAAGGCCTGGGTCTTTGCCATTAGTTGGAAGGCTTGATTCTCCAAAGCAGATTGAGTTCTCTGTTCTTCGATAATTACCCGAGAAGCTCTTGCTCGTCCCAGGGAACCTCTTGCTCGTCCTCGAGCAGAGGTAGAAGTCAAAATCAGCATCTACAGCACTGAGATCTTTGCTACTACTGTCTCGACCAATAATGAAGAAGAAGTTTTATGAAAATGTTTCGAAGTCCACCACTAGCTTGGTACTAGTCAGATTGAAGAGTTGGGTTCAAAAGCTAGTATGTTACTCGACTAATTATTCAGACGATCATAAATCAGAAAAAGCAAGCACGTAAAGTTAGCATTCAGTTGCTCGACACAGGAGGTAGTTGGTCGGCTAATAAACCGATCAACATACTTGAAGATTATGACAAGCTACAAGCTGCATACTATGGCATGGCTGCATCCAAATTCCCAGGGGTGATACATAGCACACGGAGTTCCTCAAAAGAAAGATTAGCAACCACCGATCAGCCTGCATCATATGTCATCCAGGAGATAATTCACTTTATGTTGAACAAATCAAGAAGGTAGATCAAGAATTTCACGAGCACCGAGCAACACTGCAGAATAAATACTCCATCCTTTCAAGTAAACCATCAAGCATGGAGCATTGGGGGCTTCTATTAACGCAAAAATTCTCCATCTACGAGGACCAATCAGAAAAGGACACATGTTATCCTATGTGGCAATATTCGATATCCGAGGAGTGTTAGTCGGCACCCGAGGAGAATTAGTCGGCACCCGAGGAGTGTTAGTCGGCACCCGAGGAGAGTTGGTCGGCATATCAACCAGGAAGATCAAAAGAATAATTATGCATTTAATGTGCATTAATGAAGATGGCAGCGCATTTAATGAGCCTTAATGTATATTTATACTGTATTAATAGATGACAACACATAGCATACCAAGCAATTCAACAATTAGATTCATTGAATGTAGACATAATGTATAAATGTCTACATACAATGAATCTCTTTATCTCCCATCACTATAAATACATGTATTTCCTTAGCCAAAAGGAGGAGAGATCCAAGAGATCCAAGAGAACCAAGGAGATCCGACAAGGATGAGAGACACCATACACAAGATCTACACCTTTTTCTCTCTCTACACCACATTGTGCTATTGTAAACCCCTGGGAATAAAATAACAGTGGACGTAGGCTTTTCCTTACAGCCGAACCACTTTAAAAATATTTGTCTCTCATGTGCTTGATTGGATTGTTTTTATCTATTTATTTGTGGTCATAAAAATGGGATTCGGTCTAGTTTTTTGCATCAACAATGTGTACCATATTTTTTTATTGACATATTGGTTTCTTGACATATGGAAGAGTACTTTCATCAAAGAGAACATGTCTACAAATGAAGATTTTTCTTATGTGTGGGTTAAAGCATATGTACCTCTTATGAAGAGTGTTGTAGACATTAAAAACACATGGCAAAGTTTTTGCCACGGACTTATTTTGAGTTTTGCCCTTAATGTGTGGGAAACACTTGCAATCAAAAATCTTAAGAGAAGCACAGTAAGGATGAGTGTTGTATAGTTTGAAATATGGGAAATTCATATTTAGTTTCTTTGTCAGTAGTCGATTAATTAAGAATATGGTTGTCATAAATGCTTCTAGCCATAGGAATAAGAGAATTTTTAGATGAAACATGATTGTTAACCCCATTTCAAATATATGTCGATGCTTTATTTCGACAACACCAAATTGTTAAGGTGTATTATGGCATTAAATGTGTCATAAGGTTTCATTTTTATCCAAAAAATTTGGAAGGACATTTTTAAATTCTCCTCCACCATCACATTGGAATGTTTTGATTAGTTTCAATAATTGAGTTTTCACCATGTTAGCAAACTTAACATGTGTGAGATAAAAATCAATGTTCAACTTGAGAGGATATAACTATGTTAATCAAGTACAATCATCAATAAAATTCACATAGTACCTAAAATATTGTGAAGACATTATAGGGGCTGGACCCTATAAATCACAGTGAATTTTATCAAGTGGACTTAATGAAACTTTGTCATTTATTTACAAGGGAAGTTTACAACTTTTTCCCAACTGACATCTCGCACAAACTTCTCTTATTTTATTCCACTGACTAATGTTGAGACAATTATTGGAATTCAAACACTATAATATTTTGGAGTGAGGATGTCCTAGTCGTTAATGCCAAAAAAATCCGAAGCTTTGCCTAATTGTAGAGAGGTGAATGCCTTTAATCTGTCTTCACCAAAGGCATACAATACTTTGTCTTTAATTCCCCTCGCTATAAATTTTTGTGTTTTATTGTCCTTAACCATATAATAGTTATTAGTGAAAACTAAATCCCATTCATTATCCATGGTAACTTTGCAAAGAGAAACCATTTTTTTTAGTTTTGGGATAATTAAAATATTTTTCTAATTCCAAATCAGGTTGTATATGTTTGGCACCAAAATCAGTAATATCAAGTTTTGACCCATTACCAACCATGATACAATTTTCACCATGGTAAGGCTTTAAGTTAGTCAGGGTACTTAAATAGTGAGTCATATGGACATTGTCTCCCGACTCCATATAAAAAATTTTGTCAGTATTTTCGTATAATTCTTTACTTGCCTACGCATTGGTTTGATAAGAAAAATCCCACCAATAAATGCAATTGGACAAGAACTAGTATTAGAATTTTTGAAGTTACTAGAATCAAGAATGTTGGGGTTGGTACTGGTTAGAGGAGCTTGTAGAATGTGATAGTTCTGACTTCTTCCACCTTGATTGTAGTGAGTTCTAGGCCGAAAGCCTCTTCCTTTTGAGTGATAGTTTTGGTATTGTTGGTTTCCAAGGTTGTAACCTCCATTTCTATAGTTGCCTTCTTGATTTGTATTTTTGTAATTTCCATATTGATTTCCATTATTGTATTAGCCTCCTCTTCCTCTATTTAGATATCATCCACCTTTATTCAGGTGGAGCCTCTATAGGAGGTGAAGGCCATGCTAGTGTCAGGATATGATAAATGGTTTGCTTGTATTTTTGGGAGATGCTCTTTGATATCAAAACTCCTAAATGAAGAAATTAATTGATCCATGGTTGTATATGGAGGTTTACAAAGAATTATTATACGAAAAGTTTGGTATTTACACCCTAAACCTTTGGGAAAATAAGTCACCTTATTATCTTCATCTAATGGCTTGTTGATGGCAAATAATCCATCACATAAAACCTTGAATTCTTTGATGTAATCATCTAGGGCCAGTTTGGTTGCGCAAATTATTTGATTATGTAAATTGTTTCATTGTGAATTAGTAAATTATAAATGAGTGAATTTGAAATGAGTTAAATCCAATTTTACACGATGTTTGGTAATTTGAAATTGATGTTAAGGTTCTATGAAAAAAATATAAAAACAAATCAAGAGAGGGAGAGGGGGGGGGGGGGGGAAGAGAGAGGGAGAGGGGGGGGAAAGAGAAAGGGGGAGAGGGGACATGCACTTAATGTGACTTCTATTTCAAATGGATTCATTTCACATTTTTTGTGAAATGATCCAATTTAAGATTTTGCACATGAGCTAAAATGGGACAATTAATGAATTATTTCATTAATGAAACCAAACACAATTAATGAGTCAATTTGTAAATGGGACAATTTATTAATGATACAATTTACAATTTTGGGACAACCAAACAGGGCCCTAGTGTTTTGCCATCAATGGATCTATTTTGGATTAAACCCTACAACTGAAATTCTTTGTCCTTGGTATCTTGAAGATAGTGGTCTTCTAAGAAACTCCAAATATGTTCGGCAGAGGTTCATTCCACAATAACATATATGCACTCTTCTGCTATTGTTCTAGTTATCCAACTTCTTAAAAAGATATCTTTGTATATCCATGCTTTTGAGATTTTCTGGTCTTCTCCCTTCATTCCAGTGGATGAGGGTGGGTCATTAAAGACCAAATGATCAATATTCATTTATTGCATCAATTGTAGCATTTTTGTACCCCATACTAAATAGTTAGATGGTTTGAGTTTTATAGATCAAATGGCAATGAGTTGATGTAGTGAGTTCAATGAAAGAGAAAGCCCAAAAAAGGAGTTTGTAGTGATGTTAGACATGGTAGGATCTGAAATCATAAAGAATCTTGTGTTTAAGTAAAAGTATAAAAATAATTATGAATGTAAATTATAGAAATAAATTTCAAATAGAAGAAAATACATAGTAGAGTGGAAGAATATATTCGTTTCTTATTTTCAATTGCATACTTTACAAGAAAATTACACGGAGAATATATAAAGCTTAAGAGTTTTTTATTGATATACTTTAGGGTCCGTTTGATACATATTGGGCAAAAGTGTTGGCATAGCAAAATTTGCCAGGACAAATTTTGCCTAAGCAAATTTTGCCTAGACAAATATTTTTTTCTCACATTAGACTATCAAACACCAAATAAGGCAAAACAAGTTTTTTAGGCAAAACATTTTAATAACACATTTTTCGTCCATATTAACATATATAATAATAAAAAATATGTTCTTTTTTTAATTTTCATCCCAAGTCTTATTTAATAAAAAAATAGTTTTTTCTTTTCTTTTTTACTTCCCATTTTTATTTATTAAAAAAGTAACAAACTATATATAAAAAAAAGGTTTTTTACGCCAAAACTACTTACTAAAATCAGTTTTTACATTAAAACAGTTCTTACGTTAAAACAGTTTTTAATTTTTTTTACATTAAAACAGCTTTTATATTAAAATAATTTTTTGCATTAAAACAGTTTTTACATTAAAACATTTTTAAATTTTTTACATTAAAACAATTGTTACATTAAAACATTTTTTTACATTAAAACAGTTTTTACGAAAAAACAGTTTTTACATTAAAATAATTTTTTACATTAAAACATTAAAAGCGTTTAAGAAGTTAGCAAATTTGTTGGCAAATATTTCTCACCCATATAGAAAAGAAAATTTTGCCAACATGTTATGCATAAGAGGTGTTGTACATTGGCAAATAGCTTGTAGGCAAATTTTGCTATTAAACACACCAAATTGTAGGCAAATGTCATATTTGCCAACTTATTTGCCATTTGCCATGGCAAATAATGCTATCAAACGAACCCTTATAGTCTTGAGAGTTGTTTATTGATCTACTTTATAGCTACCCATTGCATAAAAGATGATAGTAGACATGTGCTCTTAGTCTTGATCAAAGGAGATATGCTGGGAATAATTAAAAGGTGGAATCATTAAGTGCGTCATAATCTTTGAGTGGGTATGTGAGTGGGTCTCTAACAGTTTATAGTTTCATGTTATGTAGTTTATTCTAGGATTTAAAAGCATGTTTAGGATTGAAATATGATATCTTAATTATGTTTTGTTAATGGATTAATAAGGATTAGTATTTAATTAATCCTGATTTGAAAGACTAAATTTTTTTTAGGAAAAAACTGAAATTGGATTATTTTCAAATATGACTCTGTGATTAGAACTCATGTTTAGGATTGGTTATCGTATTTAATTGGAAGCCCGTGTTAATTCAATGTTTGGATCTGAAATCATGTGTATATATTGACTCCATTGAATGTAAAAGAAAAAGTATGTTGAATTTTGGGAACTAAAGAATTAGACCTTTATTTTATGTTTTTAGAACTTTAATCTTTATAAAAATTATTTAGGATCGTGAATTTGTACTAAGTTTTGATTATAGTGAAGTATTGAATTGAAATCTTGGTGGGTGAACAATGGAATTTGGAGTTAAAATTTACATTTTTTAAGGAAAAAGACCATGCCTTCAAGCCCGTCGGATCGATGCAATCGTAGGTTGTCAATGGAAATGAGGAAGCAAGGGGTGGTTTTGGTTTTTTTCACATAATTAAATTCTAGAGAAAATTTCTCTTCAAATGTAATATATTTTATGAAGGATTTAAACTAGAGGAACATTAGAATATAATTTAATTAATGCTTGAGAATTATAAATCATTAATTAATTAGTACAATCCAACGTTGGGGATTGGAATGATTTTGAGTATGAGCCAGAGCACGCATACACACACACTAGTGTGTTTGTGTTGTGTGTGTTGTTTGTGACATAAAATACACGCTAATTTCACGTAAACTATACGTCAATAGCCAAGAAAATAAATCAAACCTTAACTTTTAGAGAGAGAATCAAGATATGTCTGATATTTCAAAATGAAGACTTGTCCTCAAATGAGGAATACAAAGGGTATATAAAGGGGAGAAGTAGCTTAGTCTCTAATTTAATATCTTAATTATAAAAATGCCCTTACTAGAATTTTGCTACTCCTACCTTTCAATACTAAACAAAAAGAAATTCAATGACGAAATATAATAACAAAAATAAACAAAAATGCAATAAAATCCTAAAAAGGGCCCATTTCCATCACTCCCTGGCTTCGAAAAGCTCATCCTCCAGCGTAGGAGATGAACGGCAAGAAAGCAAGACAACCATCAAAGATCTCCCTAGTAGACATAAGATCCATTTGCAAAAACATCCCTCGTACTGGCTTGCAAGAAGTCCATGGAGAATAGGAACACGATCTGAAACATAGCCAACCAATAAAATTTTGGTCCAAGATCAATGCTACACCACAAAAAATTTCCTTCGAACGCATATCAAAAGCTACTATAAATGAGTCCACATACCTACCACCTATCACATCACCCATGATCACCACCTCATCCCCCGTAGAGATAACCACCGATCCAACCTCATCAAAATCATCATCCCATTCTCAAATATTATGAAGATATCTCCCAAATCAAATGTTTTCGACTTAAAAAAGTGCTTGTAAGTTATCCAACCATCCTCAATAAACATGTAAAAAAAATCCAATACACAACCCAATTTCGCCGTTTCTATACTTATTGAAATCAATAGGCTTCTGATGGGATTTTTCATCATTGATTTGACTCGATTAGGTGAGTGAAGTAGTAAGAATGATTGGGTGGATCAACTAATCATAAACTAGTTGATGGTAATCTTGAATTGGGCCTTAGGATTTGATCGGGGTAGAAACGTACTTTATTTTTTATGTTTGGGGTTTGAAAAATTGGTGGTGGGTTGGAGGTTTCAAGGTTAAGAAGGGTTAGGGTTTAACTCAAGTTAGGGGTTTTTAGGGGGTCGATGAGTAGCTGAGAGGGTTTTCTAGTGGCTAATGGCCATGGGCTGTCGTCAGAAGTGGGGCGGGGGAATTTTTTTGGGGTCGAAGGTGATGGGTTGGCCGTCGAGGGTAGGGCAGTTAGGGAAGGGTTATAGGGAAACAACGGCTAGATGGTGGGAATTTTCGGGGATGGGTGGGTTGGGGGGTATATCGGAGGTAGGGAGGGGGTTGAGGTTGGCTAGGGGAGGGGGTGGGAACTGTATAGTGGGTCAGCAGGGTGGGTAATATTTCAAAGGATGTCCACCAGAGGGGGGATATGGTAGGGGTGGGGGATGGCAATGGGGTGGGATAAAGGGGGTGGGACAGGAATGGGGTAGAAAGTGTGGAGGGTAGGTTAGGGGCTAGGTCTAGGTTTAGGGTTTGGGTTTTGGAATTTGAATTGGAACAGGGCATTGATTATTTATTTTGATTACACTAGCTCTTCCGTTTGTTTTTTAATCTCCTCCTATAGTTGTTTGGATATTCTTGAAGCCATTGATTGTAGTGTACGATTTGATAAAAACTTACACCGATACACCAAACAATAATGTTGGAGCGATACCTCGCTCTAATTCCAATTAGACGTAAACTACATGTCAATGGCCAAGGAAATAAACCGAACCTTAACTTTTATAGAGAAAATCAAGTGATTTCTTATATTTCAAAATGGAGAGTTATCCTCAAATAAGGAATACAAGGAGTATTTAAAGGGGGAAAGTAGCTTAGGCTCTAAGAAAATTTTCTAATTACAAAAATGCCCTTATTAGTGTAGACACCACATTCTAGGACCCCTAAAGTCCTTCCTTAGGTCCTCAGCACCTCCCCATTTGCCATAAACCCTAAATCATACTCCGCATACCGACCTAAAGGCCACTGGGCGCTCCTGATACCTATTTGACTCTAGTCAACTTCATCATCAGAGAGAAATATTAATGAATCTTTGAAGGACTCTAAATCCCATTTCTAACAGTTTGTCTCGAGCGCGAATCGACATAACGATTTGGACGAATGGACCATTTTACTACAAAAAACCAATCTAGAGGCCACCGAGGACTCCGGGGGCTTGATTTAACCCAATTAACATAATCATCAGAGCAAAAGCTCGATGAATAATGAAATACCTTTATAATGTTCCATCCAGTGCATGAATCGGCATAACCGTTCAGACGACCAATCCGTCTTCCCTCGAAAATTAATCTGGAGGCCACCGGACGCTCCGGGGCTTTGTTTGACCAAAGTTAACTCTTTAGCTTGAATGATACTGAATGAATCTTCCAAGGGAACTAAACACACTTTCTAACAATATGGTCCATGAACGAATCAGCCGTATGGTACGAATGAATGACCCGTTTTACTTCGAAAAGACACCGGACGCTTTCAGACCCCGTTTGACCAAAGTCAACTCTTTAAAGCTAGCTAAGCTCTTTGTAACATTGAAGTGCCTCACATAAAATTTCCAAAGATCTGCCCCGTGTGATATTCAAACTTACGGTTTGACGAATGATACATCGTCGTTCGACGATCTCTTATCCAAAGGAGCGACAGGCGCTTCTAGGCTCTGTTTGACCAAAAGTACACTCTCGGACCCGAGAGCAGCCCCAATTATTCTCAAAGGTCTCTGAATAAACATTCTTATGGTATGCCCTATGCGTGATTTGTACTTATGGATTGCATTTTACGATCATTTTTTCAAAAAATCTACAGGAGACTGCCAATTGGCATGTCCATTTCCTTGCCTATCGGCAGTGTGACTAGGGTTACCTGCCCATAGGCAGGTCAAGGACAATGCCGATTGGTAGTACCTTTCCTCTATAAAAGGAGAGCATGATCTCACATCAAAGTCACCTCAAAAACATCAACTTCAATAATCTCAGCAACATTCTTCTTAAGTCAGCGAAATTTCCTTATTTGAGACCTTTCTCCACCTTTCATTTCCATCACTTTCACACCCATTTTGGATCCATTATCAAGGAAGATCATCATCAATTAAGATCAACCTCCAAGTCTCTAAAGAGGTCCAAAGATTCTTTTCTCTCTTCAAATTTCTTTATTTTCACATTAGTTATATAAGTTCTTAATATAGCTTTTACTTTAGATCATACACATATTAATCTTCTACCTTTATTCGTAATATTGTACATAATATATTTTCTATAAAAAACCAAAACAAGAAAAAGAGGGTTACACCTATAAATTCCAACGGGATTTTTCACCACATTTTCTCAAAACAAAAAACATCTTTTTTTACACGCACATATAATAAAATCCCTGATCGAGGCAAAACCAATCGTCCGTGTAATACACTAATTGTTGTTATTGGCTTCCGATTGCAATCTAAAAAAAACTAAACTTTAACTACACTCTTATGGAGTATAGTGGCCAGTCTAGGTATTGAATCAACAGGGAATGTTTGATAGATTTTAATTGATTTTTTATTTCTAAAACAAAGTGTAAAAGATGATGATGGGGTGAGAAAGTAAAAAGGAAAAAATGAAGAAGTTAACTAAAATAAATTCAAACTTAAGCAAGGAATATGAAAACGGGATAAGGATTACATTCCCGCCATGGGCTAAAAAATGCTTATAAAGGATTTTGGTTAGAAAACAATTAACCAATCATATTTAATTGATTATAAACATCAAACATGAGGAAATTTAATTCAACAATGAAAGATTAAACTTTTTCTCGAATATGGTCACAAGTGGATTAATTTTGAAATATCGCTATAAACACTAACGTTGCATGACAAAGAAAGTTAAACTCATAATATTACAACTTTAATACACGAAGTTTCAAATAATAGTATTTCTACCCAAAACCTAACATTCAAAGATCAAAACCCATTAATGAAAAAATATGATCCCAACCCTTGAACTACCTAGACATGGTGGTATTAACTACACAAGAATCCATTAACAAGCATGTAAAAATAATGAAACAATGATAACAGTGCTGGAATTTAAGGTTACCAAGACTGAAAAACATAAACATGCAAGAATAAATCAAAGCTTGAAGAAAAACTGAAAAAGCTCTTGAATTAAAGGTGCAAAACTTCTAAATTTTTATCCTAGATGTTCCTCCATGATTATGAGTTTTTACATGAATAAAATCTGAATTAAAATAACCCTAGTGGCTAAATATATAGGTTAGAAGTCGTTTAGAAGAGTCCCCAAAACATAAAACTCTTTTGGCTCAAAAATAAGGGCAAAATAAAAATCCTGCTTGTGGGAAATTGGGAACGTTTTTAAAAGCATGACTAATGTTTCTCATGCGTCTGGAGCATGACTAAGGGTGAATCGGTCCTCCTTAATTCCATTGCTTGTTTCTTCTCTTTTCTTTGGACTTCTTTCTCAACTTCAAACGATCGTAACTTCTTCACCGTAGCTCGAAATGGGGTGCCATATTTTTCAGTATTCTTGTCATTTCAAGATCTTCAACTTTATAACTAGACCCACCTAGGTACTAAGGCTGAAAAATTATGAAAATTCCTTTCAACTTCCCATTTTTTGGTTTATTTCACTGATTTGAACCTTCTCATGCACTATCATGCATGAAATACCTATAAAACACAAAAGAGATACACAAAACACAAAATACTTTTCAAAAAGGGTTAGTAGCATAAATATGAGATAAATTCGAGTTAACTACAATGTAGGGGATCATAAAAATATTGAAATTAAGGGGATAAATGTGAAGAATTCATGTCTAATCAAATCCTCCTAACTTTGAACTTTGTGTGTCCCAAGCAATGTAAAAGAATAAGAGTACGAGTTAAACACCCTTCAAAAACTTTATGGGAATATAATACCTTTTTCACGGGCAAGCGATTGCATTTAGCATATTCAACAAGTCGTTAAATCCCTAGGCTACACTAGTAGTATGAGTGGTGTCTCATGAGGGTTTGTAGTGAATATACCCTCAAAATTCCTTTTTGACTCAAAGAAAGCTTAAAATACCTAAAAAATTATAATTTAAACTCCCCAAAAATAGTCACTGCAAATAAGTATCAATTCATCATGTGTTTGTATGAAGACGTAAATTAAACCGCTAACGTCCACTGATTGATCATTACATTACTTTTAGAAAATTCGTTTTGATTCAATTCTCATCGATGCACTCACAAACGAATCACTCAAAATGTGGCTATTTATCTCAGTATGCGTGAGTCATAAGAGTAAATGTAAAGGAACATTAATTCATGCGCATAAATTTGAAGGACGAAATTTTTTATGGTGAAAAGATATCTTCATCGAAATACGGTCATTGAAAAACGAGAAACATCGTCTCTTATTCACACCAATTAATCTCTCTTATTATATTTTTATGATTAATCTCTCCACACGCTAATTAATTTCATTATTCAAAATCAGTTAGGACTTTCTCGAGTTTTGAGGTGTATTTGGTAAAATTGGGAATGGTTGGGAAATTTGGTATTGGAAAATATTCTTTAGATGTCCGTTAGTGCTTTTTGGGCTTTTGCTCATTTTTTTCGTCTTTTCCCATTTTTTTTTTCTATTTTTCATATTTCTCTTTTCTTGCTATTTTTTCTTGCCCCTATTTATGAACTTTTCGAACTTAATTGATGATTTTTTCAATTTTCACAATTTCGGACCAATTGGTTTATTTGGGTTACAAACGAGAATGAAAAATTTTATTTGGTTCAAAATGGATAGCAAAGGGATAATTTTTCACAACATTTTATGGATAATGTTTTTGGGTAGCAAACGATGGCCTAACTTCATTATCCAATTTACTAATTAGTTTACCATATGCGTCTCAAGATTAAATTTAATTTAGAGATATTTTAGTGCCTGCTTAAGACAACATCTCACACGTTTCCCATAACCAATCAAAATAAAGGGATTGAGATCATCAACGACTTATTTAAACACTGAAATGAAATTTGAGTTAATCATTAACTCGGATTGATTTATAAACTCGCAAAAATCGATAGGCTCGAAATCTCACCGGGTTGATTAATCTCCACACTTATTCGTAAAATCATCATTTTTCGCTCAATTTACATCTTTGGTCAATTTCAGCTTAGTGCTCTTGATTTTTACAAATTGAGACGTTAGACAAGCTTTTAGTGATATTTTTGAAAAATTTAAATTCCACATTTTATTTATTTTAAAGAAAAATATTTTGTCTTTTTTTGAGTTTTTCAACTTTTTTTGAAATTTTCTAAAAGAAGCATACTTGGAATGAACATGTGATCAAATCAATGAAATTAAATAATAAGTGGGAAGAAGGACCCACACCCCTTAACTTAAATGTTGCATTATCCTCAATGCAAGTCAAGAACACAACATAAAGAGAGGAAAAGAAAAATATTATCCAAATGGAGCCAAGAAAATGAAAGAGGGAAGCTAACTATGTACAACCTACTATTTGAATTTCTAATAAGTTATACAATAGAAGTCGAAAAATTTGAGGGTCCACCCAAAATACACTTTGACTTTGAGGGATAATCGGTGTACCCTCATTTTCATGTATTCCTCCAGGAAAATAAGAATTTCGTTTGAACAACGAAGGCATGTGTCAGGCCAAAAAAACGGACCATCACCAATTAAATTTTTTAAACGGGTGATGGGGGATTTGGATGCTAGGGGGACAAGTACAATTGGGATCCAAAACAAATAGAATCACCTCCCAATGATTATTCAAGTAGTTTAGGAAGCGGGGAACACAAAAAGGAAGAATCCATCTTGGAAAACAATTCACACAAAGAGTCCTCGTCGGTAAAAGGTTTAAAAGTTTTAGAAGTTTCAACCGACTCATAGGAATCTAGTGATACTTGTAATGGTTCAATAACAGAGAAAAAAAATGGTGACGAAATAAATTTAATCTCAAGTGATTCGTCATCACTTATAGATTGAATTTCAAGGGAGCAAGACTTACCTTCAAAGAGATGTTCTTTAAAAAAATTGAGACGAAACCCAAGTCCCGACTTCCTTTTTGTTTTCCATATAAGAACAAATATTATTGCAAAGTGATAAAATATCCTTAACAACACCATTATCAATATTCATTGTGCTTTGGGTGGAAAGATAATTCATTGTGCTATGGGTGAAATGAAGCATGGTTTCTTCCAAAGTAGGCTCATTTGGCTCAAGAACCTCGGGTTCCTCATTTGGCTCAAGAACCTCGGGTTCCTCATTTGGTTGAAAATATTCTTCAACTTTAAAAATATCAGAAGAAAAATCATTTTTCGATTCGAATAATGCCTCCTACTCTTGCTCCCCAAAACGATTTTCTCCCCGATATTCATTTTAGGTCGAGCCTCGAATTCTGGCACGCAAAAATCTAGAGAACAACTCATATACAAATGTTAGTTTTCAAACCTTTCCTTCCCAATAATTCGAAGCCTTCACCAATGGTACTAGGTCGAGCAGCGAATTCTTGAGAATAAAAAGTTTAAAAACGATCGTCATATGAACCATTATAATTAACGAAATCACAATGAAAAGACATGATTACCGAATGGCTTGTAGATGGACAATTCACGTAAAGAGGAGTGTGGACGAGAAATCAACGTTTCTTGGCACTCAATTGTTCAAGCCTACAAAAAAAGGTTAAAACAAAAACAATTCAAAAGAAATATATCTTATGAAATAATAAATCAATTATAATCTATAACAAAGCATTCCCCGACAACGGCGCCATTTTGATCAAGATAAAAAAAGGAGCGTTCGTGTAATACGCTAATCATTGTTATCGGTTTCCGACCACAATCTAAAATAACTAAACTTTAACTGCACTCTTATGGAGTACAGTGGCTAGTCTGGATATCGAATCCATAGGAAATGTTTGATAGAATTTAATTGATTTTTTACCTATAAAACAAAGTGTAAAAGATGATGATGGGGTAAGAAAAGAAAAAGGGGGAAATAAATAAGTTAACTAAAACTAATTAAAAATTAAGCAAGGAATAAGAAAATGGGATTAGGATCACATCCCCACTATGGTCTAAACAATGCGTATAAACTATTTTGGTTAGAAAGAAATTAACCAAGCATATTTAATTGAATATAAACATCAAATATGTTAGAACCAAGCATAATAAAAAGAATAACAAAACTTTAACTAATTACTCTAAACTATAATTAAAACAAAGAAAAATAAAGAAAGAAGCTAACTATGTACGACCTACGATTTGAATTTCTAATAAGTTATAAGTAGAAGTCAAAAACTTTGAGGGTCCACCCAAAATACACTTTGATTTTGAGGGATAATCAGTGTACCCTCGTTTTCATGTATGCCTCCTGGAAAATAAGAATTCCGTTTGAACAACGGGCGGCTTGTGTAAGGCGGAAAAAATGGACCATCGCCAATTAATAATTTTAAAGGGGTGATGGGGGATTTTAATGCTAGGGGGGACAAGTACAATAGGGATACAAGAAAAGTAGAATCACCTCCCAAAGATTTTTCTAGTAGTATGGTAATAGGGGCACATAAAAATAAAGAATCCATCTTGGAAAATAATTCACTCAAAGAGTCCTCGTCGATGAAAGGTTTAAAAATTTCACAAGTTTCAACTGACTCAAAGGAATCTAGCGGTACTTGTAATGGTTCAATAACAGAGAACAAAAATGGTGATGAAATAAATTTAATCTCAAGTGATTCGTCATCACTTATAGATTGAATTTCAAGGGAGAAAGACTCACTTTCAATGAGATGTTCTTTCAAAAAAAATTGAGATGAAACCCAAAATCCTGACCTCGTCTTTGTTTTTCATATAAAAACAAATCTTATTGCAAAGTGCGAAAATTTCCTTAGCAACACCATTATCTATATTCATTATGCTGTGGGTGGAAATATAATTCATTGCGCTATGGGTGAAACAAAGCATGGTTTCTTGCAAAGGAGGCTCCTTTGGCTCCAAAACCTCGGGTTCCTCATTTGGTTAAAAACCTTCTTTAAATTTAAAAATATCAGAAGAAAAATCAACTTTCAGTTTGAATAATGCATCCAACTCTTACTCCCAAAAATTCTTTTCTTCCCAATATTAGTTTTCACGCGTTTTATTCTCAATAATTCGAAGACCCTCACCGATGGTAATAGGTCGAGCCCATATTCTGGCACGCAAAAGCTAGGGAACTACTCCTATACAAACGTGAGTTTTCAAGCCTTTCATTCACAATAATTCTAAGAACCTCACCAATGGTAATAGGTCGAACTGCGGATTCTTGAGAATAAAAATTTTGAAAATGATTTCCATATGAACCATTATAATAACCGAACTCACCATGCAAACACATGATTACCGAATGGTTTGTAAATGGAAAATTCACATAAAGAGGTGTGTGGCCGAGAATTCAACATTTCTTGGCGCTCCATTGTGCAAGCCTGCAAAAAAAGGTCAAAATAAAAAAATTATACAAAAGAAAGATATCTTATAAATAATAAATCAATTATAATCTATGACAAAATAATCCCCGACAACGATGCCATTTTGATCGAGGCAAAAATTGAGCGTCCATATAATACATTAATCATTATTATCGGCTACCAACCGCAATCTAAAAAAAACTAAACCTTAATTACACTCTTATGTAGTATAGTGGCTAGTCTGGGTATCGAATACACATGGAATGTTTGATAGATTTTAATCAATTTATTACTTCTAAAACAAAGTGTAAAATATGATGATGGAGTAACAAAAGAAAAGGGAAATATACAGAAGTTAACTAAAACTAATTAAAACTTAAGCAAGGAATAAGAAAACGGGATTAGGATCACATCCCCACCATGGTCTAAACAATGCGTATAAACGATTTTGGTTCAAAAATAATTAACCAAGCATATTAAATTGATTATAAACATCAAATATGAAGAAATTTAATTCAACAATGAAAGATTTAACTTTGGCTAAAATATGGACACACGTGGATTAATTTCAGAATATTGCTATAATCACTAACGTTGCATGATAAAGAAAGTTGAACACATAATATTCCAACTTTAAACACGAGGTTTCAATTAATTGTATTTCTACCCAAAACCTAACTTTCCAAGCTCAAAACCCATTAATGACGAAAATATGATCCCAACCCTTGAACTAGCTAGACATGGTGGTATTAACTACATAATAATCCATTAACAAGCATGTAAAAATAATGAAACAATGATAACAGTGCTGGAATTTAATGTTACCAAGATTGAAGAACATATACGTGCAAGAAGAAATGAATGCGTGAAGAAAAATAAAAAAAAATCCCTTGAATTAAAGGTGCAAAACTTGTAAATTGTTCTCTTGGATGTTCCTTCTTGATTAGGAGCTTTTACATGAATGAAATCTGAATTAAAATAACCCTAATGGCTAAATATATAGGTTAGAAGTCGTTTAGAAGAGTCCCCAAAATATAAAACTCTTTTGGATAAAGCCAAGGAGAAAATAAAAATGTCGCTTTTAGGAAATTTGGAACGGTTTTAAAGCATGACTAATGTTTGTCACGGTTCTGGAGCATGACTAAAGGGCAAACCGGTCGTCCTTTCTGCCTTGGATTTTTCCCCTCTTTTGTTTGGAATTTTCTCTCAACTTTAAACGACCATAACTTCTTCACCGTAACTCGGAATGGGGTGCCGTTTTTTTCAGTATTCTTGTGATTTCAAGATATTTAACTTTATTATTGTCCCCACATTAGGAATATGGAAAAAAAATTACAAAAAATGCTCTTTAACTTATCATTTCTTGGTTTCTTTCACTATTTTGAGTTTTCTCTCGCTTTATCTCGCATAAAATACATGTAAAACACATAAGAGATACACAAAATATGAAATACTTTCCAAAAAGGGTAAGTAGCATAAATACGAGATAAATTCGAGTTAATTATAATGCACGGGATCATAAAAGTACCTAAACTAAGGGGATAAATGTGAATAATTTATGCCTAATCAATCCCCATTTGAATTTATGGAATAAACCCCATCCACGTGTCGCATGCGAACTATGTGGACTTTGCTGTCTTTATTGTCTAAGTAGGCGTCTCGGGCTAAAACTCGGGACTTGAGTCCTATTTTCATTTTTTTTCTTTTTTCCTATTTTATCCTTATATTATTTACGTGTATCATATTTATTATTCATATATGCGTCTTATCCAACTCATATTATCATTTTATCATAATGATCAATATCTCATTAAGTGCATATATCATATTTTTAATTATTATTTTGGGACCATTCCTTTGGATGACCTCACTCCGTCTTTTTACATGACGTGAGTCGAGCAATTTCTATCTCCATTTATATATACACGTATATCCACTTCACGGAGAAATTAAAAAAAATATTAACATAAGCCCATGAGAGATTGAAAGGGCGGGATGGGTGCCTAACACCTTCCCATTCTATAACTTATCCCCAAAACCTCTCATCAAATTTGTTTCACAAGCATCAGTATGTATTTGATATCATTCTCTTGAGGCAATACATGTTCTTTTACCAGTTTTGTGCAAAATAGGTTGGCAACTCTATCTCTTTCCCACATCGACGATGGCCAAATCATTCCTAGGAAGGGCATGAGACCTCTATCTCTCTCTCCTCTGTGCACGCAAGCATTGGCCCTCGAGATGGAAAAGGAAAAAAAATCCATGGAGGGATGGCCAATGTGGAGACTCTAGTGGGGACTTATTTAAGAGCGCTAGACTCTGTTTTCATGGATTTTATCATTTTCGACTTGTGTGTGTATGCACTTACCTGTATGTTCCCTTTTATACTATATTATTTCTTATATACATCTACCTCATGTTTATATCACCTCTCACTCACTTTTCACTTCACACACTTGTAAATACTCTCCATGTGCACCTCGCACTACCTACACTTGTATATAGGGTAACTTATATCCATATGTTTCACCCACCACTTAGAATATCCATGCTTAGGTGTCACTAGCACACACATACACTTATCACACTTATATATATACATATACTTATCACACGCCACTTGTAGTTGATCCATGCTTCGATTCACTACCACACGCTCACTTATAGATATTCACACATCACTTACTCTCACGTTTCCATGCTTAGTGTAATCTTCATTCCCCATGCTAGATTTACTTGTCATGACACTTTTACATTCTTTCTTATTAGTATAATGCTCATCGTGCCAAATGAAATACTCTCTCCATAATATACTAATCAATAATCATGTATTTTGCTCACTATATCACCAAGAGCATGGCTATTGACCAAAATTTTGTCCCTTACTAGGGGTCACTTTGTGATGAGCGCTGGTCCGGAAGAGCATAGTTAGACTAAACAATATAACTTTCACCTTCTATTGGCCTAGTACCTTCCATGGTTTCCCCCACATTGTACCGCTAGAACGAGCTCGCGACGGGAGGTATATAGAAGGGAACTTGTTCGCGTACGTTGATTATTTAAAATTCACTGTCACACATACTACCCACATAAGGTATATAGTGAGGAAATTCACGTACACTCAGGTATATCAAATGGCTCGTCCACATGTATCGATTGCTCTCAAAAGAAAGACGTATATCGTGGAAGTCATGCCAAAGGGAGGAAGCTTTCCACTAACCTAATAAATGCATACCCTCATATAGGCGTCAAACCTAAGGCACTCATATTTAGTTTGTCAGTTACTAGAGGAAACTCTGTAGAAATGTCGGGTCGGCATGTCGCTCAAATTTTCATGCGATTTCATCTTTTTTTCAAAACGAGACCATGTCCATGAGCCTAGCAACAAGTCAAACCAAGTTTTAAATATTTTTCAAACCCAATTTTCTCAGGCTTGGGTCTTGTACGGCATTTGTTTTTGCATTTAAGTAAACCTTATACAAGAGAGAACATAATAATAATAATAATAATAATAATAATAATAATAATAATAATAATAATAATAATAATAATAATAGTAATAATATCATGTTGAGATTCTTCCCTCGCTACTTTCTTTCCTCCTTTCTCAAAAAATAGAAATACCCAAAATATTTTTCTTCCTTTTATCATAAAGGTCAAAAATATTTTTCCCCCGCTTCTATCAAAATACCAAAAAATATTTTCCCTCCTTTTATCAAAATATCATAAACATTTTGTCCTCCCCTTTCTAAAAAATGTCAAAAACATTTTCCTCTTTTCAAATAAAATTTAATTCTTCCTTTTCTCTTTTAAAAAAATAAAAATTTAAATCATTTTTCTCTTTAGGTCGATCTCATACTCGACCCTTGGCCTGGCTCCCTACTGGCTTCGATCTTCTGTCAAATCGCCTTGAATCTCCTTAAGTTCTCATGTTACTTCTTTCGAGTTTGGAATCTACCCTCCCCAAACCTGCATGGAGAACACAAGTCAAGTACCGAATGTGCAACCTAATTTGATGATTGTTCTAGTCCAACTTACCACCAAGATTGAAAGCCTTCAGTTTGAGGTTCACGAGATGCAGCAAAATCAAATCCCAGCTCCCGTGGAGTCGAGGATCCTCTTCCCTCGTGCTATGGGTTTGCCCACACCTGAGAATGTTTGGGTCCCATAAGAATATCAGCACGCACCACGCGCCCCTCCTGCCAATGGGCCACTAGCAGCCCAACTCCCTATATCAAATCTTGTCCGGCCAGGGCTAACCTTCGAGTACCTATCGTTGCAAAAGAAGAATAGTTAAACAAGGTTAAGGAGGACCATAAGTTCTAATAAGTTTGACCAGGTTCAAATCTCCAGGAACTACATGGATTACACCCATATGTCTCCCTACCCTAAAGCAAGGCTGTCGAAAAAGTTCAAGATGCCTAATATTGAAAAGTTCAGGGGTAACGGACCCTTAATTGTTCATCTCTGAAGCTACCACTGATCCATGACTCTCTTAAGGACCTTCGAGGAAATAATGGCCCAGATGTTCCAACAAACTTTGAGTAACAGTGTTGTTCGTTGGTTTCTATCCCTCAAGGAATATAGAAGTCGCAGTTGGGAGGATGTTTTCGGTGAATTTATGTCGCGGTACAAATAAAATGAGGAATTGGATATTACACTCCGCGATATAGTTTTTCTCAAGCAGAACCCCTAAACAATTGTTAGCAATGTCACAGGAAGGCGGAGATAGAAAGCGTCCACTATGACCAACCGGCCTTCCAAAGAAGAACAAGATCGTATTATGAAGAAAAACTTCTTACCCCATGTTCGAGCGATGATGCGAGGACAATATTACCCACATTTTTAGCCCGAAGCCCTTCGGGAAGTAAAAGTGGATATTGAAATAAGTATTGCCAAGACAAAAGTTGAGCCAAATATAGTATCCGGACAATTCACTCCAAAAAATATTAGAAGCTTGCTACAGTTCCGACCATCAACAACATCTCTTAACCCGCTACCTCTTCGGCGCTAGGAAGTCCTAATAGTCCAGTCAGAAAAGAATACACTGATCTCCATGCTCCCTTCTCTAAAGTCTACCAAAACCTGTTGAGTCGAAACCTCATCAAACCTCTAGACCCTCGTCCACCACTAAACCCACTTCTTTAAAATTTTCTTATTGTGATTTTCACCAAACTGCCGTCCATACCACTAATCAGTGGTTCCATCTCTGGAATATAATCCAAGGTTTAATTGACCGGGGTGTCATTGCCCCACTAGCAAATCCCAAACCCAACACCACTCACAATCCACTTTTAAACCATATAAATGCCATCTTCCTAGATACTAACCTGAAATTCAAAATATCTACCCAGATTATACCCTATAAATAACCCATCATACCCATATTTTCACCCAAATCCCTTAAAGTCCTCCCATATTTTCTCCCCCACCCCACCTATTTTGTCGATCAAGATCTATCATTTCTCACAAGAGTGTGCATTACCATCAATACCCGTTTCATTAGAAAGGATATGGAATTGCTAGTAGTACTGAACTAGCTGATATGCCATTATGAGACCACGTCTCGGCTCAATACAAGCTCGGCCAAAGCCGACTATACAAAGTTTCCTCACACGAGCCATCCAGTATAACTGACTCATCCCATTCGGCCAGTACATCTCGTATCGATCTCAAGTCAATACCACAAGCAACCTTCACTAGCCTAACATCTCGCCTCATCTTTATCATAAGGCTGAGACCTTTTAAGATAGACTATACTCTCATCTCGAATTGACTCTGCTCAATCGAGACTATACTTGGAAATCACCAACGGGCAATACAATAGTGCAAGGGTGGTACATACTCTACCAGGCTGACACTTCAACCCAGTAGGAATCATTTGGCATTCAACAGTGCACAGGGAATGGGGAATGCGTGAGAGAGTGCGCGTGGGCTGTGAGCCCCACGTGTATAAAACCGTTACAACAACATCATCCCCACATGTGGAGAATATCTCTTAATCATTACTTACATGCACAAAATACAGATGGCACCGTATCATTATCTACTTGGTGTTGTGCATACCTGGGTGCATTTGACACTATCCCAGCCATATAAATACTTATCTTTTACATCATTATAAAGGATGGATCATTGTAAACCCTAGCTGAAGCTCTGTTAAAAACACTATAGGGAGAGAGAACTTGAGTACTTGTATCCAAAGTCCATTAAAGCCCATATTTAGTGGATTTCACACACTCATATAGTGGACGTAGGCCCTTCAAAGGCTGAACCACTTATATTTGGTCTCATCATCTTCTTTTCCTCATCCTTTTATATATTTTATACTTGTTTATACTCAATTTTTGTACTAATTTGAGCTTACACATACATTGACTTGGTGATGCCATTTCTCGTATCATCAATCTGGCACCGTTTATGGGAACGAGATAGTCATCTTCTTCCCTTTCTATGAAGCTACTCCACCGGATTCTATGGTGGTGGTTCAACCTCACACTTGGTTGGGATTTAACCACCTTTGAAACAGCTCTAGTTTGAGTTCAACCTCATTTTCAGTTCATCCAGCTCACTTCCAGTACATCACTTGGTTTTTCAGCCCACCAAAACTCTACAATGGCATCAGATCCTCCTACTATAGGTGGACTCAGTACTAGCCAAATCGCACCTTAGTCAGAAATGGCTAAAGTGGCAGTGGCCCTGCGCTCCTTAGTGGACAGTCAGCGACAGATGCAAGTAAATTTTGCTGCATTTAGCTAGAACATGGTGGCTAGACCTGTCGCAACTTGAGATGAGATCATAACTTCGGCCTCCAGGGAAGGTATTCCAGACCCAGTGATCAGGGGACCAACCCAGCCCGCACTCAAAGATCTTACTCCTTAGTATAGGGATAGATGTGGCCGACCTTAGGCATTTACACTTGGGGAGCCGAGTCAGCAATGCCCTAATGATGACGATGAACAGTATGAGGATGAGGATGATAAAGAACGTTGGGATACTTATAAATTTTTTAGAGACACTGTGCGACTAATTCAGCTTAGCCGAGGATGCAGCGATAGGCAGAGCTAAGAATCTAGGCCAAGGGCATCAGCTTTGGATGGACAAAATAGAGGGTTAGCCTTTGATAGGCTCATCCCGGCAGCAGATGATTTGAGAAAATGCCTCTCCAGATCACGGAGCCTAGATAGTTTTAGAAGGAATAATAGATGTTATTACCGTTGACCTCATAGAGGCTAAGACGAGGAACAGCAAGAGGTGAATAGATGACAGAGGACAGTTGCCAGAGAGCCCTCAGTTCATCCAGCCGATAGAGAAGTGATTGGAGACAATATGGCCCAGGCCGAGGTTATAGCTGCAACCGATAAACCTTAGAATGATTCCATCCAGAGACTAGAGGATAAGATTGGGGACATACTAAAGAGTCTCGACCCCTTGGAGGGGGGTTACACTAAAGACTCCCCATTTATTGCAAAGATCATGAGTTACCCAACCCTAGCTAAGTTCAAGTCGTCGGTGGTAATGCCTAAGTATGATGGGAGAACTAATCTCGTCCACCATGTGGATATATACCAATTAATAGCTAATATCTACTCTATCTCGAACGAGATGAGGTATCGATCCTTCTCAAGCACACTGATCGGGGCAGCTCATGTATGGTCCACCACTCTCTCTAAAAACCCAATAGAGAATTTCAAACAGTTTATAGAGAGGTTTATACATAATTTCTTCTTTGGGGTGAGATCCAAAAAGAAGATGACACACCTGTTATACGTGAAGTAAGTAAAGAATGAAAGTCTAAGAGAGTACATAACGAGGTTCAATAAGGAGAAATTAGAGGTTAAAGATTATGAAGAGAGCATTTATATGAATGCCCTGATTGGAGGATTACAGAAAGTAAAGATCATTTGGAAACTTACCGAAGATTCTCCAAAGTCCATCGCCGAACTCCTGGCTACGGGCAGGAAAGTCATGAATGAAGAGGAGGCAATGGATGCTAAGGGTGAATATGATAAGGGAACTATAATAGGAGGTAAGTTCCAAAAAAAGAATAAGGATGGAAAGAAGAGGTCGGTGGATGATAAGTTAACCGACTATACCCCTTTAATAGTCAGCTGTGAGCACATCCTAAATGAGATCAAGAATGATCATTATATAAGATGTCTTAAGAAGTTGAGAGATCCTCCTCACAAGGGGAAGAATAATCTGTGGTGTGAGTCTCACCAGGGTCATGTCCATACGACCGATAGATGTTTCGCTCTCGGGTAAAAGATTGAGAAAAATATAAAACCTAGCAAGTTAAGAAACTATGTTGATAAAAATTGTTCAAAGAATGGCTGAGACGACACCCAAAAAAGGAGGACTAATAAGTGCAAGCCTGATGCTCTAGCTAACTTAGACGATGATGACTCGAACAATGATGATGAAGCAGAACCTGACCTACCACCTTCAATCATCGATCCTAAGGGTTAGCTCCACATAATTTCTCTCGGTGTTAAGATGATTTATGGAGGACTTGTTGGAGGGGGAAAGGAGACTACTGACAGAAAAGCTCACGGGGCAGAGGCCAAAGCTTTTCCTCAAAATCCTAAAGAAGTGCATTCGGCGATAATTTAGCCGAAGAAGGTAAAAAGAACAAAAGTTGATATGAATACTTTGATTGTTGGTTTCTCTAGGTTAAATTTTAAGGGGACCTTAGTCCCTCATGATGACCCATTGGTAATTACCACCCTTATTCATGGGTATGAGGTTCCAAGGATATGGATCGATGGTGGTATCTCGATCGATGTGATGTTTTTGGGTTGCTACATGGATCTGGGATTGAGAAAGAAAAGGTTATTCCCGTATTATCAACCTTTCATTGGGTTCAGTGGAGAGAAAGTGAAGACACTGGGGATCTTTGATATAGAAGTTAGGATGGGGAGAAGTTGGCTAAAATTCCTTATATGGAAAATCAACTTCTTTATCATGGATGAGAATGTTTACTCAGCCTACAACACAACTTTGGGACCGGTAGCCCTCAAGGAGTTGGAGGTTGTGCCCTCAATATATCACCATATGATTAAATTACCAAATCCATATGGAGTAGGGGAAGTTCAGGTTGACCAAGTTAAGGCACACGAATGCTACTTCAACTTGGCTGAGGAGAGGGAGGCATACAAAAGGGACACTACAACTTACAACATTGATGACTTGAACAATGATGACTTGAACTAAGCTAAAAAAGGGTTAAGTCGCTAAAGAGGTAGAATCCATCATCCTCAATGAGGAAGAGCCAAAATAAACTATCCAAATTGATAAAGCCCCAAAGAAAGAGATCAAAAAGGAGCCAAACAAATTATTGAAGAAGAGGCAGAGTATTTTTTCTTGGAGCCATGAGGATACGCCCGACATCAATCCAATTGTCCTCTACCATAAACATAATGTGGTCGAGGATGCAAAGCCGATGACACAGAGAAGGAAAGTGTACTACCAAGAGAAATATGATGTCAACAGAGAAGAAATGAAGAAGTTGGGAAAGGCCGACTACAACAAGAAAGTTATTTACCCTCAGTGGTTAGAGAATGTTGTTATCGTTCCCAAGGCCAACAGTAAATGGAGGATGTGTGTTGATTTTATTGACCTGAACAAGGCCTGCCCCAAGGACAGTTTTCCCCTGCTGAGGATAGACCAGATGGTCGATTCCACTGTCGAACATGAATTAATGAGTTTTATAGATGGCTACTCAGGTTATAATCAAATATTCATGGGTCCGACCAATGCTGAAAAGACATATTTCATAACTGACAAGAGGACCTATTATTACAAGGTCATGCCCTTTGGCCTAAAGAACGCCGAGGCAACATATAAAATATTAGTTAACAAGATGTTCGAAGAACAGATAGGGGAAATGATGGAGATCTACATTGATGACATGTTGACAATGATCTTCAAGGCTGACACTCATGTGGTCGACCTTGAGTGAACTTTTGACACCATGGACGAGTATAGGATGAAATTCAACCCCTCCAAGTGTGTATTTGACGTAGGGGCAGGAAAGTCCTTAAACTTTATTATGAACCAAAGGGGGATTAAGGCCAACCCCAAAAGGATCAAATATTTTATGGAAATGAAGCCTCCCACGATAATAAAAAAATGTGCAGAGATTAACTGGACGGGTGGCAACATTGAATGGGTTAGTGTCTAGAGCAACCGACAAGTTCCTTCCCTTCTTCAAGGTGCTTAGAAAATCTTTTGAGTGGAACAGGGAGTGTGATAAGGCCTTGCAGGAGTTAAAGACCTACCTCGGCTCTCCACTTTTGTTATCAAGACTAGTTCAGCGAGAAAAGTTATATCTGTATCTAGTAGTGTCAGAATCCGCCATTAGTGCTGCCATCATCAGAGACGAGGATAATGTACAGAAGCCAGTGTACTTAAATATCAAGGCTCTTCAGGAGGCAACCAGAGATATCGCAAAATGGAAAAGTTAACCTATGCCTTAATCCATGCCTCAAGAAAGATGAAGTCCTACTTTTAGGCACATACTATGGTCGTCTTCACTGACTCTCCTCTCAGATGGGTTATCCATAAACCTAATAAATTGAGTAAGTTGATGGCCTAGGGAATAGATTTGTGGGAGTTTGATACCATCTACCAGCCAAGAACATCCATCAAGGGGTGGGCCTTAGCTGATTTCGTAGCCGAGTTCACATGACGAGGTCGATGCGAAAGAGATTAAAACTCCAACTTGTGAGACAGAAAGATATGTCCCCCCCGACTGAGGTCGAGATGAGTACATCAAGAAGTAAGGTGTCTGAGATTGAGGAAGAGAGATACCTCTTCAATAATTGAACCCTGGAAGAGGGTAATTTTTTAATAGATGGTACTGTATGGAAACTTTTTGTTAAGGGCTCTTCATGTGAGGCCAGAAGTGGGGCAGGTCTAATTGTGTCAACCCCAGATGGGACTAACATTGAATATGATATGAGGTTCAATTTCAAAGAATCTAATAACGAGTTAGAGTACGAGGCCCTTCTATTAGGACTCTCCATTTCCAAAGCACTAAATATTAGCCAACTCTTAGTTCAAAGCGACTCCAAGTTAGTTGTGAATCAAATTTTGGGAGTATATGAACCCAAGAACGAAAGAATGGCCAAATACCTTGGAAGGGTAAAAGTATCACTAAAGAACCTTAGAGAAGTGAATATGAAAAGCATACATTGTCTAGAAAACAGCCAAGTCGATGCTTTGGGAAGATTAGCTTCCTCCGTAAGAACATAAATTAGAAGGTCGGTGTCGGTAGAGATCTTACATTGGCCGACCATTGACGAGGAAGATAACGTCATGAAATTTTTCTTGAACTTGAATATGGGAGCTTCTTGGATGGACCCTATCATTCTATACATCGAGATTGGGAAACTTCCTGATTCAAAAGAAGAGAAAAAGAAACTGAAATACAAAGTGGCAAAGTTCTCCATCATAGGAGACATCTTGCACAAGAAAGGATTCCTACTCCCTCTACTCAGATGTGTCCATCCGTGAGGTAGAGTATATTTTGAAGGACATCCGTGAGGTATCTTGCTCTAATCATATAAGAGGAAGATCATTAGAGAAGATAATCATCACTCAGGGGTACTCGTGGCTGATAATTGGCCAAGGATGCAGTTACATATCTGAAAAATTGCGACAAGTGCCAAAGGTTTCCCACCATTCCCCATCAACCTCATCAGCCTCTTACTTTTATCACTTCCCCCTAATATTTGCAGTCTAGGGGGTTGACATGGTAGGACCATTACCATGGGTTGTGAACAATTATCGATACCTGATCGTAGCTATTGATTATTTTTTGAAGTGGGTGGAGTGTGAGGCGATGATCACGATAATAGAGAAGAAAGCCTTCCAATTTATTTGGAAAAATATTATCTCCAGATACGGCCTGCCAAACACTTTGATTTCAAATTAGGGGAAGTACTTTAAGAACATTTTCCTAGAGAATTACTATGAGAGGGTCGGCAATAAATAATTCTTTTTAACTCCAGGCTAACCCCAGGCCAATGGGCAGATAGAGGTAATGAACAGAATAACTCTCGATGGAATCATAGAAAAGTTAAAAGACGCTAAGGGAAGATGGATTGAAGAGGTTCACGTCATCTGGTGCGCTCTAAATAAAGATTATGATTCAAGTGCAAATCTATCGCAACAAGTAATATCTGGTAAGTACGGAATCGTGATCCACAGGGATTGAAACACTCCTAAGAGAACAGGTTTAGGTTAAAGGAATTCTCTAAACGTCACAAAAGTTAAAGTGTAAAAGATGATTTTAATAGTTTGGAAAAGTGATTGAGAGTAATCTCTAAACTAACATACTATTGATGATCGGAGAATTAATTAATAATTACGGAACTATAAAAAGAACTAAGATAATCTTGAGTTCAAGAAATTAAAGGGATCGAGGATCATTCTCCCACCTCGGATTCACAAAGAATGGGATTATAGGGCTTGGTTGAAATTAATTCTAATCGAGCATAACTAATTAAGTCCGAACATCAACCATGTAGAGACTAAACTCAACAATGGAGGATTAGGGGTTAGTTAGTTATTGCTAGATGGGTTGGCTTTGAAGTAAAGCTTCAAACACTAACCCTTGCATGACAAGAGAAGTTAAGAAACTATGATACTCCAATACCAACACATGAAGTTTCATTAAAACAATTATAAAACAAACCCTAAATATGAAGTTCAAGCATCCAAGGTGGGATTATGATCCCCAATCATAAGTCTAGCTACTCATAATTGAAACTAAACTACACATGCTAGTTAACAACGTAATTAAGTTAGTTATCTAGTTTAAACACAAACCAATACAAGAGATGGAATTAAATGCAAATTAAAGCTAGTAGAACAAGTAGAGAAGAAGTAAATGAACCTTTCTTGCATTAATAACCACAATTCAACTAGTAATCAAAGATTTACAAGTTGGTAAAAAACATAAATGAACTTGACCTAGGAGAGAGAAGAGAGTGTTTTTCTATATCACCAAATATCTAACAAAAGTAATCTCTATACAAAGGAGGAAAAACAAGGGATATATCCCCAAAAATCCAACCAAAATGGCAAACTAGTAATAAGAAGAAAGCTGGAAATGCAGGGCCGAATCGATTCGGTGCCAAATCCGAATCGATTCGAAAGTGTAGAGATGTGCTGCTGTAGGAAACCGAATCGATTCGGATGAATTGCAAATCTATTCGGGCCTGCTCAAAAAGGAAAAATACTCTATTTTGGCATTAATTGTCCCATGTTTCACCGAAACATCCGTAACTTCTTCGTTCGACGTCGGATTCAAGCACCGTCAGAGGCCACGCGAAGATAAGAAGAAGGTCTACAACTTCCGTGAAGAAATCGGGATCAAAACCCGAGTGCTGAAATTACCATAATGCCCCCGATTGTGCAAGTGTCAACGAAACTTTTCCAGATCAAAACCAAACTTCCCAAAATGCATTCCTGAGACCTATAAAAGCTCAATAAAGACACATACAAAGTATATATGATGAATTCAGGGGTTAGTCAATAAATGAGTATAAGAACCGGGAAATACATGCACGGGAACGCTAGAATGTACAAATTAACGGGGTATAAAATACAATAAAAGTGACGAATCACACCCCCTAACTTATACATTGCTTGTCCCGAGAAATGAAGTATGAAGAAACAAGGGACATCAACAAAACCAAAATTAAAGAAATATGTACAACGAAGGAAAATGCCACTCTCGCGGGCGCACGATTGCATTTAGCGTATGCAATAAGCCGTTTTAAACCCCTAGGTGGCCCTAGGGGACGAGTGAGGTCTCGTGAGGGTTTTCAGGGATGACACCCACAAACATCAAATCAAATCAAATCATACTATGATATGGAAAAAACCAATGCGTAGCTCAACAAATAACTAAGAGCACAATTTATCAACAAAGTGAGCAAAGCTCACACAAAAGACGGCAATTATCGGCATTAAACAAATAACTTCAATAAAAATCGAAACCATGGAAATGCGAAATAAGCGGACATATGTGGTAATTTAGATTTGGCAGAAATTTCAAAATCAATATAAATGCTAAGGCATGCATACTCAAGTTCTCACCGGTTGTTACACTCAACAAATGAAACACTCCGAAATGGGATGTAACACACACGGGACATGCGGGAATAAAGAGTAATTGTAAAGGGAAACTAGGCCACACACATGTTATCAATGAAGAACGTAATATAAAAGTGGAAAATACAATCTCATGAAAGGATATCTCATATTAACCAAGAGAAAAGCATTTAAACAAATTATCGCTAATGTTCGACCTTTGAATCACATCACCCTGGGATCAAATAGGACTTTTGGGGTATAGAATTTAGGCTAGGTTAGGGTTAGGAAAAGAAAGGGATGTGTGTAGGATCAAAGGAGATTTGGGAATAACACGCGGGATAATGGATTTAATGGGAAAATTAGGAATCGAAATCAAATTCCAAAAGCAATGTATTCATGAGAGTGAGACTTTGATATTCATGCACATGGTGAAATGGGAAACAACTAGGACCCATTTTATTCGATATTTATTCCTTTCTTTTTCTAACTTTTTATTTTCTTTTCTTTTCTTTTCTTTGACCACTCATATCTTGATTGCAATCCATATAAACAACATCATTCAATCCTGGGAACAATCCCTAATCAAGGTACGGGAGGAGTAAATAAGGGTTTAGGACTCCAATATGGAGTTGGACAAGGGATTTGGGGTCGAAATGAAAGGAATAATAAGGCTCAAGGGGGTTGACTAGGGAAAACATTCAAAGGTAAGATTAAGGTCATATGCGCTAAACAACAACGAGGGCCTATAATCATTTCCTAGAGTTTCATGTGATTCGCGGGACTAAACACCATTGAAAATCATGATCAAGTGTTAAATCAATTAATATGCAATCAAATGAAAAGAAAATGAGATTGACAACATGTTCATTGACAAGAAAGAGATAGAGTGGATGTATACGCTCACAAATGATGATAAGTCTCAATTTTCACTTTTTTAAGGGTATAGCATGCGCCTTAAAATAACGAATTTGAAACGCTTTAAACCAAATCATAAATAAGTATTTGTGTAAATGCTCAAAGCTTCACAGTTTAATTTTATGATGCTATTCACAATGCAAACAATAACGGCCTAAAGGCTAATAAATCAATAACTCGAAGCATGCTTCATAGCTATACAATGGGATAAGCCGATCATATAAGTAATCATAGTAGAAATGAGGGATTTTTTTAAATAAATAAATACTAACATGATAACCAGTATCAGAAATGTAATCCATACCCCCTAACTCGAATGAAACATTATCCCCAATGTTAGTAGGGATAAAAAGGGAAAAGGGGTTAGAAAATAGTCACCCCGTAAGGAGTAACTCGAGAAACGCGCAACGGCATGCCTGTTACATGTTAGTACCAAAAACAATAATATATACAAAAGAGATATACACAAGAACAAATATGAAACTAAAAATGAGTAACTTCATTAATAATCACAAGTTGTGTACATGGGACACAAAAACCAAAATTAGAAAATACAGTAAATGTACTCTCTCTTCCCCACACCAAAACACAACTTAAAAAGTTACAAACTAAAAATGAAAATAAGAACCATAATAGTCAACAGCAAAGAAAACGGGATGATAGCGCCCTACATACTGTCCGGATGGCGGCTCGGGAACTCGGGCGCGGTGGGGTCACGAGGGGCATAGGGGTCATAAAGGTACGGAGGCACAAGAGCCTCGCCCCCGCATAGGTGTGAAAATAGGTCCATTTGCGCCCTAGCAATCATCGAAATATCGCGCTCGTAAGCGCCCCGAAATGATGCGAAGCTCTTCATATAGGTGCCCCTAAACTCAGTAAAATCAGCCTGTAACTCATCCATCCGCACCCTGAGATACGTAATGGGGTCAACAGTAGATGGTGCAGGAGGTGGGACTGGATGAGGCACATTCGGAATATCTGGCAGAGGGGCATCAGGGGCATCGGGGGCACCAGGGGAATCTAACATACGCTTCTTCCTCCTCTCCCAATAATCTTGCCCAAAGCTTTTAGCAATGGTCTTATCATTAAACACCTTGGGCAGCCTAGGTATCTTTTCACTGCCCAAGACCTCACACCCGGCATCTCTGCAAATCCGGGAAATCAGTCGCGCGAAAGGAAGAGTTGTGGTTCCCTTCTCGCTATAGGCAGCATTCACTATTTGATGCAAAATGAGGGCGGGAAGACTGATGACCATGTCATCCCCTAAGAGACTATATAAGAAGAGGGCCTGCTTGTAACGGAGGACAACTTTGGTCTGAGTTGGAATGATGGAATTAACGGCGATGAGATGGAGGATACGACGTACATCGGGCATGCCCGAAGTGGGGAAAGTTTCCCCCGCCCAAATCTTGTCGGGTGCGAAACGCGCAATGAGTACCTCTTGTGGAAGATGAGGCGCGTCTGCAAGAACTAGGTAATGATATAGCTCGGGGTTAGAAGCCCCGCTAAGGTGCGCAGCCAAGATGGGCTTAGAAATTGTGATCCGCCTCCCTCTCACATACGCTTCATACGTGTCGTCGCGCACAGATACTAGAGAAGCATAAAAACGGCGCACGTGGTCCTCGTTGACCTCCCCTATCATGGCCAGATGGGCCTCCCAATTGAATTTGGCCAAATATCGTCTTGCAGAAGCCGGCATCTCATCTAAAATCACCTCCTTCTCAATAGCAATCGGGCGACTGGTTTTGAACATGGCCCGATACCACTCCATCTCATCCTTGGATCGAAAAGTTTCAAAACCAGCCCCTCCCCATCCAGTAACCACATAGGATGATGGCTTGGTGATCGAAGGAACCTACAAAGCATCAATTCAATACACACACGATAAGTGCGATGCATAAAATCAAAGTAATCGTGGAATTTGGGAAAACTAGGTTCGGAGGGTGCGCGTTGGGAAAAATTGGTCGAGTAGACGTAACCGACGCACACCACACTCAAACAAGGACAATTCAACAAGAATGTGCGATAAAAGGTGCGAAGATAGAGCTTTAGTGCACAAAATCTCCACAGAGGCATTTTATCGAACACATAGTGTGCAATGTATACAAAGTAGGGTGAAAATAGCATTTTTAATGTGAAACAGCCCCAACAAATATAACTAAATAATCAAAGCAACATAAACAAGTTGTATTTGTTGGATTCATACCACGAACAATGAGAAAATATGGAGCAACATGAAGAAAATGTGAATTTTTACAATACCCAATTTAACCCTACTTTCTATACCAAGAACACTAAATAAGAATTGAAATCAATTTAAGTGGGTTGAAATAGCGACCTTGGATGAGAATGCCTTGGATGAGGAAGCCATGAGGTTGAATAAGAATGGAGGAATGGAAATAATATGGGAGAAATGGAGTTCGCAGGCTAAGGGAGAAGAGATAATGAGAAGATGATTTAAACAAATTAGGGAATTTTAAGTGACCTGGGGTACCGAATCGATTCGGTAGTTAAACCGAATCGATTCGCAACTCTCGAATTCAACACTGTCAAAGGGCGAATCGATTCGGTGACTAACCGAATCGATTTGAATTTAGAGACCTGGAACTTTTGGTTTACCGAATCGATTCGAAATAAACCCGAATCGATTCGCAAACCCTTAATTGGCTACTGGAAAGGGTCGAATCGATTCGGTGATTAACCGAATCGATTCGGATTCTGGGATCTAACTTTCTGCTTTGCTGTAACACCATTTTTTCTAGGGTAAATGGATTGGGATGCTAATAGGTAGATTTTTGGACCCTAAAGATGGTGATTAAGATGTATAAAGGGTCCGGGACAAAAATATTGCACCCCACACATGCCGGGGGATGCTCGACACAAAAAATATACAATTCCGAAGTCCTATGGAGACCCATAAACGGGGTCGGACAATGGAATTGTGTCCGAACATGGGTCAAATGGTTCTAGGAAAGGCTTGAGACGCTGAACATTGACCTTCAACAACTTCCCATCAGATGGGTTCTCAACCTCAATTTCACCGTGATGATAGACGGTCTTAACGACAAACGAACCCATCCACCTAGACCTTAGCTTACCTGGAAACAAATCTAACCTAGAATCGTATAAGAGTACTTTTTGAAGAGGGTGAAATGTTTTACGGGATATGTTCTTGTCGTGCCTCTCTTTCACCCTTTGCTTATAGATTCTCGCACTCTCATACGAATCATTCCGGAGTTCTTCTAACTCATTGAGTTGGAGCATTCGCTTCTTACCGGCCTTGTCTAGATCAAAATTCAATTTTTTTATCACCCAGTAGGCTTTGTGTTCGATTTCAACTGGTAAATGACATGGTTTGTCGTACACAAGTCTAAAGGGCGACATACCCAAGGAAGTTTTGTAGGCCGTACGATATGCCCATAATGCATCAGGAAGCCGAAGAGACCAATCCTTGCTGTCGGGATTGACCGTCTTCTCTAGGATGTGCTTTATCTCTCGATTGGCCAATTCAGCTTGGCCACTTGTTTGCGGGTGGTAGGTAGTTCCAACTTTATGAGTTACCCCATACTTTCGCATAAGATTAGAAAACGGAGAATTACAAAAATGAGTTCCGTTATCGCTTATGATCGCCTTCGGAGTTCCGAAACGCGAAAGTATGTGTTCCTTAAGGAACTTCAACACCACCCTGTGATCATTGGTTTTTGACGCAATGGCTTCTACCCACTTGGATACATAATCGACGGCCATAAGGATGTAAAGATTACCAAAAGACGACGGGAATGGGCCCATGAAATCAATTCCCCAACAGTCAAAGACTTCAATTTCTAAAATGGGGGACATTGGCATCATGTTTCGACGGGTTATAGCACCTAATTTCTGGCAACGATCACACGAAACACAGAATTGGTGTGCATCCTTAAAAAGTGTGGGCCAATAAAGTCCGCATTGCAATATTTTTGCGGCGGTTTTCTTGGAAGAAAAGTGCCCCCCCCCCACATGCCTCCGTGTGGGAGAAACGAATTACTCTCTCATACTCATCATCCGGGACACATTTCCGGATGATCTGGTCGGAGCAATACTTAAACAGATACGGATCATCGAAAAAGAACCTATGCACCCAACTAAAGAATTTCCTCTTCTCTTGAGGGGTCCAATGAGATGGAATTGAACCCGTCACGAGGTAGTTCACAATATTAGCGAACCACGACAGAGAGGAAGTGGAGAACAGTTGTTCATCCGGAAAGAATTCAACAATGGGGAGTTGGTCCTTGGGTGCCTCAAACGTTAAACGCGATAAGTGATCCGCGACAACATTTTCTACTCCTTTTTTATATTTAATAGTTAAATTAAACTCTTGGAGTAAGAGAACCCACCTAATTAAGCGCGGCGTGGCGTCCTTCTTAGACATAAGGTTTTTGAGTGCCACATGATCCGTAAAACAAACTATGGGGGATCCCACGAGGTATGCCCAGAATTTATCCAAAGCGTCGACAACCGCTAATAACTCTTTCTCGGTGGTTGAATAGTTCAACTGAGCACCGTTAAGAGTTTGACTTGCATAGTAAATGACATGGGGTTTCTTGTCACTTCTCTGTCCTAAAATAGCCCCAACCGCGAAGTCGCTAGCATCACACATGAATTCGAAGGGTAGGGTCCAATCAGGATTTTGAATTATGGGAGTGGTGGTAAGCATACTTTTCAAAGTCTCAAAAGCTTCTTGACACCCATCGCTCCATTCGAACGGGGTTTCCTTGGAGAGGAGACTACACAAGGGTCTAGCAATCGAGCTAAAGTCCCTTATGAAACGACAATAAAATCCTGCATGCCCAAGGAAAGACCTTACATCTTTCAGAGATTTAGGGGCGGGTAAGTTGGCAATGACTTTAACCTTTGTCTTGTCTACCTCAATACCATCTGAGGAGACGATGTGACCTAAGACAATCCCCTTAGTGACCATAAAATGGCACTTCTCCCAGTTTAACACGAGCTTTTTCTCGACACATCTAGACAAAACCTTCTCTAGTATGGAAAGACAATGGTCATAGGAGTTGCCAAAGACGCTGAAATCGTCCATGAACACCTTTAGACCACGTTCTACCATATCACTAAACATGATCAACATGCACCTTTGGAACGTAGCAGGCGCATTACATAACCCGAAGGACATCCTTTTGTAAGCAAATGTCCCAAAAGGGCATGTGAAGGTAGTTTTGTCCTGATCCTTGAGATCAAGTTCGATTTGGTTGTAACCCGAGTACCCATCGAGAAAACAATAATAAGGATGGACGGATACGCATTCCAACATTTGGTCAATGAATGGAAGGGGAAAATGATCCTTCAATGTCATTGCATTAAGTTTTCTATAGTCGATGCACACACGCCACCCAGTGGTGGTGCGTTTAATGATCAATTCCCCTTTCATGTTTTCTACAACGGTGACACCTGATTTCTTTGGAACTACGAGAATTGGACTGACCCATTGTCTATCGGATATCGCATATATGATATCAGCATCTAAAAGATTATTTACTTCTTCCCTCACAACTTCCTTCATCACCGGATTCAATCTCCTTTGCATCTCACGAGAGGGTTTTGCATCCTCTTCAAGATTAATTTTGTGAGTGCAAATTAAGGGATTAATTCCCTTCAAATCTGCTATTGTCCACCCAAACGCACCCTTGTATCTCCTTAACAAGTCCATCAGCCTTTGTTCTTCACCCTGCCTCGAGGCTTGATGAGACAACAACGGGATATGTCTCATTTTCGCCTAAATAAGCATATTTTGACTCGGAAGGCAATTGATTTAATTCAAGTTTGGGGAATCGCACATCCGAGGGAACTTCATACGAATCACGAGGGGGTAAGTCCTCAAAAGCAGTACACCAATTAACATCATCAACTCTCTCGTCCTCGTCTAACAACAAGCTCATTAACTTGACCTCTTCATCATAAGGAGAATTGATATTCTCCAAGTAACTCGGGTTCACAAGACATCCCTCTAAGGGGTACGAAAAATATATAGCATCAAAATTCTCCTGAACCACCTCCTCTAAAAAGTCCACTTCATGGACCTCGTCATCATAATCTCCCACTTGATTCGAAACATTGAATATTTTCACTTCCAAAGTCATATTTCCTAATGTCAGGTTCATTTGGCCATTCCTAGCATTAATTAACGCATTGGAAGTGGCTAGGAAAGGATGACAAAGGATAATGGGGGTAGTTCTACTACTAGGAGAAGTAGGATGGGTGTCCAACACCACAAAGTCCACAGGAAAATAGAATTTGTCAACTTGTATTATGACATCTTCTACAACACCCCTCGAAACCTTAACGGAGCGATCCGCTAATTGGAGGGTTATTTTCGTGGGCTTGAGGTCCCCTAGACCGAGCTGTTCATAGACATGGTAAGGTAACAAATTGACACTTGCTCCTAGGTCTAGAAAATCTTGCTCTATCTTAAAGTCCCCTATCACACACAAAATGGTGGGACAACCGGGATCTTTATATTTGGGTGGTAATTCAGATTGAATTATCGAGCTTATGTTTTCGGCCAAGAAGGCTTTCTTCCTTACAAACAACTTCCGCTTAACAGTAATTAAGTCCTTTAAGAACTTAGCATAAGAGAGGACTTGTTTGATTTCATCCAAAAGAGGTATGTTAATCTTGACTTGTTTGAACATTTCTAGTATGTCTGCATTATTAACATTCCCCTTTTGCGATAGGAGCCTTTGAGGGTAAGGTACGGGGCTAGGAAGCTTCGAAACCACATCCGACTCTAACGGGGCTTTCCCCTCTCTTTGCCTTAAGGAGGCATATTTGACCTCTAATGGGTCGGGCGAAACCTCCTTAACGACGGTGGGGACACTTGGAGGGCTGGGTTTATCAATGACTTTCCCTCTCCTTAGAACGGCCACATCCTTTTCACTATCAGGAGGGGGATTCGAAGTGTCACTGACACTATTTTGCCCCATGGCCTTTTGAGGTTGGGAAGGGAATTTTCCCTTTTCTTGGATACTCAATGCAGAAGCCAACTTGGAGATTTCTTTTTCAAGCCTAGGATTCGTGGTTTGTTGAGAGGTTATGAAAGATTGTAGAGTCTCTTCGAGGCTCCTCTTGTTTGGGTGAGCATACAATGGTATAACCGGAGGAGGTGGTCCCTGAGGGGGACCTTGCATTTGAGCTTGTGGTGGAGGAACTTGATTATATGGTTGGTGAAAATTATGAGGTGGGGGAAGATTTTGATAATTCGGAGGTGGTGGATTTTGAGACTATTGGGGTTTCCCGTAGGAGAAACCCGGATGGTTTCTCCACGAAGGATTATAGCCCTCACCTAAAGGAGTCATGAACTGTTTCTTGTAAGTGGCCATCGCGTTGGCTTGATTGTGAAGCATCACTTTATATGCCGGGATTGTTGGACAATCCCTCGTTGAGTGATCTCCAACGTCTCAAATGGCACAAGACTCCTCTACATGTGAGGGAGAAGGATGGGATGGTTCCCGAGCTTTGGCATCCATTGCCTCGATACGCTTAAAAAGTTGGGCTACTCTTAATGACATATCATCTCCTTCGGCAAGGTGATATATCCCATGGCTAGAGGAAGATGGATTGGATGAACGCGCATTAGTTTTGCTAGGGTCCGAAGTGTCCCACGCTTGGGTGGTCTCGGCACAATATTTGAAATGTGCCCACGCATCATCAGGATCTAAACCAAAAAGCTCGCCGGAGCACATTGTCTCCATCATTTGTTTTGCATTGAGGGAAAGACCATTGTGGAAAAATGAGATTAATATCCACTTTTTGAACCCGTGATGTGGGCATTAATGAAGTACCTCATTAAATATCTCCCAACATCTCTCGAATGATTCACCTTCGGTTTGAGTGAAGGTTTGGATTTGACCCTTTAAAGAGTTGGTGCGATGAGTTGGAAAGAATTTCTTCAAAAACTGCGCTTGCATTTCGCGCCAACTCCCGATGGAGTTAGGAGCCAAGGACCAAAGCCAAGTTTTGGCTTTGTCCTTCAAGGAAAATGGGAAGAGTTTGAGACGTGTGACATCCAGAGGACAGTTTTGATCGCTAAAAGTAGCGCACACCTCCTCAAACTCTCTAACATGAAGGTACGGTTGTTCACTTTCCATGCCGTGGAAAGTAGGAAGTAATTGAATCATTCCGTTACGAAAACGGAATTGCGCGGCATTGTAGGGAAAAATGATACAAGACGGAGAGGTGGTCCTCTCCGGTTGCAAATAATCACACGTGGTCCTATACAGGGGTTCGGGTACAACCCCCTGACTACCGTGCTCACAAACATTGTCGGCCATGGTCGTGGGATCGGAGTGTGCCCAGGTATAAGAAGACGATGAGACCAAACTAGAACGAGAAATAGATGGTAAAGGTCTCCAATAATCCGAAGGTTCACTAGACGACGAGGGTTCACGAATAGGATTCAAATTTCTACTACTCGTGTCTTGCATTTACAGAATTTTTGGATTGATTTTTGGAAACCGTGATGTCACGGTGACCACAGGGAACGATAGTGTAAAGAGAATTTCTAAACCCTAAGATAGTTGCCAATCCCCGGCAACGGCGCCAAAAACTTATTGCGCTCTAAATAAAGCTTATGATTCAACTGCAAATCTATCGCAACAAGTAATATCCGGTAAGTATGGAATCGTGATACACATGGATTGAAACACTCCTAAGAGAATAGGTTTAGGTTAAAGGGATTCTCTAAACGTCACAAAAGTTAAAGTGTAAAAGGTGATTTAATAGTTTGGAAAAGTAATTGAGAGTAATCTCTAAACTAACATACTATTGATGATCGGTGAATTAATTAATAATTACGGAACTATAAAAAGAACTAAGATAAGCTTGAGTTCAAGAAATTAAAGGGATCAAGGATCATTCTCCCACCTAGGATTCACAAAGAAGGGGATTATAGGGCTTGGTTGAAATTAATTCTAATCGAGCATAACTAATTAAGTCCGAGCATCAACCATGTAGAGACTAAACTCAACAATGGAGGATTAGGGGTTAGTTAGTTATTGCTAGATGGGTTGGGTTTGTAATAAAGCTTCAAACACTAACCCTTGCATGACAAGAGAAGTTAAGAAACTATGATACTCCAATACCAACACATGAAGTTCCATTAAAACAATTATAAACCAAACCCTAAATATGAAGTTCAAGCATCCAAGGTGGGATTATGATCCCCAATCATAAGTCTAGCTACTCATAATTGAAACTAAACTACACATGCTAGTTAACAACATAATTAAGTTAGTTATCTAGTTTAAACACAACCAATACAAGAGATGGAATTAAATGAAAATTAAAGCTAGTAGAACAAGTAGAGAAGAAGTAAATGAACCTTTCTTACATTAATAACCACAATTCAACTAGTAATCAAAGCTTTACAAGTTGGTAAAAACATAAATGAACTTGACCTAGGAGAGAGAAGAGAGTGTTTTTTCTATATCACCAAATATCTAACAAAAGTAATCTTTATACAAAGGAGGAAAAATAAGGGATATATCCCCAAAAATCCATCCAAAATGGCAAACTAGTAATAAGAAGAAAGCTGGAAATGCAGGGCCGAATCGATTCGGTGCCAAATCCGAATCGATTCGGAAGTGTAGAGATGTGCTGCTATAGGAAACCGAATTGATCCGGCTGAATTGCGAATCGATTCGGGCCTGCTCAAAAAGGAAAGATACTCTATTTTGGCATTAGTTGTCCCATGTTTCACCGAAACATCCGTAACTTCTTCATTTGAGGTCGGATTCAAGCACCGTCGGAGGCCACGCGAAGATAACAAGAAGGTCTACAACTTTCGTGAAGAAATCGGGATCAAAACTCGAGTGCTGAAATTACCAAAATGCCCCCGACTGTGCAAGTGTCAACGAAACTTTTCCAGATCAAAACCAAACTTCCCAAAATTCATTCCCGAGACCTATAAAAGCTCAATAAAGACACATACAAAGTATATATGATGAATTCAGGGGTGAGTCAATAAATGAGTATAAGAACTGGGAAATACATGCACGGGAACGCTAGAATGTACAAATTAACGGGGTATAAAATACAATAAAAGTGACGAATCATTGTCTTATGGGCCTATAGGACGACGGAAAGGACTCCAGCAGGGGAAACCCCATTCTTGATAGCCTATGGCTCAGAGGTTTTCGTTTCGACAGAGATTTCTCTCCCAACCCACAGGGTCTAGACGTATGACCCGAAGGAAAATGTTGTAGAACCCAGATCGAATATGGACCAGGTGGAAGAAAGAAGGGGGGACGCCGAGGTTAGGCAAGTTACCTATTAGCAAAGGACAACGAAGTTCTATAGTAAAAGAGTGAAAGCTCGGCCACTCGAAGTAGGAAATCTAGTTCTAAATAAAACTTGGCAGAAGCCAAACAAGCTTCATTCTAACTGGCATGGTCCCTACCAAGTGATTGAAGAGGTGGTTCTAAGAACATATTGGGTGGAAAACTTAAAAGGAGAGCCATTCTCCAATCCATGGAATGCAGATCATCTAAAAAATATTATCAGTAAGAGTTTTGTATTAGTTTCAGTTGTCTATAGTTTCATTTGTCTATTTATATGAGAAGAAGATTATGAATGAAAAATTTTCAAGTGTTCTCTCCTATTTTTGTTCTATGAGTAATTTTAGATTGTATGTATTAGTTAATCCTAAGCTACAGAACATCTTTCGTGGTGAAGTAGCTCCAACTTACTCTTGGTGATATGACAGTTCAAACGGGGTCAACCTCTTCCATGGACTCTCGACAATACCTAGAAGGGGGGACGTATTAAAAATCAATAATTTGGTGAAAAAACTCTCTCGATCGAAACGACATGAATGGACGAGATTTTTCTCGTCCATACACTCTCAAAAAGACGAGAGGTGACTTATCATGCAAACACCATAATTTGATGAATTGAAACTCAAAAATCCCTTAGTTGTGGTTCATTTCAAACATCATTATTTTGGTGACACAACTCTCCCACTCGAGACGACGGTACATGGCTGAGATTGTTCTCGTTCATAGACTCTCAAAACGACGAGAGGGGACTTGTGTAATTTGGTGGTGAATTCAAATTCATGTTAAACATCATTATATCTCATATAATAATGTTATGGTGCTCCTATTATGAAATTTATGACTTATATTCATCTCGTCTAGATATGGGATGATGTGTGCATCATTTAAGTTAGTTGGTGATATCAAGATTTTAAGCCATTTAGTATGGTTACTTGATTAAACATCAGAAGGAGGCATACATATAAGTAAATAAGGGCAAATCATAAATATGGGAAGGAGTACTATTTTTCCATTCAGAGCATTTTTCATTCAAAATATTAGATGATAAGTGATTCAAAGAAGAGTTGTGATGTTGATAACAAATTACAAAAATTGTTCAAGTGTTTAAAAGGTTTACAACCAGAAGAGCATTAGGCCAGTAACGGCCGCGCAGAAATAGAAAAGGCTAAAAGAGCTGAGCTTGGAGGTTTGTCTCTTCAACATTCGGGTTCTCGATTTCATCAAGAGCCGACATATCTCCAGCTGTAGTACTGTCAGCCTTGACATCATCGATGGTCTTTGTCTCGTCTACAAGGTTGGTAGTCTGAGCTGTAGGCTCACGCTCTGTCGATCACTCAGCCTGACTTAAGGCTATCATGGAAAGTGAGTCATCCAAGTTGAAGGTCTTGAGCTACTCAAATAGGTGGGAAATCTTAGGGAACTTCATAGTTTCCCAGAGGCAACCAGTGTGTGCACCTCTTTCAAAGTACTGCACACTATAAACCAAGAACTCCTCGGATGATTTGAAGACCTCCACAACCTGCCTTTGGGCAGGGCCTCAGAGATCTTAATATCGATAACCTCTTTTACCTTCCTAATAATATCGGTTGTATGCTGGTTGTTCAGAGACTTGATAGCTTCATGTGACTTTTATTCATATTGGTGATAAGCCTCGGAGTGTTGCTTTTTCAGGATTTCAACCTTTGTCTCCAGCTCTTTGATGCGGCTCCTTTGGGTCTCGTCATTCCTAATAGTTTGATGAGCCTGATGAATCTCACGAACGTTCTTCCCAATCTACTGGTGGAGATTATGAAGGAAAATAATTATCTACATAAGGTAAAACATGTCAGTAAGAGACGACCTTACAGTTGTGACAAATTATGAAAAGAACAATGACTTACTTTGATAGCCCTGTGAAGAATAAAATCATTCATGAGGGAGATGTTGGTTCCGTTAAAAAAACTATTATCAGACTTAGAGGTGTTGGAGGGTAAGAACTCAATGGCCTTATCCTTACTTCCCAAGGCAGAGTCTGGTCTGATTTTCATATTTTCCAGTAATGCAAAAAGTGCATCCTCTGAGGAGATGGGGATTGCTTGGCTCGGCTAGGTCTTGGACGGGACCTCCTTGCTGTTCTAACTCTGATGGGATGTGGGTAGATTTTTCTGAACCTTTTTCCTTTTCTTGGACCCCTCAGCCTGGCTGGGGTTGGCATTAGTGGATTTTTTTATCTGAGGAATAGGGACCGACTTCTTTCCAACTTGTTTGAGCAAATTGGATAGGCTTGGATCTTCCATCTTCCACACAGCTTTTGAAGTATCTGTCGATTAATCTGTAATGAAGAGAGTAAGATCATAAACTCAAAATGATGGAATAAGACATAACAGTTAGAAGAAATAATGTTAACAACACTTACATAGCTAAGATAATGGGTCCACCACCATACCCATCTTCTCTAAGAAATAAGGAGTCATCAATTGCTTGAACTGTACAAGATCCCCTTCCTTTCCTTGACTCCTAATTTTCTTAAGTCTTTTGGTGGCTTCAAGACTTAAGCACGGATCAACTTTTTTTTTTTTTTTTTTTTTTTTTTTTTTTTTTTTCTTGAACTGTACAAGATCCCCTTCCTTTCCTTGACTCCTAATTTTCTTAAGTCTTTTGGTGGCTTCAAGACTTAAGCACGGATCAACTCAGAGGTAGTGCAGGGGACATTAGGGTCGAATTCCTAAGCTCTCGAAATAAAAAAAGTAGAGAGATTTCCAATTATGATTGGAAGTGTAGGTAACCACCAGTGCTTTATTTTCAGACGTCCTGGCTACGAGATTATATTAGTCAGGCTAAATATTAAGAGAAGAGACAATGTAGCATCCCCCGAAGACACTAACCGAAAGGTTTGTACGAAAAACTACCTTCCACAAGGAGATAAATCCAAGGATAACTCTCCATGTATTCGGCAATAATTAGGCAGAGCTGAGACCAAGACTATCTAAAATGGCTCGTGCAGTCGGATGTACAGGTAGCCTAAAGTTGACCTTAAATATTTGTTCATAAACAAAAATTTCTCCAAGCCCCCTTGTCGACCGAGGGTGCTCTCATATTAATGGAAGGTCCAATTCCATAGAGATGTATGTACAATTAGAGGTCAACTTCAGTAATTGTTCTAACGTAGGATTTAGTATAGGAAGTATCAAGTGTGCCCTCGGCTGCATCTAGAGGACGACACCCTTGGCATGAGACGTTCCAGTAAAGTGTTTCCCCAGAATAAACATGAGAGGAATAGCATCTATAGGGGTTGGTATCATAACATCCACTCTCGACTCATCATGAGATGTGAGGATTTGTCTCAAAAAATTTGACCCCTGAGAGGACTCAGATCGATTTGATGATGATTCGACCTAGTTTGATGATACAATCTGATTAGATGACCCAACTTGGTTTGAGAACGAGGACCTTGAAGAACCTTCAGCCTCCTCAGACCTATCATGAGGTAACTTCATGTCCACATGGAAAAAATTGACACTCTCGACAGTTGACTCGGATATGGAGTCACTGAGCTCTACAACTGTCGAACGAATGGTTGTGAGAGGGATGTGATAGATATGATAAAAAGGAAAGTCTTCAGCCTTACGCTTGGAAGCTTCCTCGACTTCATACTTTCTGATCTCCCTAAAACACCTCTCTTTGAGAGTAGGGAAATCTTTAGCTAGTTCATACAACTTCCTCAATATTTAAGGGACGACCTTCAACTTAGTGGAAATAATGAAAAAGGGAAAATAGTTAAAGGTTTGATTAGGGTTTGAATAAAAGATCAAAAGCAAGGAATGTGAAGAGTTAAGGCTAAGAACACTCAAGAACAGGTTGAATGCTTCACCGAAGAAGATGACCAATAATTCATTGAAGTGACCAAATGAGGGTAAAATAAGGTGTGGAAACCCTAAATATACCTACAAACCTCAGGGCAACCTCTCTTAGCCCTTAAATCGACTATTTTGACCCTAAAACCCCCTATAGCTACCTAAGACAGTCACCGAAAAACTTATGCAGATAATCAAAAAAACAAACAAGTACAGAATTGGATGGAAAATGAAAGTAATCTAATAAATAAAGAAGAAGAGGAGTATATGGAAGGCTAGACTAGGCTGATAACCACCGGGGAATTAAAAAAAGTCACTGAAAAAAGCTTGGACGATGGAAGAAAGAGCAAGAACTTTGGAATTAAAATGCTTAGAGAGAGAAAGTTGCACACGTAAAGTGTGGAGAGAGAAGAAGAAGTTTTTGAGTTAAACATTTTTAAACGTCCGTAATGATGGGGTTTAACTTTTGATGTGACCATTATTAAGGAATAACTACAAAAGCAAACACATGTTGATGCCACTACTTGGGGAACACGCTAGGCTAAGGAATAGATGACAAGTGCCCTCCCCTCGTACACATCAGTATACCAGAATTTGATAAGTCAGAGATGTACCTTCATCAGTGCAACTTGACATTTTTACCCCTCAGTCATCTATCTACGCAGGAGACTAAGGTCTAGGGGTGATTAATATGCCATTATAAGACCTCGTCTCGGCACAAGCATAGTTCAGCCCAAGCCGACTGTATAAATCATCCTCACATAAGCCATCCAATACAACTGACTCATCCTGTCTTGGCTAGTGCATATCATCTCGATCTCAGGTCGAGACCATAAGTAACCTTGGCTAGCCTAATGTCTTGCCTCGTCTACATCATAAGGTCAAAACCTCTTAAGATAGCCTATACTCTCATCTCGGCCTGACTCTGGTCAGCCGAGACTTCACTTGGCAATCACCAATGTGTAATCTAGCAGTGCAAGGGTGGTCTCATACTCGGCCAAGCTGACACTTCAACCCAGTAAGAAACATTTGGCATCCGAAAGGGTGCGTGGAATGGGGCACACATGAGAGAGTGCACATGGGCTACGAGCTCCATGTGGATAAAATTATTACAACAACATCATCCTCACATGTGGATAATATCTCTTAGTCGTTACTTACATGCACAAGAGACAGATGGCACTATATCAATGGCTACTTGGTGTTGTGCATGCCTCATGCATCCTTGGAGTGCTTATGACACTACCCCCGCCATATAAATACTTGTCTTTTACATCATTGTAAAGGATGGATCATTGTAACCCCTGCTGAAGCCCTATCAAAAAATTATTGAGAGAGAGGACTTGAGTTCTTATATCCAAAGGCCACTCGAGCCCATATTTAGTGGATTTCACACACTCACACAGTGGACGTAGGTCGTCCTTCAAAGGCAAAACCACTTATATCTGGTGTTATCATCTTCTTAGCATCATCACTTTCTATATTGTATACATGTTTATACTCCATTGTTGTGCTAGTTTGAGCTGACACATACATTCACTTGGTGATACCATTTTTGGTATCATTACCAGCTTCTAGAGTTTGGGCTGAAATAATCGTTGATTGTCAGAAGTTCAGCATCAAATTCATGGAATCTCGAAAGTGGGCTTGAGAGTCAGATAATTGGGTGTTCATATGTAATACAGATTATGGCAAGTTTGTTCTGATAAACGAATGAGATTTGCAGTATATCTGACTTACTTGATACGTTAAAGATATAAGGGCGATTGGTCCCTTCACTTGTTCACCTCACCATTGAATGGGAGGATCTATATGAAGAAGTTATTGAAGTTGTGGAATCATTGACTTCTCATGGAAAGATAATATCGGTGCTACCGGATGGGAAGACGAGTTTGATAGCTCAAATGAATAACCAAGCCAAGAAAATATTAGTCTAGTAATTAGTGTGTGGGATGATATATTTTGAAGATCTATTAGGTAAAATCAAAAAAGTGTTCGTACTGCGTGAAACAGATGAAGAAATAGGGTTTATGTTCTTCCCCTCCACCGTGAACCATATGACAAGATCTGGGAGACACTAACAGAGTCTGAATCCTTAGTCAGTAGGGATAGATAAAGAAAAGGGAGTTGACAACAAACTTCGTATGCTAGAAATAACCATCGAGTAAAGCAAGATCCTCAACCAGCTCAAGAAAACTCGGGCCAAAATCAACTTGTGTGGACTCTTCATGTCTTCCCAGCTACACCGAAATGCTTTGATAAAATTTATTATTGAGCCTACAGTCCCTTCTTCCACCACTCTAGAAGAAGTCATGAACTTGGTCCTTAACCTCTAAAACATTGCTTTCCTTTTCTGAAGAAGAAATCCCAAAGATTTATCCTAATTATAACTATTCTCTCAATATCTCCGTTGAGGTAATGGGGAAGATAGTCTCGCTCTCACTCGTCGATAATAGATTTGTAGTCAATGTTTTCCAGTTGAGAACCATCAACTGCCTAGGTTTAAAAGTAAGCGACCTTGCTCCAACTTCCATCGCAGTTCGTGCCTATGACAAAACTCATCAAGAGGTGATGGGATCCATAACACTCATACTAGGGGCTAGCCTAATAAATCCCATTTTTGAGTTCTAAGTTATCGACATATCTTCTTGGTTCAATCTATTACTTGGTCAACCGTGGCTTTAGAGCATCAAGGGGGCATACTCCTCTCTTCATCAGAAACTGAAGTTCTTCGCTAAGGGTAGCTCATCACCATATTGGGTGATAATGATAACACTGAGAACTCCAACTCCAGTAATTTGGTAATAAAAATATAGCATAGCCCGAATGAAATGTTTCTTTTCGTCTTTCGAGTCGAACCACTTCCACTCCCAGAAGGGGATGATTTCAAAGACCGAGTATGTCCAAAGCACAACCCTCATGGCAATGTAAATATAATACAGATGTTTAATAATATGCACTTAATGCCCGAGCTGGGATTGGGACGATGATAACATGGGATCCATGAACCTATAGTACTAAAGAATGCCTTTTCTCCATGCGTCCTGATTTATCAACCGTTATCAGGGGAACTCATAATGCTCCGCCAATCCCGGTTCAAGAGAAGTTTAAAAAGTGTTAATATTGTTTTAAGGTATTCCTTGAACGGAAGATTCGTCAAAGAGGGTGAATATTTTCCCTTTTGGGGTTTTCCTAAACCATGGTAGTATCATGTAGATAAGAAGATGAAATCAGTGATGGAGATCTTCTTTCAAAATAGTTACTCCTGGGCTGAGAACTCCTAGCATTATATACAATCTCTCAATGAGAAAGGTATGGCTATTGCTGAGGTTTTTCAGGGAAGCGACTCCGAGGACTCGTTTAATCTATAAACATTGGGGATGATACTCTACATGATCCACTCAATTGATACATCATCAGATCCGTCCATCCTGATCCATACCGCTGATGAAGCCTTCCTTAACTGGAATGTTATACCAATTCAACCAGCTAAAAGGCAACCCAAACCAGATATTTATCCTATTTCTTCCTCTTTTATTATTCCTCCTTTTCGGATAATAATGTAATCAAGACCTCCATTGATGAGGTTCTTAACGCTTCTTTTTTCAAGAATGAAACAAATGAAGATTTTTAATATCTTGTTGTGCCTAATATTAATTGTCTTGATTCTAATCAAACTCTTGATGATGATGATTTTGCAATTGAACAATTCTTAACTGATCTTAATAAGGTTTATACTAAATAACATAATCATTTTTAAATTAATGAAAATGAAATTGTTTTTATTAATATCGGTTCTAGTAGCCACCTGCGCGAGATTAGGATAGGGTTAACCCTTGACGATCTTGAGCGCGAATAACTCGAAGAACTGGTAAAGGAATCCGTGGATGTCTTTGCATGGTCCTACGATGACATGCCCAACATCAATCCCGAGATCGCTCAGGATGAGATTCTAACTCTCTTGGAATGCAAATCGATCAATTTAAAACTGCAAAAACTCCTTACTGAATGATCGCTAAAGGTGAAAGAAGTGGTGATCAAACACTTAAACGTATGCTTCATCCAGGTGATCGAATATCCCTCATGGCTAGTTAACATTGTACACGTGCCAAAAGCAGGAGGGAAAGTCCTCATGTGCATTCATTATCGAGATTTGAACAAAGCATCTTCGAAAGATGATTAACCACTGCCCAATATCAACATGATTGGGGATAACAAGACCAGTCATGCTCTCAAATCATTTGTCGATGGGTTTTTCGGATATAGTCAAATCGAGATGCACCCTGATCATCAAGAAAAAACCGCATTCATCACCCCTCTGTTACACTCTTATGATATTCGATCTCAAAATTGTAGGGGCTACCTTCTAAAGGGCTAGCACAACCATCTTGCATGATCTGATACACAAATAGGATGACATCTATGTCGATGATATGATAATTAAGTCTAAGACTCGAGAAGGTCATGTTCTCGCCTTTCGAAAGTTCTTCGAAAGGCTACGACGATACCAGATGTAGCTTAACCCGCAGAAATGTATTTTTGGCATCACTAAAGAAAAAATTTTAGGATTCATGTTTAGCAAGAAGAGAATTGAAGTAGAACCTGTCAAATTGAAATCCATACTCGAAATGCCACCACCCCAAATGGAGAAGGAAGACCATGGGTTCTTAGGAAAATTACAGTTTATTATCTTGTTCATTAGCCAATTAACTTCTGTTTGGGAGCCCATCTTCAAACTCCTCCAAAAGGATTCCACCAATGTCTGGAATGAGGCCTGTCAGGAACCCTTTGACCTAATAAAGTTATACCTTACCCAACCTTCGGTACTCATGCCACCGCAGCCTGGTCTTCTTCTACTCCTATACTTAATCATAACTAACACCATGGTTAGGGATTTGTTAACTTAATACCTTGAAGAATCCCATAAATAAAGGGCCATATACTATGCCAACCACAAATTGGCCAAGTATGAAGTTAACTACACTGCCTTAGAGAAAACATGTGTCGCAATTATCTGGGTCACTCAGAAATTACGGCACTACATGCTATATTTTCCCATCAGACTTTTGTCCTAAATGAATCCTATCAAATACCTGCTAAAGAAACCTACCATGTCTAGTCAAATGGCCCGATGGTTGATGTTGCTAGTCGAGTTTGATATTGTGTATGTCGCGCAGAAATCCATGAAAGTAAGAGCCATCTCTCACTACCTTGCCAACTAACCCATGGAAGAAGTCAACATTTAGATCTCTAAGTTCGCATATGAAGACATCCTTTTCACCTCTCGGGAAGACCTCGAATGGCAAATGGTCATTGATGGAGCTGCCAACAAGAAAGGATATGGCATTGGAATACTACTGATCTCCCCTGTTGACTCTCACACTCCCATTGCCATCAAGATAAATTTTCCCAACATTAACAATATGACCCCATACGATACGTGCTCCGTAGGCCTTAAAGTTGCTCTCAAGAAAGGTATTCATTGCCTAGATGTCTAGGGGATTCTGCCCTCATCATCGACCAGGTCCTTAAAAGATGGAAAGTTGTGATGAAAAACTCTTACCCTTCCATGCCCATATAGAAGAGGTAGTCTTCTAGTTTCGAGATATCACCTTCCACTACTTGACCTGAGTAAGGAATAGTTTGGAAGATGCCCTTGACACCTTAACCTCTATAGTCTACATACCCGAGGGAAAAACCATGGCCCCTTCATATGCCAAAAAAAGCTAAACCGACCCATTGCTACCACATTGAGCATGTTAAAAAAGAGGATTCTTATATGGCCGAGTGTTGCTACAACGACATTTGGTGCCTCCTTAAGAACGATAGGTACCCCCAAGATGATAACAAGAAAGATTGAGTGACCTTCTACAAACTAGATTCCCAGTACATTATCTGCGATAAAGCACTATTCAAGAGAAACTTCGATGGAATCTAATTGCACAGCATCGCAGGGGCTGACATTGAAGAAATGATGCAGAAAATCCACAGCAGGTAATGCGTACCTCATATGGCCATATGCTTGCTAAAAAAGTTATCCGATAGGGGTACTATTGGACCACCATGGTTTTGGATTGCACCTCTTATGTCTAGAGATGCCTTAAATGTCAATAGTTTGGTAATCTCTAGCACTTGCCTCCGCGAGAATTGTACAACATATCTTATCCCTGGTCATTCTCCACCTAGGGCATTGATATCATTGGGAAATTTACACCTAAATCCTCCAATGGTCATGAGTTCATTCGGGTTGCCATTGATTACATTAGCAAATGGGTCAAAGATGAGTCATATGCGGTGCTGAATGCTAAAAAGGTAGCCAAGTTCATCCGAAAAAACATCATATGTCAGTACAGGGTTCCCCATTAGTTAGGGTCTGATAACGATTTACATTTTTTGGTAAAAGTCACAAAATTGGTCGACGACTATGAGATTCAGAGACACAAATCATCTCCTTACCGACCACAAACCAACAGTGCAGTTGAAGGTTCCAATAAATACCTCAGAGAAATAACCATCAAGATCACCAAAAGTTATCGAGACTGGGCCAATCGGATACCTTATGCCCTCTGAGGATATCGCACCCCAGTCAAGTCATCTACTGGAGCTACCCCTTACACTCTGGTATACGGCATGGAAGTAGTCCTACCTGTTGCACTAGAAATACCTTTATTACGCATTATGCTAGAGAGCAAAGTCAGCGAAAAAGACTCGCATCAAATCCATTTTGGTGAGTTGTCACTCTTTGATGAAAGTATGCTAAAGGCTCTATATTATATATAGGGGTACCATCTTTGAATAGCACGAACGTTCAACCAAAGAGTCAAGGACCTTCGTGTCTGAGAAAGGGGACTTAGCCCTCTAATTAATCATGTAACATGTCTGGGACTCCAGAGGGAAATTCAAGCCAAATTGGAGTGGCCCCTACATTGTGAAGAAGATCATATCTAGTGGCACCGCTATGCTCACTGACCTTGATGGAAAAGAGATGGCAAGTCCAGTCAACCTGGACCATCTTATGAAATTCGAACCCCTAGTTTGAAATCTCGATGCACTACGACTCCTCTCACCCCCTCCTGTTCTAAAAAAATTCCTCATTTCCATATACTCAGAACTACGTGGGGCCTTATCCTCTAAAAAACCTTTTACTTTCAAAATAAAACTCAAAAAAAATTCAAACCCCAGAGGTAAGTAGGCAACTCATAAGCTTTACTTGGGCATGGTCCCCTTTTTTTTTATAAAATGATATTCTTTTCTTACCTCCAAGAACAACCGTTTATTTTGTCATTTTACATGAACAAAAGGATGATGTATGCCTAAGCGATTGGTACAGATAATGCAAATGTAAAATTCATCAAGAGGCACAACAATATAATTAAAATCCATTTTTATACCATAATGGGAGAATTCGGTACAACTACATGAAATATCAGTTGATATGACCAAATTTCACCCTCTTAATCAAAGCATATAACCTCGGCTAGTCTCATAGCCGAGGTGGCCAGAAGCCAATGGCAACCATCAGTAATATCATCTCTCATAAGGTCATCCCTAGCTGACATTGCATCAACCTCATACATCAACCTTGGTTGATCAAACAGCCGAGGTCAGTAAGGTCTCATGAGCTCCATTATCTATAAACATCATCATCGGCCCCAGTCGACGCTACACCTACTTCGTACCTAACCTCGGTCAGCCCTCTTGGCCGAGGTCATCATGAATATTGACATAGGGAAAAGCAATAGTTAGACTTCACCAACCTTGTACTCCTTCAAGATGAGGTTGTACCCATCAAAGACAGGGCCAAGCATTTATAAGCACACATGGCTTGGAACACGTGGACAAATCTATTATAACTGAATCATTCCCTCCACGTGAGGGAATATTAAGGTCATCATTGTTTACTTAAGATCATCAAGGTGTCATCCTTATACTGGTTTAATCCTCATGCACATGCTCATTACATGCTTGGGGGGTACATTACACCCCCCCAAGCACTATATATAGACGTCATCCTCTAACTTGTGAAGGGATCCATAATTATAACCCTAGCTGAAACTCTGTCATTTTACACAAGAGAGAGAGAGAGAGAAAGCTTGACAGATTGTATCCATGGCCGTTAGTGCCTTCATTTAGTGATATTACTCACACACTCACAGTGGATGTAGGCCAGATTGGTTGAACCACTTACATTTAAGTGTTCATCCTCTTCTCCTCACCTCACTCTATTATATATACATATACTCTTATGTTGCCATTGTTACCACCTACTTGAGCTTGTCAACACCTTACCTGGTGGTGGTGTTTCCAGTATCATCATTTTGGCGCCTTCTGTGGGAATGAGAAGATTCATCTCTTCCATTTTGTATCTTAACCTCACCGGAGACTCTAGTGGTGAACCAGGCATCACCCTTCGTGTGAAGCTGTTTCACCATTGAAAGAGATCCTTTAAGGTATCAAGCTCTCTAATATTTTCATTGTAAGCTCTTTAGTCCTAATATCTGGCATCGGAGTTACCACCACCTCTTCCACCATCTGGTGTTGGAGGACCCAGTTCCAGCCAAGCACCACCCCAGTTCGAGATGACTGAGGTGGAAGTAGCCTTGAGGGCCTTAGCTGCAACGCAACAAGTTCAATTGACGTAATGTTCTGTCCCTGTTTCAAAAGCCTAGGCCTCAACAGAGCTAGGCTTGTCCCTTATCATCATTTGTTGATTAGCTTCAGCGGTAAAAAAGTTCATCCATTGGGCATGTATAAGATAGATGTGAGGATTGGAGATGAGTGGCCAAAGAGGTTGACCAGTAAAATTAATTTCTTTGTGATGGATGAGAATTTCTTCTGAGCTTATAACCTCATCATAGGAAGACTAGGCCTCAAAGAAGAGGTAGTTCCTTCGACGATCCACCAAATGCTAAAATTCCCGACTCCCTATGGGGTAGGGGAAGTGAAAGGTGACCAAATATCGACGCATGAATACTACTTTAACTCTGCATAAGAGAGAGAGGCTTATTAGAAGGCAACAACCACTTACAACATCACCACCCTTGATCCTAGAGATAAGACAAAGCTTAAGAAGGGAGAGGTCGCGGAATAGGTAGAATCCATCGTCCTTAATGAGGATGAGACGAAAAAAACCATTCAAATTGACAAATCCCTAAGTCTTGAGATCAAGGAAGAGCTGGTGAAGTTTTTTAGGAAGAGACGGAGCATTTTTGCCTGGAGCCATGCTAACATACCATGTATTGATCCTAAGGTCATATGCCACAAACTCAATGTTATGGAAGACGCTAAGACCATCAAGAAAAGGAGGAGAGTATACTCAAGAGAGAAGTATGATGTCATCAGAGAAGAGGTCCAAAATATTGAAGAAGCCAAGTTCATCAGAGAGGTAATATACCCTGAATGGTTGTGTAACGCCGTCATCGTGCCAAAAGCCAATGGGAAATGGAGGATGTGCATAGACTTCACTGATTTGAATAAGTCTTGTCCAAAATACAGTTCCCCCTTGCCCCGCATTGATCATATGGTAGATGCCTATTCTGGGTATAATCAGATCTTCATGAACGCCGAGGACTTAGAGAAGACAGCGTTCATCACAGACAAGTGGACCTATTGCTACAAGGTCATGCCCTTCAGCTTGAAAAATGTAGGGGCTACCTACTAACATCTTGTAAATAAGATGTTCGAAGATCAAATAGGTAAGTCCATGGAGGTGTATATGGATGATATGCTGACGAAGATGCTGAAGGCCGACACTCACCTGGTCGACCTTGAAAAAACTTTCGACACCATGGACAGATACATTATGAAGCTCAACCCGGCCAAATGCGTCTTCGGGGTAGGAGCAGGAAAGTTTTTGGGATTCATCATCAATCAAAGGGGGATAGAGGCTAATCCTGAAAAGATCAAGGCCTTGCTAGAAATGAAGACACCCAGATCTATCAAAGACGTTCAGAGGTTAATCGAAAGAGTGGCGACCCTTCACAGGTTCGTCTCAAGAGCTACAAAAAAATGTCTTCCTTTTTTCAAAGTACTTAGAAAGGCCTTCGAATGGGATAAGGAGTTCCATATAGCTTTTAAGGAGCTAAAGTACTACCTCCGCTCTCCCTTACTCATGTATCGGCCCATTCTGGGGGTGAGGTTGTATGTATATCTAGCTGTTTCGGAATTAGCCATTAGTGCAACCATAGTAAGAGGGGATGATGGAGTGCAGAGGCCAGTATACTTCAATAGTAAAGATCTTCAATGGTTTAAATAGAAGTACCCTTGAATGGAAAAAATAGCTTATGCGCTGATACGCATGCTTCAAGGAAGATGAAGTCGTACTTTCAAGCACACTCTATGGTCATCCTGACTGATTCCCCACTCAGACAGGTCCTCCATAAGACTGAGAAGTCAGGAAGGTTGATGAACTGGGCCATCGAGTTAGGGGAGTATGACATTGTTTATCAACCCGGGGTTGCCATCAAAGGGAAGTCCCTTGCATACTTTTTAGCAGAGTTCACTTGGGAAGAGGTTGAGATTGAAATTAGTCAAGAGACTAAAGATGAACCAGACAGAAACATATTCTAAGACCCAGACGAGGTTAGGTCAAGCAGGCCCAGAAAAAGAATAGTTAAAAATGAGGAAGACAGGTACCTCTTCAAGCAAGGGAACCTGTCAGAGGGGAACTTCTCTTCAAATAAAAATATTTGGAACCTCTTCGTTGATGGGTCATCTTTTGAAAGCGAAAGCGGAGCAGGGCTAATAGTGTCAGCACTAGATGGTATCGACATTGAATAGGCATTGAGGTTCAAATTCAAAGCTTTGAACAATGAGTCAGAGTATGAGGCATTGATAGCAGGTCTCTCCTTGGCAAAAGCCCTTAGCGTTGGCCAACTCCTAGTCCACAGTGATTCAAGGTTAGTTATCAACTAAATCCTGGGGGTGTATGAGGCCAAATATGAAAGGATGGAAAAATACCTAAAGAGGGTGAGAATGATGATAGAAAGCTTCAAGGAAGTAAAGATGAAGAGGATATTTCGGCAAGACAATAATCGAGACAATGCACTCGTATGGTTGGCATCAGCAACAAGGACAGACATAAGAAGAACGGTACCAGTGAGATTTAGCTCAAGCCAACCATTGAAGAAGATAAGGTTGCTAGAACTTGCCTCAATTTGAATATGGGAGACTCATAGATGGGCCCTCTTATCAGATACATCAGACAGGGAGAAATGCCAGAATCAAAGTTAGAAAGGACAAAGCTGAGGTTCAGGGCTGCAAAGTTATCAATTATAGGAGATGTCTTATATAAAAAGGGGTTCCTACTCCCTCTCCTAAGATGTGTACACCCTTCAGAGGTTCCACACATCTTATAAGATGTACATGAGGGCTCTTGATCCAATCACATAAGAGTAAGACCTTTATCTAAAAGGATAAATACTCAAGGGTACTGGTGGCTGACCTTGGTCAAAGATGTAGTGGCATACGTGAAGAAATGCGATAAGTGCCATAGATTCTCCACCATCTCCCATCAACCTATGACATTAATGATCCCACCTTAGACATTTGTAGTATGGGGTATCAACTTGGTACGACCCTTGCCAAGGGTTGCGAACAACTACCGATTCTTAGTGGTGGCCATTGATTACTTCTCCAAGTGGGTAGAGGCTGAGTCGATGATCATGATTACAGAACATAAGACCTTCCAGTTCATCTGGAAGAACATCATATGCAGGTATGGTCTTCCAAATACCCTCATCTCAGACAATGGAACCCAGTTCAAGAATGATTCCTTAGAAAAATACTGTGAATGAGTGGGGATCAAGCAATTCTTCAACTCTCCTAGCCGACCCCAGACAAATGGGCAGACGGAGGTCACGAAGTAAACAATCCTTGACTTGATAAAAAAAAGGTTGGAAGATGCCAAAAGGAGATGGACAGAGGAGGTACACGCTCTATTATGGGCCTACAGGACCATGAAAAGGACACTAATGGGAGAGACTCCTTTTATGCTAGCACATGGTTCAGAAGTTGTCATCCCTACAGAGGAAGGACATCCCACTCACAGAGTTCAGATCTATGACCCTCAGAGGAATGGGGAAGAAAGAAGACTTGATCTGGATTTGATTGAAGAGATAAGGGAAGATGCAGAGATTAGACAGTCAACCTACCAGCAGAGAACTGCCAAGTTCTACAACCAAAGGGTGAAATTAAGACCTATAACTGTGGGAGACCTAGTCCTAAAGAAGACGTTGCAGAAGGTAAATAAGCTCCTCCCGAACTGGCATGGTCCTTACAGAGTAGTTGATGAGGTTGTGCCTGGTACCTACCGGCTAGTAAATCTCGAAGGGGAACCTTTCTCCAATCCTTGGAACACTGACCACTTGAAGAAATATTACATATGATGTTGTAGTTATTTCTTTGTAATACATATATCATTACAGGAAGAGGATGTTAATTAAAAGAGCAATTCCAGTGTCAATACCTTGTTGAATTATGTTTAAACATCATTAATTTAGTAAAAATTACGAGGTGAAATATCGTAATATGGTGACCTCAGACCTCAAACATCATTAATTTGGTGAAAATTATGAGGTGAAACATCATATTATGGTGACCTCAGACCTTAAACATCATTAATTTGGTGAAAATTATAAGGGTGAACATCATTATGTGGTGACCTCAGACCTTAGACATCTTTAGTTTGGGGAAATTATGAGGTGAAACATCATATTATGGTGACCTAAGACCTCAAACATCATTAATCTGGTGAAAATTATGAGGTGAAACATCATATTATGGTGACCTCAGACCTTAACATCATTTATTTGGTGAAAATTATGAGGGTTAACATCGTTATATGGTGACCTCAGACCTTAAACATCATTAATTTGGTGAAAATTATGGGGTGAAACATCATATCATGGTAACCTCAGACTTTAAACATCATTAGTTTGATGAAATTATGAGGTGAAACATCATATTATGGTGACCTCAGACCTTAAACATCATTACTTTGGTGAAATTATGAGGTGAAACATCATATTATGGTGACCTCAGACCTTAGACATCATTAGTTTGGAGAAAATTATGAGGTGAACATCATATTATGGTGACATCACACCCTGAACATCAGTAATTTGGTAAAAAATTATGAGGTGAAACATCATATTATGGTGACCTCAGACCTTAAATATCATTAATTTGGTGAAAATTATGAAATGAAACATCATATCATGGTAACCTCAGACCTTATACATCATTAGTTTGGGGAAATTATGAGGTAACATCATATTATGGTGACCTCTGACCTCAAACATCATTAATTTGGTGAATATTATGAGGGCGAACATCATATTATGGTCCTCAGATCATGAACATCATTAGTTTGGTGAACAATTATGAGGGTGAACATCATGTTATGGTGACCTTACACCTTAAACATCATTAATTTGGTGAAAATTATGAGGGTGAACATCATATTATGGTGACCTCAGGCCTTAGACATCATTAATTTGGTGAAAATAATGAGGTGAAACATCATATCATGGTAACCTCAGACCTTAGACACCAATAAATTGGTGAAATTATGAAGTGAAACATCATATTATGGTGACCTCAGACCATAGACATCATTAGTTTGGTGAAATTATGAGGGTGAACATCATATTATGGTGACCTCAGACCTTAAATATCATTAATTTGGTGAAAATTATGAGGGCGAACATCATATTATGGAGACCTTAGACTATAAACATCACTAGTTTGATGAAAATTATGAGGGTGAACATCATGGTATGGTGACCTCAAACCTTAAACATCATTAATTTGGTGAAAATTATGAGGGTGAACATCATATTATGGTGACCTCAGACCTTAAACATCATTAATTTGCTGAAAATTATGAGGTTGAACATCATATTATGGTGACCTCAGACCTTAAACATCATTTATTGGTGAAAATTATGAGGGTGAACATCATATTATGGTGACCTCAGACCATAAACATCATCAGTTTGGTGAAAATTATGAGGGTGAACATTATATTATGGTGACCTCAACCTTAAACATCATTAATTTGGTGAAAATTATGAGGTTGAACATCATATTATGGTGACCTCAGACCTTAAACAACATTTATTGATGAAAATTATGAGGGTGAATATCATAGTATGGTGACCTCAGACCTTAAACATCATTAATTTGGTGAAAATTATGAAGGTAAAACATCATTATATGGTATCCTCAGACTTTAAAACAACATACAAGAGAAGACATTCATTGAAAGAAGCAATATAATCTGAAGAAGATGGTACTAATGATTATCATTGAACATTCAAGAGAGTTACAAAATTAGATGTACAAAATGCCATCAGAGTTCATAAAACCTAAGAGGTACAAATAAGAAAGGAAACAAAAATTACAACTTGAAAGCTTCACAAGGCAAGGCCTAAGTCCCTGCAGCCACAGTGGTGTCTTCATGGACGACGTTGGTCACCTCGGCTATATCATCCTGAGGATTAGCCTCTTCAGTTTCAGTGACTTCCAAAGGAGCAGTCTCAATAGGATCAGCATCGGCATCCTCAACCTCTTGTAAGGCCTGAGAAAATCGGGGGGGGCACCAAAGCCTAGACCCTCAAAGTCTGAGGAAGTCAGACTCCCTGAATCTTTCTTCTTAGAGGTTGCCCATTTTCTAGTTGCTTTGATATCTCTTTCGAGGTATTCAAAAGCCAAAACTGATGAACTCATCAGAGACCTTATAATCCTCAATAATCTTCTCTGCAGCATCCTCTAATGAAGCCTTGACTGCAGCAGCCGCCTTAGCCTGAAAGGCATCATCTTTAGCCTTCAAAGCAGAATCGTGGTCTTTCCTAAGCTTGGCCATGTCCATATCTCTCTGCTGGACAACTTCTTTCAGATTGTCAAACTCCTTCATCTCACCCTTCAGACGTTCCACCTCTGCGTTCAATGAGGATTGGACTTTCTCAGCTTCTTGGCCCTTCTCTAAGAGGGGCATCTTCTTCAGGGTCTAATAGACAAAACGATGCAATGATAAGAGACCCTGTAGTGGAAGGTTAAACGTGTATACATATGAGCTAGAATCTCTAAAAGAGACAAGGTTACACTTAAAGAAACCAAATGATGAGCAACTAATACCTTAATTTATCTATGGAGGGTAAACTCGTCCAGCAACGGGACGTTCAAGGAGCGTAAGAAGCGCTTATCCTCTTCAGTCATTACTGCGTCTATAGCATCTATGGCCCTCAGACTATGACTAATGAGGATATCACTAATCTTCAATTGAGAAAGATGATCAGCCAGGGCATCATCTATTGAGATGGGAATGGCACGATCCCCCCTTTGAGTCTTGTCTGGTCTCTGGGGCTCAGGGTCAGTTATGCTCTTCCTCTTCTTGGTAACGTCGGCCTTGGATGTGCCGACATTCTTTTGGGTGGTAGCATGGGGCACATTTTTTCCAGCCTTCTACATCAACTTTACAAGATAGGGAGAAGACATTTCCCAAAGGTCGTCTGATATACCTTCAGGTCTCTCTGCAAAAGACATCAGAGTTAGTAAATCAGAGGCATAAAAAGTAAGAGGCGTAACTTCGAAAAATTAAAACTTACGAAGCTCTGTTAAAGGACACCTCCCCCCCCCCCCAAGCCTATTTGAGAGAGTTAGTAGGGGGTCATCAGATGTTCATATTTCACTAGAAGACCTTGCTCACCCTGATAGCAAAGATCCTCAACTTTCTGAAGAATATCCTGGCTGAGCTCAGGGTCGGCTTTAGCAGTAAGAGACACCTTTCCCCACCTCAGAGGTGTCCTCGTAACCAACGCTCCAGAGGTTGCATATGTATTGAACTCCCATACCCCGGAGGCAAAGAAATACCGAGGTTTCCAGTTATGGTTTAAGTTCTGGGTAACCAATAGCATTTTCTTCTCTGACTTCCTAGCTAAGAAGTGGTAATATCTAGGGTGGTTTTTGGCAGAGGAAGGGACGTAACAACCTGTAAAGACCCTAACTGGAAGGTCTGAATGGTGGACAGCCCTCCAAAGGATAATAGCCCCAATCATAAACCTCCAGGCATTAGGGGATAATTGTGAAGGGGATAGATTTATGTGGGATAATATGGCTCTGATAGAAGGGTGGATTGGAAGACACAAACCCAACTTGAACATCTTCTCATAGAGGAAGATCTCACCATCCCTTAGAGGTTTTCTAAGGGTGATGAAAGAGTGTATGGAGTAGAGGTGTCGAAAGGAAAGAAGGTTATACTCGCTGATGGAGCTCTCAATCTCAGTTGCCTCGGAAGTGTCAACATCACTTTCCCCACCATCTTCATCATCCCCAGCAACGTCGGCCTAAGCAGGTGCAGGGGTGCCACCAGGAAACCTATGAGCAAATTCAGCCACGATGGCAGCCGATAGAGGAATGGCATCAATTATGGGAGGAATAGACACACTTGGCCCTATGATTTCAATATCGAAAGACCTATGTGAGGTTCTAGCACCCTGGTGAGATGAGGCACGGCTCAAAACCTCTTCCTCCTCAGGGACCTCATCTTGCCTACGAGAATAATCCATAGACTCTTGGAAAGAGTCTACAGATATGGGGTCTGAGAATGATGACTCAGACTCAGAAATTTATGTTGGTTCAACAGGAACCTCTACAGGCTCGACTGGATCAGGGTATATAACCTTCAGAGGTGGTGGAAAGATGGGTCTAATAGTTACACGGGCTCTACACCGACGGTTATGCGCACCATTTGCTCTGGACAGTGATTTAGGACTTTTCACCCAAGGGCTCCGAGCCCTTATTTCTTTATTCCAGTGTCATCTGAGTTCCTTTCATGTGTTTTGACATTTAACAAACGTCCACATTATTTTACTTTTATCGGCTGAAGCCAAAAGCCTGAACTTAACCGTCCATTTTTCCATAAACACTTGGAAAATGATTTCTTTCTTCTATAAGTCCTTTATTCACCCACACGTTGATCTAATATGAAAATCATCCACATTTAGAAATTAATTTATTATTCAACCCACACTATTGTAAAACCATTCTTTGATATTTTTATACCATAAAAATACCCCATTTAAAGTAAATTACCAGTTTACCCTTCATTTTCCAAAACATAATATTTGGTAATTTTCAAGTGTTATTTTAAAAAAATGGTTATTAAGCTCCCACTTAACATTTTAAACACCTTTTAACCATTTTAACATTTGTTCAATAACATAATTAACTCCACCTTTTTACTTACTACTTTAACATCTTTAATGCATAAAATCACACCTTTCTACATATTAAAGTCTCATTTTCTGAACATTTAAAAACACACTTTACTCATGAAAATTGGCATCTTAACACGCATTTAACTACTATCAGACATTTAAACCCTTTAACTTCCATTATTCACTTTTACACCACTAATTATGTAAAGCCATATCTTTCACACGTTTCAACATTTAACCCACTTTACTTCCCACATGAGTTTTACATACTTTAAATATTCATCAAAGTGAAAGTTTCTCCTTCTCATACCGATCTTCATTTTTCTAGTAGAAAATCCCCTCTTTGTCTAAAAAAATGATCCATACAAGCCTAATGCAATTATTTGCATAAGATTACATCATTTATTTGAAAAAGTGGTGATCGCTTAAATAAGCTTTGGTATGAATTTGTAAAATGTGTTGTGTGATATTAATTTGAATAAATTCGCAAATTCTAAGTAAACGTTTATTTAATCGGTGTCAATTTTCAAATCAAATTAATTCAGACCTAAACCTGCAATTATGTGTATGTGTGTGCGCGTGTGTGTGTACGTGTGTGTCAAACCATCATAAAAAAAATTTCTAACTCAAAGATTTCAGGAAAAAACCTTTTATATCACCAATCATACTCACAATGATTACAAGTAAAATCTGCAAAGAGTTTATCGTAACAAACTCTCATAGGCCGTAACCTAAATCATCAATGGAATTACGTAGCAAGTCCACAAGAACCATAGTTCAGTCTGCTCAGGAACACCCACGAGTACTCCTTTTAACACGGAGTCACATCAGCCTAGCACCTCCCTCAAGTGGCACTTAGATTAGTAGTAAAGATCTTCTCTACAAGAGAAACTTCAACAAAACTGTATCTTGGATTCTAAAAATAATTCACTAAAAACTATTGGGATTTGTGAATTAAAAACAAAAGGATTTGAACCCTAAATGAAGAAGACAAAGGATTATGTCGATTTACAGTATTTGCAGAAATTAAAACGTCAGGTGTTCTTAATGAAAACGGAGTGGTTAAACACGCTTTATATAAAAAAAACTTAAGATTGTGCGTCTCTCGATCGAAACAGTGATGTCACTCAAATAATGCCACATGTCGTTAGAATGAGCTTCGTTTGACATCATCCTATCGGTTGAACAAGATGCCTTTGTCACTCGAATAAGAGGTAAAAAAAATTACTTCGTCAAAAACTCCGCCTCAATACTTAGAAAAAATTCTTTAATGAAAAACTACGCTTCTACACTTAGAAAATATTTTAGAAAAATTATCCTTACACTTTAAGTGAACTGTTAAGGTACTTAAACACAACCTTACCAAAATTAATCTTGTGGAGGCTTGAATGTTAAAGAAGGTTGATATTCGGATCTGTCTTGATGCATGATTGAACATGAATAAGTCTTCGATGGTTCTAGCGCTATACGACATACTCAAATGTAAACCAAACAATAAAATAATTTCCTAATATTATGATTTGAACACCATTCCAACACATTTTGTTACCTAAAATTTTAAGAGAACATATTCTGAAAATTTCTACAGTTTAAAAGTCATTAAAAATCATCTTTTTGGAACCCATTTCATACAAATGTTAAGATGATCATTAATCAACACTTAGATGAAAACTAATAACAAATCCTACATATATTTAGCCTAATCTATGTAACTAAAAATGTTGAATTTATACTATATCAACCAAACATAAATCAGGTTAGTTTACCCACCTCAATAAGCTCTAACAATGGTGGAAATGGTTAAGAAGATGGAGGACCCCCCCTGAAGCACTCTATATCTTTGGCTCATGTGAGTCTGCATTATATAGGAGCTCATCTAGTTTGGAAATAGTGACAAAATTATGTTTATCCCTAGATGAAACAAAAAGCCTCAGAAACTTCAAAGCTTCATTGATATTCCTCTACAGGTTCTTGAAGGTATAACACTATACCACACACTACGATTACATATATATATAGTGTTTTATTCATGACATGACCTTGTGTGAGTTAAATCCCCTTAATATAAATAATTTTTGGATTTAATTAACATTTTCTAAGAATTTTAAATAATTTTTGAAAATTAAAATTGGAACTTAATAAAGTTTTTGTGTTGATTTGTAAATATTGTGGTGACAATTATTGTGCAACACAAATGAATAAGAGAAAGGAAATCACCCAATAAGAACAAGGAATGTAAAATGACAATCACACAACAAAGGATCTACGTGGTTCAGCAAAGATGTGCCTACGTCCAAGGTGGTGCAGTAGGTATTATTTTTATATACTCCGGAGAGTGGTTACAGAGAATACCACTTGTCCCCTTGCCCCGGACCTAGGGTTTTATATATATACATGTACATTTGGGTAAGTGGGGTGATGGATTCCCCCACATCTTCCATCTCTCCCTATAACCTCCCTTAATGGGAACGTGAGAAGAGATCGGATCATATTCAGAATAAGAGGTGGGGGACCTCGACTTTGGGCCGCCAGAATTGGGCTACTCGTCCAGGTCCATGGTCTTAATTTTGGGTACCCACAATTGCCCCTAAGTTTGTTAGGCCATGTTTATGGGCTCAATAAATTTAAATGATTAGCCATAATGGCTCTTTTGCAATTCTTCGAAAGCTGTGAAGTTTATTTTGGCGGCACTCGCTTCGTACCTTGTGCACTATGATTAGCAAAATTTAAAGGTTTCTTGGGATAGTTACTTTTCTACCGTCGCTTCAATCTTTCTATCACTTTTCCATTTTCTGTGAGTTCTAGCACTTCGTACCTTCTTCTCTCAATCTCCATTCTCGTTGCTTCCTTATCGTTTGGGTCTGTGCTTCTTCATCGTTCGAGTCAATTTTCTATCTTGTAAGTTTCCTGTACCTTTTCTCTGTACTTTCTCTTTGAGTTTGTAGTTTTCTAAGGTTTTCCAATGGCGAAGATTGGGAATAGGTCGGTCTCTGAGTTTAGGAAGTTTTAGAACATCCCTGAGTGGGTAGATATTGAGTGATGTGCCTCCCCTCCTAGAAACGTTAGAGATATAGATGATGCCCACTGGATCCGCGTCTTGTTGCTTTCCCAGGGGGACTCACTTTCCTCCCAATGACTTATGTTTGCATTTCTTTGGCTATTTTAATATTGTTCCTGCACAATGCTCGCCTAATGTGTGGAAAATAGTTAATGGCGTACATAGGATAAATCAGTTGTATCGTACTAGGTTAGGGCTCGCCGAGGTCTGTTTTTGCTACTCCTTTTCTCGAACTAGCTCTGGTGTCCTCTACCTCAAAGTTAGGAGCCCTGACAGGGTATTGGTAGTAAATCTACCCGATTCCCATAAAGACTACTGGCAAGAAGGTTTCCTTGTTAGAAATTGACAGTTTTCTCCCCAGTTTGAAGGGTTGAGGTCTAAGAGGTTCTCTGTTCCCTTTTATGGGGAAGAATACATATGTAGACATTTCACTTTTGTTTCGACTTTTGTTGATTTGTGATCTTTCTAAATCTTCTTTTGTTTTTCTTCCACATCGAGGTCAAAGAACTTGGAGCCTGCTCTCAGCGAGGTTCATCTCTCGGAATTGATTAAGGCTTGGAATATCAGGGAGCTTTTGGGTGACGGCGAGCATCCCAGGTCTGCTGCCTTTCTTTTTTAGTACAAGAACATTGGCTCCAGCTTCATAGCAAGGCCTATAGACGGTATCCCAGAGTTTGATTTTCTCGAAGAGACTGCTGCGGATCCTATTCAGTTGGACGAGGAGGAGAGCATCTATTAAAATGGCCTTGCAGGAGCAGTAAGTAATTTGGGTGGAGGTAGCTCTGATAGTAGTAGCTCCTCTGATCGTGGGGAGGTCTCTGAAGCTCGAGAGTCGCCGAGCACTTCGAGTAGTTCGAGCGAGGATATGGCTCCTCCCCAGAAGAACCTGATTCGGGATGATGATGATAAAGACCACATGCTTCTCGCCCAAAGGTTAAAGAAATAAAGTTCTGGCTCTGGGGATGTGGCTACTGGTTCCCAGTCCTCTGCTCAAGAGCAGGAGAGAAAGGGGAGGGAAGAGGAGAAGGTAAGGGAGAGAGAGAGAAAAAGGAAGAAGCGATGGAGATGGAAGAGAAGAGGAGGGTAGAGGAGAGAATGAAGAAGGAGAATGAGAGGGAGGAGGATAAGAGGAGGGAAGAAATGAGGATGAAGGCCGGGCAGGCCTTGGTCTCGATGTCCGCACTGCCCGAAGGGGATTCTGTTATAATTTCCCCCCAGTTGGCCCCTACTCTTCTTGAGAGAGTTGTCCTCCTGGCTGATCGCCAAAGGGTGGTAGGGTTCGAGCAATTATTCTTTCAGGCTAGTCAAAGGCTTGCTTTGGTAAGGTTTTTCCCTCCTCTCTCACATTTTTATTAATTTCCTCATTTCCCTCTTCTAATGTCTTCTTTTTTCTACAATTTGCTACTGACTTCGCCATGCTGTATCATTCACGCAATGAGCTGGTGAAGAAAAACAACGAGTTGGAGAAGGAAAATGCTGGCTTGAAGCTGAGGGGCACTGAGCTCGAGGCTAGTTTTAAAGTCGTTGATGCTGCTCGGATTTCATATGACCTGGCTCTTGCTATAGCTAATCGGGAGAGGGACACAGCAGTTAAAGATTTGAAGGATCTGCAACAAGCCAACGACTTGGTTTGCTCGAGCAAGCTGACCGTTGTAAAGGAGAACAGGGTGATCTCTGAAGAGCTGAAGAAGGAGTCTGAGGCTGTCACTGCCAAGGAGGACTCATACAATTCTGGTTGGGCTGCAGCATACTAAGATGCTGAAGTTCAAATAGGCTATATTAGTCTTCTGAACTTTAAGAAGGGCTGGAATAAGGCCCTTTTGGCTGCTGGTGTCAATATCGACTCTCCCCTATTTGACGATCACGACCCGAGTTTGAAGCCACCCGTGGATGAATTCCCTGCCCCAGTTGTTGGAAGTGCTGATCCTATCCACCGGATGACCCCTGCTGATGCTTCCCTTGTTGTGGCGACACAGATTACTCCTGATGCCGACAAAGGGAAAGAGCCATCGACCTCTGGGCAACCTGAGGTTGCTAACTAGTTACCTGCTAGGATTGCTTTGTATTTCAGTTTTTTCTATCTGTGAACTTTTCTTTTTACTGCTCGATGTAATTTCAATCTTCATTAATGAAAAGGCTTCTATTTCTCAGTGCACTGATTTGTTTCTTTCTTTCCCCCGTCTTTCAATTGCTTGTAGTTGATTGATGTGGATGATTACATTCCTGCTACTTCTCAACTGGGCAGGACCCTTAGTCCTAATGCGAGTCATGAGGTTCGTCAGGCCTTCGTTAAGCTTTGAAAATCCCTTAGGTCTAGGAATCAGAAGTATAAGGAGCAATCTGAACTTATGGCCAAGTTTAAGGACAGGCTCTAGGAGATGGAAGAGGTTGGTGCTTCAGTGTAAGAAGAAGTGAATACGTTGAGGGCAAAACTGTTCGATGATTCTGAGATAAACCAGGTTGGTGAGATGCTTTAGTAAGAAAATGAAGTTTTAAGGCAGGAGGTCTCTCGACTTAGGGAACACGCGCCAAGAACCGCCTCTTTAGTGTTGCAAGGCTCTTCATCAATGCGAGCTAGGGTTGTCTCGACCTTTGTTCATCCTGGGCTGTGAGGTTCTTCATCGACGCGAGCTGGTAGGAGCACCAGGAGCCGAGATAGGGAAATGGAAGAGCTTCGCGAGAGGGAGATGGATGAGCTTTGTAGCGACATCCGTCGAGCATATGTGATCGCTGCTGGGCTTCAGAGGGATGTCACTCGATTGTGTTACTTGTTCAAAAAAGGTCCTCGATAAGTGTGGTCTGATGGCTACGACCAGGGCTGGTCAGATTCTCCATCAAGATTGACAGAGTTCGAAGAGATTTCCTTCGTCAGGGGATGGCTGAGTGCTTTGAAGGAGCTGCAAGTCCCGAGGAACTCAATGCTTTGTTATCGCCATGAGATTTCTCCCTCTATCCTGATGTCTAACCCCTTTAGGAGTGATGATCAATGTATCCCCATTGATGCCATCCCTCGGCAATTATTGGAGTCGGATGCGAATGAGTTTGAGGAAGAGTTATCTCCTGCTCCTGATGACGGACGAAGAGCTCGAGTGGCTGATTATCTCGCTCAGAGGCCTCACCCCCATTGAGATTTTGCCAGTTGTTATTATTTGTATTTTGGTAATGAAAATTCTTTGGGCGAGCTCGTCGGCTAAACATGTATCACCATTGTTGTAAATATGATAAATTAATGAAAAGTTTATGTTTTGGGCAATTTTGCGGACTAAACAAGTGCACCATACTCTTCATATTCTTTCTGCTTTATGATCTTTTAAGTTTGTGTTGTCATGCGAGTTTCCTCCCAGTCCAGTATAATACCGAGATACTATTGTGCACCGCTTTACCTTTTAGGTTGTGTCGTCACACTCCCTTAGGCCTAAGTAGGGAAATTGGCGAGGACACACCTGGTGTTGGATGCTTTATCTGATCAGGATTTTATTCAACCAAAGAAGGTTTGATGACCAGAATAAAATTTGGTAATATTTCTTAAGGATCCCCTGTAGGGGTTCATATATTGCCAAGGGCAATGCTAAGAGGTCCTTCGTGTTTCATAACGATGACCTGAGGAAGGATATTCCCCTGCTATAGTGTGGTGATGAATGTGCCTGTTATTTGGAAAAGGTGTGCAATAAATGCAGCTGTTACTTATTAGAATGTAACTAATTAAATAACTTTCATTAATGATAAGGGAAATGATCTTCTAGTCTCATAACAAAAGAATAAAAGAAAAATCTAAAAATAGAATCGCTTGAGATTGGCTGCGTTCCATGCTCGTGGTATTTCCCTGGCTTCCATCATTTCCAAGTGATAGGCGTCGTACAGATCGTCTCTGGTTATCTTAAAGGGTCCTTCCCAGTTTGGGCCTAGCTTGTCGTCTGATGGTTTCGCTGCGCTGCCCAGGACTTTCCTTAGAACGTAGTCTCCAACTCGAAATGTCCTCGGGTTAACCCTCTTGTTGTAATGCCTCGCGAGCTATTGCTGATAGCTCCCTAGTTTCACTAGGGCTAGCTCCTGGCTCTCATCGACTAGGTCGAGCTCAGCGAGCAATGCTGCATCATTATGGCCCTGGTCGATAAGGTTGAACCTCATTGTTAGCAAACCTTCTTCTAGGGGGATGACTGCTTCCATGCCATATGTCAGCGAAAATGGGGTTTCTCATGTTCCTCACCGAGTAGTGGTTCGGTATGCCCATAGGATATGGGGTAGTTCATTTACCCATGCACCTTTGGCTCGCTCCAATCGCTTCTTCAATCCGTCGATCACAGTTTTGTTAGAAGCCTCAGCCTGGCCATTGCACTGAGGGTAGGCCACAGAACTGAAGTGGTGTCTGATGTCATGTTCATTACAGAAATTCTGAAAGGAGCCACTTTTGAACTGTGTTCCATTATCAGTGATGATGGTCCTAGGGATGCTAAAACGAGTGATTATATTCCTCCATATGAACCTTATCATATTAGCGTCTCGGATGTTCGCTAGGGGTTCCACCTCGAACCATTTGGTGAAGTAGTCAGTTGCAACCAACATATATTTGCGATTGTGGGTGGCGTTAGGTAGTGGTCCCACGATGTCCATTCCCCATTGGGCAAATGGCCATGGTCTGGACAGGGATTTTAGATCACTGGCGGGTTGGTGGACCATAGGAGCGTGAAGTTGGCATTTTAGGCATTTGTGGACATACACCGCAGAGTCCCTTTGCATATATGGCCAGCAATAGCATTCCTTTATTGCTCGAAAGGCTAGAGACCTTCCCCCGATGTGGCTCCCACAAACTCCTTCGTGAAGCTCGTGTAGCACTTTCTCGACATCTCCTGGGTGGACGCATTGGAGGTAGGGATGGGAGAAGGATTTCTTATACAAGTTGCCTTCTGAGGATAAGTGAAAGCGAGCTACTTTGACTCTTACGTGGTGGGCATTCTTCTTGTCATCCGGGAGAATGCCATCCTTTAAATAGTCCCTTAAGGGGTCCATCCAGCAGGGGGCTGATCCCACCTGGAGTACCTGTTCCATGTTTGGTGGATTGTTGTTGCGGTTACTGCTCGAACGAGTGAGGAAATAGATGGGGATGGTTCTTTTTAGGTCAGAGTCAACTGCCAAACTCAGGGCTGTCAGGGCGTTAGCATGACTGTTTTGGCCCCTGGGAAACTGCTGGACATTGATCTCTTCAAAGCTCGATATTAGTTTTCTCACTAAGGCGAGGTAAGTTTCCATCCTTTCATCTTTTGTATTGTAATCTCCACTTATCTGATTGGAAACTAGTTGGGAATCGCCGAACACCTGTAAATGTTTTGCTCCCAAAGTGTGCGCTAGGACCGGCAATATGGGTTCTTAAGGATGAAACCGCCCATAATCCATCCAAAATAATGTGTGCGGGGCCCATTAATTGTGTTTGTGGGTCAAAATGGTTTGAATGATCCAATAAGACGGTTTGTTGGCGGGTCATTAGCGGGTCAAAATCGTTTTGGACCCTCACAAAAATAAAACTCAAATAACTAAAAAGTTTAAAGATTTTTTTTATTCAAGTATTTACTTGGATATTTTTTTTCAAAATTATTATACCATATTTATTTGTGTATGGTATAATAATTATTTTTTTTTTAAAAAGGCGGGTCAACCCGACCCGACCCGGATTTAACCCGCCCAAACCCGTCCAAATTATTACGCCTGACCCGCTTTTGACCCGCCCAAATTTATCCATATCCATTTTTGACCCGTCCATAACCGCCCATAACCGCCCATTTGCCACTACTAGTGTGCGCCTTTTGGAGGCCGGCTATTAAGGCTTCATACTCTGCTTTGTTGTTGGAGGCTGCAAATCCAAGCCTGATTCCTTGTTCAAGGATTGTATTTTTTGGAGTAATGAGGACAATGCCTACCCATGCCCCCTTTGAGTTGGAGGCTCCATCAACAAACAGTTTCCAGGTTTCCTCTGTGGCTTGTTTCTCCTTTTGCCTTGCTAGTTGAGGCTAGTTGGAGGGTTCTTCGCCCTTGAATTCGGCTATGAAATAAGCAAGGATTTGACCCTTGATAGCTGTCCTTGGTTGAAATTGAATGTTAAATCGACCGAACTCGACTGACCACTTAGACAGTCTACCCGACAAATCCTCTTTTCTTAGGATTGCCTTAAGGGGATGTGATGTAATGACAATGATAGTGTGAGCTTCGAAATAATGCTTCAGATTCCTCGAGGCTACTACTAGTGCAAAGGCGAGCTTCTCCAATGGTAGGTACCTTTGCTCGATGTCTAGTAAGGTCTTGCTTGCGTAATAAACTGGGTGCTGGATTCCTACAACTTCGCATATTAACGCAGAGCTGACAGTGTGGTTGGAAACGGAGAGGTACATGTACAAAGAATATGTTAGTTGTGGTATGACGAGCAGTGGTGGAGAGCTTAAGTAAGACTTGAGTTGGACCAATGCTTGTGAGCAATCTAGGATCCATTCTATCCGTTTGCTTCCCTTTAGAAGCTGTAAAAAAGGATGGCACTTCTCGAAGGATTTAGAGATGAAGCGATTTAGGGCAGCGAGCATACCAGTGAGCTTCTGTACGTCCCAGATTGTGTGAGGGGTTTTCACCCTATTGATTGCCTCGATATGGTCTGGGTTGGCCTATATGCCTCTCTTACTGACCAAGTAACCAAGAAATTTTCCTGACTGGACACCGAAGGAACACTTGCTCGCGTTAAGTTTCATTCGGTATTTCCTGAGGATTTTGAAGGTGTTTGACAGGTCGAAGAGGTAATTTTCTTTCTTCTTACTTTTAATGAGCATGTCATCGATGTAGACCTACATGGTGTTTCCCATCAGACCCTGGAACATTTTGATAACCAGCCGCTGATAGGTGGCCCCTGCATTCTTGAGCCTGAAGGGCATGACCTTGTAGCAGAATAACCCAATTGTCCTGATGAATGCCGTTTTGTCCTGGTCTGGGGCATATAAGGGGATCTGGTGATACCCTGAGTGTGAGTCCAAGAAACTCATTCGCTCATGAGCTACGGTGGCGTCTACTAGTTGTTCTATTTTTGGGAGGGGGAAACTATCTTTAGGGCATGCTTTGTTGAGGTCAATGAAGTCGATGCAAACTCTCCACTTCCCATTGCTCTTCGGAACTACTACTGGGTTGGATAACCACTTGGGGAATTGTACTTCCCGTATGGATCCTGCATCCAACAATTTTTTCACTTCTTTTTCAATCGCTTTAAAATTCTCGGGTGCAGTTCGCTGTGCCTTCTGCGTTATTTCTTGAAGGTGGGGTCGACGTGCAGCTCAGACCATACTAGGATTGATTCCAGGCAGCTCATATGGTTCCCATGCGAAAACGTCTACGTTGCGCCTCAGCAAGGTTGTCAATTCCTTCTGTTCTTGGTCAGTGAGAGATTCTCTAATCAAGAAGACTCTGTTACTGTCGCCTTCTCCAGTCGTAACTTCTACCAGGTCTTCGACGACCCGTTCGGAGGGGAGGAGCCTGGTCTCCTCTATTCCAGGTCTTCCTTACTTTAATTGCTATTTACAAGGTGTCATACCTTCTTCAACCTTTTCGGTGGGTTGCTCGGCCCTCTTCTCTGGCTTTGGTCGGATGGCTGCTATGAAGCACCTTCTCGCCATTGCCTAATCACCATGGATCTCCATTACTACTCGCTCGATTACATATTTGAGTTTATGATGGTAGGTCGAGGAGAGTACCTTCATCGCATGGAGCCATCCCCTGTCGAGGATGTCCTGGTATGGCGAGTCGATGTCAACTACCAAAAACTCGATCATCTTGGCGACGTTGCCATCCCGCACCGGTAGTATGATCTTTCCCAAAGGCATAGTTATTTTTCCAGCGAAGCCAACTAAAGGTACAGTAGCCTCCTTTATGTTGGCGACGCTTGACTTCAATTTTCTGAATAGGTCAAGATACATTACTTCGGACGAGCTCCCTTGGTGGCCGAGCAACTTGTCGACGTCAAAGTTAGCTATCCTGAGGGTAATGATCAGAGCATCATGTTGCGGGGTCCTTACTCCCACTAAATATTCATCTGTGAAAATAATGTGCTTGTTATAGTTGGCATCATCTGCTCGTCGGCGCTTTCCTGACTGTGATTTTGCTAGATCGATCTGAAAAGCCTGCATTACAGCTGTAAGTTTCTTCATCTCCATTCGAGTTGAATTTACCTGTATCTGATGGGCATCAGATGCCCCATGAATTACCGCGAACTCATGTCCAGCGTCATCTTCAAGTACGTTGTCAGTCCTCGCTTCTTTATTGGCAGCCACTTTCTCTGCCCTTTTCTCCACAAACTCGTTCAAATGCCCAGACCGAGCTAGTTACTCGAGGTGAGACTTAAGACCTTTTTAGTGCTCAGTCTTATATCCTCCTTCTTTGTGAAAAGCGCATCTTAGCGCATTATTCCTCTTCTAGGGATCTCATCCCATCTTCCTGGGCCACTTGATGAATGGCTCATCTTTGATCTTCGCGAGAATTTTGTAAATTGGTTCTTTGAAGATGGTGTTGACCGCCTGAAATAATTTCGATGCGTCATTGTTTCCTCCGTTCTTGGAGCCATTTTTTCTCCCGTTCTATCCTCCTTTCTTCTGGTTCTCAGCTTTGTCACTTCCCTTGGTAGTGAGTTTAGCTCGACCGTTTTCTCCTGAACTGAGGCGGGTGACATCTTCTACCTTAGCGTACTTTTCGATGCGAGCCATTAGGTCGTCAATAGTGATAGCCTCCTTCTTCATCAGGGATTGGTATATAAGGGAAGAACTGGGGAGTCCAATTTTGAAAGAGGCCACTGCCACTTCCTCTGCGCAATCCTCGATCTCATTGAATAACTCCCAGTACCTCTTTGCGTAGTCTCGGAGGGTCTCTTGAGGCATTTTCTTTATTGTCAGCAAAGCATCCATCCTTTTGGGATGGGAGCTAATGGTAATGAATTGGGCCGTAAAAAGTCCGGACAAGGATTTGAAACTCCTGATTGACCGATGGGGGAGCCTTTCGAACCACTTTTGCGCTACGTCATGCAGGCTCAAAGGAAAAATTCGTCACATTAGCGCGTCCCGGTGGTTCCAGAGGGTCATGGCCTGTCGGTATTGCCTGACGTGATCAATGGGATCATTCTTACCATCATAAATCTTGAATCTTAGAATGGAAAATTTATTAGGGGCTTCTTCTTCCTTAATTTCCCTCATAAAAGGTGATTTCATCTGGGTTTTGAGAGCTCGCCTAGCGAGTTCTCGGTTCGATCTGGTGCCGTGGTGGGCCGGATGTTGATCTATCTCCCTGCGAACCAGAATTCGTATGTTCTTGTCTCTGCGAGCAGGGCTTTGGTAACGGCAAGCTCTTCGCATCTGCTCATGGAGGTCATCGTCTGATTCGCCTACTTCGACCTTTTGAGATTCCCGCCTAGGGCTCCTTCCTCAACTGCGAGATTTGCTCGCCTGAGGGCTAGGAGTGCGGTATGGACACCTCCTGTTATCAGGACGAAGCTCCCTCTCCAGTCTTTCCAGTCTTCTTTTCAGGTGAGCATTCTCAGCCTTGTACCTGCGAGAAGACTCCCTCTGCTCGTGGAGCCTTGCCTCGTATGCATCAATCAATCAGGACATTTGTGTGGACCTCACTGGTCCTTGTCTTTCTTCTAAGGCTGGCTTTTCCAAGCGAGCCCTCTGATCTGAACGTCTAACTTTAGACCTAATCCTGCGAGGATCAGGTGGTTCTTGAATATCCCCTGCCTGGGGGGCATTGCTGTTGTGACCGGACATTTTACACTCCTCTTTTGGTGTGGGCTTTTCTCAGGGAAGATAAACACTTTCCACAGAAGGCGCCAATTGTGGTGACAATTATTGTGTAACACAAATTAATAAGAGAAAGGCAAGCACCAAATAAGAACAAGGAATGTAAAATTACAATCACACAATAAAGGATGTACGTGGTTCAGCAAAGATGTGCCTACGTCCACGGTGGTGCAGTCGGTATTATTTCTATATTCTCGGGAGAGTGGTTACAGAGAATACCACTTGTCCCTTTGCCTCGGACTTATGATTTTATATATATACATGTACATTTGGGTAAGTGGGGGTGATGGATTCCCCCACGTTTTACATCTCTCCCTATAACCTCCCTTAATGGGAACGTGGGAAGAGACAGGATCATATTCAGAATAAGAGGTGGGGGACCTGGACTTTGGACCTCCAGAATTGGGCTACTCGTCCAGGCCCATGGTCTTAATTTTGGGTACCCACATATTTTATGCCTTAAAACTGTCTTGGGTTGAAACCAAAAGCGGTAGAAACATTTGTGGGTGTAACTTGAACTTTTTATAAACTCAAAAACACGCGTTTGGGAGTTAATCTTGAGCCTTTGTACACACAACGGTTTGATTTGTGTTCCTTATCACTCACATACCCGTGACTTATTATTGACCTTTGTATCGTCTTAATCTACGGTACGCATGTGTTTGGAATTAATCCAAGTGAATTAGCTTTAACCAATCAGAGTTGGCTTTTTCACCGCTTCTTGTGAACCCTTAGATTTGCATCGTTTTAACTTCTTTTAATCTTAGCCTTTGATTTGAACCATCGTTCCAGATCCTTCGATTACTAGTATAAATAGATGCCTTGGGTAAGGAAACTAAATACTTTTGTGATTTCCTCATCTGAGAGAGAAGAGAGAGAAGAGAGAGAAAGATTAGAGAGAGAAATAGAAACCCTAATCCAAACTTCGTCAAACCCTAAACCAGAAATACTTTTCTGAGAGTTTAAACCTAAGTGTTTAGATCGTGTTTTGAGAAGTTACCCTCTCTACTTCTTGATCATCCTTCCAACTTAGTCACGGTGGTAGAGTTTTCAGTTACTCTTCTTAGAAACTTGATATCTCATCTCTATGATACAAATCACATAAATAGAGTACTGTTTTGATTTCTTATTTCGAGAAATCTTACTTGTTAGTGATTTTATGTTTTCAAAATCTAAACCAACAATTTTCATTTTGATTTCACTTTACTCAAATTATCAGACTAAGATCTAGTTTTGAGATCTTGATTGGGGATTGAACTTTCTATATAATATTTTCAAAACAAGAGAGTGTTAGGATCTTGTATATTTCACAACAACATTCCCTCTTAATCTGCGGGTATTTTGAAAGGTCTAAAAGTGTGATTTAGTTTTCACTAAACTGATTTTGAAATATCTTGCATATCTAGTGATTTTGTAATTTGTTAAATCATTATGTCTGTATTCAGTGTAAGTGTGTTTCATGCATATGTTAGAGAGCACATTACCACTACACTTTCACTCTACAACACTTAAAGTGTTGGTTGCATGATCTTAAACTTATTTGTATCGACGTAAAAATGGAATCAAGTAAAATTACGAAGCTGAGGAGAACATCAAAAACAACAACCTTCAGAGAAGTCAGATATGATCCAGAGGAGTTGGTAACGATTCTGAACTTAGTTTAGGTGTGTTTGCATGGTTTGATTATTAAATACCTTGTAATTTGGTATTCTGATATTAGTGGATTTTGGTTTTGTGGCGTAGAGGTCACCGTGGATGTTTCCTCAATTGAGTGGGGTTTTACCAGGTTAAAAATCACTTATGCACTTCCTTATTTTCTCATCACCTTCTTCTAAGCTAAGTTGATTTAATAGTTTATGTTTTGTTTTTCAAAACTGGTTAATTTTAGATCTGTAATAACTCGTTCAAAATATTTTGATAATCGTTTTGAACACATCTTGTGATAAGTTTTGTTTTGATTAAAATAGTTTATTCAACAAATAGTTTGGAGCCGTTTTAACAGTTTAATCCTATATTAAACCTCTTAAGTGGAATTTTTTTCAATTGGTATCAGAGCAAGGTTGTTTTAAAATATTTTAGATCCTATGTTTCTGAAATTATTTTTTTCAAAACAAAAGTATGGATGAGAAATTTGAGAGACTAGGTAACCTATCGAGACCCCCCTCTCTTTGATGGAACTAGTTTTCCTTACTGGAAGGTAAGGATGATTACTTTCAATCAAGGAACTTTGGGAGATGAAGTCTGGGAAGTTATAGAAAATAGTTACACTTTTCCTACTAAACTAGCAGCGAAAGGAAGTACTGTAAGAATCATGAAGTTACTAAGTGAATTCACTAAAGATGAGAAACAAATTTCACTATGTAATAATAAAGGCAAGAATGCCATATTTATGTCTACCAACGAACATGAGTGAAAGAGGATCTCATCTTCCACAACTACTAAGGAAGCGTGGGATACTCTTGTAATTGCACATGAGGGTGATATGAGAGTTAAAGTTACTAAAACTCCAATGCTTATCCAACAGTATAACTCTCTTGTCATGTCTGAGATTGAATCCTTTGATGATTTCTACATTAGGTTAATTGATATTGTAACTAAGTCGCATGCAAACGGTATAACCTATGATAGACAAAGGATTGTTTCAAAAATTCTAAGATCACTTTCACAAAAGTTTTATAATAAAAGATATGCCATTGAGGAAATGGATGATCAAAATCTTACCCCAAAACTCCTCAGTAGTTAACTAAGAATTGTGGGAATGGAGCTATAATTCAAGAAACAATTAATCAGACCAATAAAAAACGAGGTCATTCTAATTTTGTTTTTTCATCTAAGTTGATCAAACCTGACCTTGACCTTGACTCTGATGAGGACTGTGGCTTGGATAACTTGGATTAAATTTCTCTTATGTCTAAGCAATTCAAAAAGATTGTAAATGTTATAAACAAAGTTGCTTCTAGACAAGGGAACCCTAATTACTCCAACACTTCTAATAATAGGCCTCATGAGAGAAGACATGACAAACAAAAGACCAATGATCACAAGAGACCTCAGAAAGACCTTAAGAATGTTGAATGTTATAGATGTGGCAAATTAGGACACATGGCTAGTGATTGTAGGGTTAACTTAGACAAAAAACCCAAACATAATAAGGCTCAGTTATGCAAGACTTGGAATGACTCAAGTGACTCTGAAAATGATGAATAGGAATCATTCAACTCTTATGACCTTTACATGTCATTATTTGCTAAGATAATGTACAACGATGATGAGGACATTGATCATACCATGATTGACATTGCTTCTTCTGATATGTATGCCTTAATGCTTGAGAATGATTGTAGTACTGCAAACCGTGTGTGTGTGAGTTAAAGTGAACGCCTTTTTGATGATGCCAATGGGTGTGTGAGTCCTAAAACTGAATCGATAGGGGACACATCACATTGCTCACTTAGTGACTCTAATAATGAGGACCTTCCTGACATTCACACATTTACACACTAAAACACTCAAGAAAAGCGCGAGACTAGAGATGCTTGTCAAAGATCTTTCCAAGAAATTAGAGTCCTTAAACCAAATAGTTAAACAAAATACTGAAGAGTATACGTCTCAAAGTTTAACTCATGATGAGAAAATAAAGGATTTTGAAAAAAGAGCGAAAGACTTGACTGAATCCAATAATGTTTTGGAAAAGAAGTATAAAGGATCATTATTAGAATTGGAACAAACAAAAGAAAAGGCTTCAAGAATCTTTAAAAAAAATCAAAATTTGAAAGCAATTCTAATTGTTTTAAGGAATGTGTTGCTGATAGCAAGATCAATTCTAATGACAAATCTGGAATAGGATTTTGCACCAAAAATATCAAGCAATTCAAACCTTTTGAAACCATAAAGTTTGTTACTGGTGGGAAAAGACCTATAAAAATTTGTCCAGACTTTCAATATTTGAAAAATAATTTTGATAAAAACCAACAGCACTTAAACTTTGATGAGACAAATACCTCTAAGCATAATGTTCAACTTAAAGCCAAGTACGTTTCTCCTCCCACTAGAAAGAGTGAGACTTCTTTTCAAACGGTTCCCTCTAGAAATAATGCCAAAAGTCAAAATTTAGGGAAACTTATGTTCAACAACTTTCCTAAAGACTTAACTGCTACGAGCAATCTTCATTGCTCATACTATGATGTGTACGGACACTCTTTAGATGGTTTCTACTCCAAACACCTATACCAAACTACCTATCCCTCACTTACTGATTAGAATTTTAACTATTCTAGGAGAAGCCGTAACAATTATGTCCTTCCTAAACCACCAGACGGAAACTCTAACTATCGAAAGAGAAAGACAAGATATAATACTAAAAGATAATCGACAAGAAATAATCCTACAGTCTTTTCTTGACCAAATTCTGAAAATGTTTATAACAACAATAAAATTGCACAAAATCTGTTTAAACAAAAATCTGAAGCTCGCAAATTTGATCAAATATGAGCTAATAAGCGCAAATTGAAAACTAGAGCTACTTGGGTAAGAAAGGATGATCTAGTACCCCAGATGACATGTAATATAGTGATCAATGCTTTCAAAGCTGAACACACCATGTCTGGATGGTACTTAGACTCTGAATGTTCTAAGCATATGACTGGGGATGAATCCAAACTCTTAAACAAAACTAACTTCTCCGGAGGCAAAGTCTTGTTTGGAGATGGTGTTTCAGCCTAGATCGTTGGCAAAGGAACACTCCAAGAAGAAGGATTGTCTGTTCTTGAAGATGTTTTATTAGTAAAAGGTCTTAAGGCAAATCTATTAAGTATTTCATAATTTTTTGACTCCAATCATACTGTCACCTTTTCGAAGAACAATTGCAAAATTTTAAATGAAAATGGTGAGTGCATAATTACAGGACCCCGTACTCCAGATAACTGTTACACGGTCAATCCATGTACAGAGGTCTGTAACATTGCCAGAATGGATGACAATGAATTATGGCATAACAAAATGAGTCACATAAATTATGACAGCCTTAGTAAATTGTCCTCTCAGGAAATTGTTAGAGGTATTCCTAAAATGAAAACTAGTTCTAACATAGTTTGTGGTCCTTATCAAGAAAGAAAAATAGTTAAGGCATCTCATAAAAGGGTTAAATACATTATATCCTTTAAAGCATTAGAACTCATCCATATGGACCTAATGGGTCCTTCTCGTACTATTAGTCTTTGTGGAAATAGTTACATTATAGTTATGGTTGATGATTACACGAGATTCACTTGGGTTGCATTTTTAAAGCAGAAGTCTGAAACCTTTAAAGCATTTTTAAAAATCTTACTTCGTATAGAAAATGAAAAGGACTCCTAAGTAGATAGAATCCGAAGTGATAGAGGAGGTGAATTCATCGATTCAGGTGTCATTGAATATTGTGACTATAATGGTTACAAACATAAGTTCAGTGCTCTCAAGACACCCCATTAAAATGGGATAAACGAGTGTAAAAATAAAACTATTCAGGAAATGGAAAGAGTTTTAATACATGCTAAAGAATTACCTAAATACTTTTGGGTTGAATCAGTTCGTACTGCATGTCACATTATCAATAGAGTCTACCTTAGGAAGAATTCTAAACGGACCCCCTATGAACTTTGGTATGGCAAGAAACCAAATCTTAAATATCTTAGGACATTTAGTAGTATATGTTATGTCTGCAGAGACAGAGAACATTGATCTAAGTTTGAAATAAGAGGAGATAAAGCTAAATTTTTAGGTTATTCACCTGACAGTAGAGCCTACCGTATTTACAACTTACGTACTAAGTCCATGATGGAATCCATTAATATGATTGTAAATGGCACTTTTGTAGAAAGTAAAAATACTAGACCAGTTATTGTGGATGTGTCTGAAAGTCTTTTAAATTATGACTCTCCTGAAATAACTGAGTCTTTACCAACTGAGACTCCTGAAGTGCCTAACTGGGTTTCCAAGGACCATCTTTTAAATAGTGTTGGTGGTGATCCTACTGAACCTATTCGTAGAAGATCTCAGCTTTGTAATATTTCTCGTTTTGCATGTTTTGTGTCTATTATTGAGCCCAAAATGTAAATGAAGCCTTGAATGACCCCTTGTGGATTACTGCAATGTAAGAGGAACTTATTTAATTTTTCATTCATGATGTTTGGTATCTTGTACCTAGGCCTGAAAATAAGAGGGTTATTGGCACACGTTGGATTTTTGAAAACAAGACTGATGAGTTTGGGATGATCATTAGGAATAAAGCTAGACTAGTTACCCAGGGTTACTCTCAGATTGAAGGAATAGATTTCAAGGAAACGTTTTCTCCTATTACTCGACTCGAATCTGTTCGTTTACTTTTTGCCATAGCATGTCATTTACATTTCATGCTTTACCAAATGGATGTAAAGTATGCCTTCCTTAACAAAATTTTAACTGAGGAGATCTATGTAGAACAACACAAAGGGTTTATTGACCCTCATCATCCTAATCATGTTTATCATCTTAAGAAAGCTCTTTATGGGCTAAAACAAGCTCTTAGAGCTTGGTATGAGCGTCTATCCACCTTTCTTTTAGATAATGGATTTAGGAAATGAGGAAATGACCAAACCTTTTTTGTCAAACATTTTGACAACAACATCACCATTGCTCAAGTATATGTTGACGATATACTTTTTGGATCCACCTCCCCTTCAGAAGTCAAGTCCTTCTCAGATATTGTGAACAAAGAATTCCAAATGTCGCTTATGGGGGAGTTTCAATTTTATTAGGTCTTCAAGTTAAACAAAATTCATAAGGTTTATTTGTTTCGCAATATAATTATGCAATAGAGATTATAAAAACGTTTGGACTAGATACTGCTAAGGAAGCTAGAATGCCTATGAGTACCTCTATCAAACTCTCCAAAGATGAAAATGGTAAATCCATTGATTCTACTTTATACCATAGTATGATAGGAAGTTTGCTTTACCTAACTGTCCTGCGCCCTGATATTATGTACTCTGTTTGTGTGTGCGCCCTTTATCAAACTAATCCCAAAGTAAGCCATTTACTATGTGTAAACAGAATACTTAAATACATAAAAGGCACTCACAATTTAGGGTTGTGGTACACTAATGACACATTGAGCACTATAGTAAGATACACTGACGCTGATTGGTTTGGGTGTTCCGATGATAGTAAAAGTACTTATGGCTCATGTTAATACATCGTTAACAACTTGGTTAGTTGGAATAGCAAAAATCAGAACTGCACTTCTTTGTCCACTACAGAATCTGAATATCTCGCAAGTGGAAGTTGTTGTGCCCAGTTATTATGGTTGTAACTAATACTGAGAGATTACGGTATAAAAGAAGAAAAACTTCATATCTATTGTGATAACTAAAGTGCGATCAATATCTCTAAAAATCCAATTCAATAGTCTAGCACTAAGAATATTAAAATTCGATATCACTTCATATGAGAATTAGTTAAATCAAAAGAACTAGATATTAATTACCTGCCTACTGATCTACAATTGGCTGATTTGTTTACAAAACCTTTGGATTTTAAGCATTTTGAATCTTTACACAAATCAATAGGCATGGTTTTGGTTGAATAATTCTTTTGCTTAATTTATATAACTGCCAGATCTTCATATGCTTATAATCAATCTCTGAGGATGTAAGGCATGGATGTTAGTGTAATGAAAAATAATACCTCTAATATCTATTTTATGTAGGAGATCCGTGTCATTTCTCATTGTTTATTCAAGTTACTGCTTATCTACCTGTTTATAACTCTCCTTTTTTATTCTTACAACCTTTTTTCCATTTGAGACAAAATGGGGGAGAAAGTTTGAGTCCACTTGGATACTCTTGTACATTCTCATCTAATGACCTTGATCTTAGGTATCTTATTACAGATTTTAGTACCTCTTTATTGCATCATATTTTGATAGGGTAATAGTTTGTACATAGTTGAGTTATGTCATTTTTCCATTTCTAGGAGATTGGGTAGATAGATTTTTTGTATATGAATAGGATTTTCTTATTTATTTTTGGTATCCTTACGAGTCCTTGCTAACTCAAAAGAGATTTTATCTTATATTTCCAAAGGGGGAGATTTAAGCACTCTATGTCTTTGACTCATTTGAGTCTGCATTATATATGAACTCATCTAGTTTGGAAATAGTGACAAAATTTTGTCTATCCACTACACCAAATCAGCCAAATTATCACGGTCATTGATCTTAACAAGTTGGGCTTGTCAAGGTCAATGACCGTGGCAATTCTGGGCGAGATAACTTTTTTTGTCACGATCATTGATCGTGACAAGCTCATTAAAATTGTCACGGTCGTGTCACGGTCCTTGACCGCGACAAGTTTTGTCACGGTTAAGGACCGTGTCAAAGCCGTGACAGTGATTAAAAAAATTTCACGGTCAACGATCGTGACAATTCTGGGAAAAATTGAAAAAAATCTGCTGGGAAGTATGGCCACTGCCACTGACCAGCAGTATATATGTACCTGTTATAGCAACATTGTGCCTGTTCAAACATTATATATCCAGATAAAATAGAGATAGTGAAATTATACATTCAAAATAGAAACAATCCCGTACATGTTCAAAACTTTGGGATTCTCCACAAAGTACCTCAACTGTTTAACTCCATTGTTCGACCCCAATCCCGTAATTTCGATTGTCTTTAGGTGTGATCTCAAACAATCAGGTACATACCATTCCAACCACGATGTCCCGATTTATTCACAATAAAATGAAAAACCCTAATATAAGAAGAAACAACACCATCAATTATCTCAAATCTACAAACTATTTAGATGGAAGTGATGTTATGAACCCTTAACGTACCTCAAAGATAAGAACCTCTAGAAGAGGACAACTTTTGAGAAAATCCAGCACCAATTTTCAGTTCCAGTTCCACTATAAGAATCAGCCACTGCAAGACACTGCACAAGAATGCAGTGCCACCCAACAAGCAAATATTCACAAAATATAAATACATTACCCGTAGTGCCACCCAAATAGCTAATGTACCCCGGGCAATCGTGTCAAATATAATTCCCTTCATATCTGAAGACTAAGAAAAGCCATAATCCTATGGAGTTATGCTCAGAAAATTTCTTCCAACCGTTGTGTAGCCAAATATCACCAGTTGAAGTTGCCAATTCCACTTTCCATATTTTCCCATGTTTTGCTAGAGGTTCCAAGTGGTGGGGTATGGAAAGTGGAATTGACAACTTCAACTGGTGATGTTTGGCTACACAACAGTTGGAAGTAATTTGTAGAGCATCACTCCATAGGATTATGGCATTTCTTAGTGTTCAGATATGAAGGAAATTCTCGCTTCATTTTTTAAGCTGAAGGATAGACGAAGAGATTGAGTCTCCTCTCCGCAAATAGGACACCCCAAATAACTATGTACTAATCACCTATTAAAGGTAAGAAGCGTATATCCATGGATTAGTATAAACAAAACTTAAATTTCAAATTCAAATTCAATTTATAATAGAAAGTTCCTCCAAAAGTAACAACTTTAAGCCACTAAGAATATTATACAGAAATTATGCAGTCCCAGACTGTACAAACACATTGGAATATTTTGGTACAAATTGGAATATTTTTTACAAATCAAAAAATTGTTTAAAATTTGGGTTATCATAAAAAATGGATTGATATTCGGTAGGAGCAACCAAGTCATCCACACTACTATTTAGACGTCTTAGCGCGTGTTGGACAATTGACCACGGCTCGTTGTTGATATACTCTGAGTAAAACACATGGTTAACCTTTTGAAATGCACAAACAAATGGCTCATCGCTCAAGTGGTCGTTGCTCTTCAACTTGGACAAGTCAACCGTGATCAAATGGGTGACAGGATCAACTTTACAAGCATTTTTATCCTCAACTCTTACCCAGTCACAGTAAAATACAACCTCTTTGAAGCTTATATAATCCAACTCAAATATATTTTGGATTACACCATAGTAAGTCATTTCAGCTTCAATGAGGTTTTTATCTTTTGCGCTCGCTCGAAAGAATGTAAGAGCCTTTTATGAAATGCCTGAGTTTTGTACATTTGTACTTTCCTCGTACACTTTAGCATCAAAAAATGTAACCGTTCAATCGATACTTTTTTTAATCTTGTGCCACGAACAAGGGTCCAGTTATATAACGACTATTTTCAATATAACTACCTCTTGTGTCAACCACAACCTAAATTTGTTGTCTGATTGTACCATTATTTTTCATCTTTTATTGTTCTCACAGGCTTCATATTTTTTATATATTACAAAATTAATCATGTATAAAATAATCTAAAATAATGTTAAACATTATAATAATCGAAACTTACTTTTTCCATCCATCGACATCTCCATGTGTGTCAAATAGATAACGAGCTACTTGTTCATGTTGCGAACTCGTTAATTTCACTCGTTTTCCCATCACATGACCACCATCATCGATGAACTCATTAGTGTCATCAACACTAGTCGAGTCAGGCATATATTCCGGAGTATATATTGATGACTCCACGGGGATGTATTCCTCTGCAATTGATCCTGCAACGTATCGCGTATTCTTGACGTGATCTTTAAAAACTTTCATCAATCTTTCAAACGGATACATCCACCGATATCTAACTGGACCACAAAGAAGTGCCTTGTCGCATAGGTGTACTAACAGATGAACACTTATGTTAAAGAATGTTGGGGGGAAAGTACTTCTCCAATACACAAATCTCTTCGGTCACCGCCAATTTTGCGACCACTATGTGTTCTCCATTGACTAACTTCTCACACAAGAGGGAGAAGGTAATACTAATTTGCATAATAGCCCTCCACAAATCCTTGTGCTTTGAGAAATGGTGCTTCAACAATAGAGGAACCAATTGCATGATCACATGCCATTCGTGGGACTTACACTTATGTAAATCATGAGTAGCATAATTCACAATCCTTTACAAGTTGGATGAAAAAGTATATGGGCCCTTCAATTTATATATTGCACCTAAAAACACCTTTCTTTCCCCACTCATCAAAGTAAACGCACCAAGGGGAATTATTGTCTTTCCCCTACTATCTTCTTTCAATCATAGTTGTGGCTTAAGTTTCAATGATTTAAGGTTTTTTCGTGCATTTTCTCCATCCTTCGAATGACTCCCCCCAAGGTAAGTGCCCACAATATGTTCAACTAAGTTCTTCTCTGCATGCATCACATCCAATACATGGCGCACCGGGTTATTCTTCCAATAAGGCAAGTCAAATAAAATTGACCTCCGAGACCATGCCTTTCTTGTCTCAGTTTCATTCCCAGTTGGGGTCTTCTTATGATTGACGTTCTTAAATTTGGGATTCTTACCTGGCATATTAGGGCCACATTCAGAAGATTTACTTTTAATTTCTGGATCCAAAAGTTTTCTCGGCGGAAGCCTATGTTCAACCCCGCCCAATTAAAAATTGAAACTTTTCTCTGATCTTAAACTATGAGCCGGGGGTAAAAACCGCCTGTGGCAATGGCATACATTTTTTGAGCTAAAGGATAGACGAAGAGATTCAGTCTCCTCTCCATAAATAGGACACCCCAAATAACCATGTAATACACAACCGGATAATGTCCCATAAGCTGGAAAATCATGAATTCCCACATCAACATAGCTATCAGCATAAACTCTTCTTTTCTAAAAGAGTCAAATGATTGCACACCCTCTTCCCACAACTCATTAAAATTCTTCTACCAAAGGAGCCAGGTAGACATTGATGTCATCACTTGGTGCCTTTGGCCTTGATATCAACAAAGCCATCGTAAAAAATTCAGGTCTCATACACTGTGAAGCAGGGAGGTTGAGTGGGGCTAGGATCACTGGCCATACACTCTGATTGGTGCTTAGATTTCCAAATGGATTGAAACCATATGTTGATATAGCCAAACGAATGTTGCGTTGTTCTCGACCAAAATCGGGATACTCAAAATTCATCCTCCTCCAAGTAGTAGAATCAATAGGATGACACATGATATTACCCCCTACTTCTGCCCTAGCATGCCTAGTCATTTCCTTTGCTATCCATGGTACTGTGAAAAATCGCTTTAATCTAGGCCCAACGGGAAAATATTTCATAACTTTTTGAGGCACTTTTGAGCTTGTGCCTTCCTTACTAGTAGATTGGACATATCTAGGTTCATCACATACCGGACAATGATCGAGATTTTCATACTCCTTTTGGTATAGTATGAAGTCATACACACAAGCATGAATACATTTATACTTCATTCCCAAACCTTTCAAACTGTTCTTCATAACATGATAGCTAGTTGGAAGTGTATTCTCTTTGGGTAATAAGCCTTTCGCCCATTTCAGAATTCCTGTCATGCTATTACCAGACAAACTGTATTGCTTCTTCAAATTGTGCAAACCAACCATGGCATGTAAAGTTATTTGATCTTTCTCATAGCCAGAGTATAACTGTTGGGTCGCCTTAAATTTTAAACTTTGGTAGTCATCGTCAAGTTTTATCGTGATATCTTCATGAGCACTTGAATCTTCTACATAATCAGTAACCTCATTCTCCTCTGCTACATAAACTCCGTACGCATCATCAACTAAATACTTTAACATATTATGATCTACGTCGTCCCCTTATACATCTATTCTACTTGTTGAAGGTTGGTCGGGGGAAAAAGGAACTTTCAATTCACCCTGAAAACTCTAAAATTGATAACTGTCTTGCATACCCGATCTTAACAAATGTAGTTCAACTATTTTTCACTCAAACACCTTACCATTCTTACACCTAGCACACAGACACGAAAACTCTTCATCATTATGACATCTCTTCGCATATTTCACACATTCGTTAGCACCTCTGCGAAACACATCCCCAAATTCTATTTGTCTCACCCATCCACTCTTTGTATTTCGGATATCCCATCACAACTACCACAACTAATCACCTATTAAAGGTAAACAAAACTTAGATTTATATTATGTTTCATTTAATTATGTCTTATTTATATTCAAATTCAATTTATAATAGAAATTTCTATTTCCTCTAAAGGGTGAGTGGTACTATCCCATTCAAAACCGCATTTTTCTATAATATACTTAACATCTCATGCACATTATTATGATTTGAAAACAATTCGATAGCATATCCCCATAGTTCTCCAAGTACACAATGTAGATTGGCAAGTATGAGTGTCATTTCAATTGATCAATTGAAATAACAGTCACACTTGTCAATCTAGTATGTACCCAGAGAACATTAAGATACGACTGCAGAACTTCCTCCAAAAGTAACAACTTTAAGCCACTAAGAATATTATACAGAACTTATACAGTCTCAAAGTGTCCAAACGGGAAAATTTGAGAGATCTCATTACAGGGGTAATGACTCTCGAACGGGTCTAAGAGCTATTGAATGCGTACGCATAAGAACTGGAAGGCTAGTATTTATGCGCACTATATTTAGTTTCAAGTATGTTTCATTTAATTATCATACTATACATATATTGTTCGATATACAAATTAATTTTCAAAAAAAGTTGAAAAATCTCACCCCCATATGGAAAATAATTCAGTGGTCATGCCACTTTTAAAAATAACCAACCCAACATTTACTAAACAAAATAATCCAACAGCAATGTCAACAACAAATGTGTATCCCGTACTCCTTCTAAATCATCTACACAATTAATTCATTTCGTCAATTAAACTAACAATTAAAGTATACAATTATTAATTTACAATGAGGGGAAATCCTACTTTCATATGAAATGGGCACTAATTATTAATTTACTTTCATCTAAAACTATATAATTAAAGTTACAAAATTAAAGCTATACAATTGTTAAGATATCCCACCACACACACCCGCCCCCACCTCCAACACCCAACCCCCTGCACCCTTCCCCCCGTCGCACACACCTGCACACACACACACACACCACCCCACCCCCATTCCCCCCTCAACCCACCACCCCCACCCCACCACACACAAACGCACACCTGCACACACACACACACCCCGCCCTCACCACCCCATCCCCCCCCCCCTCCACCCACCACATACATATATATACACACGTATAGAAATGAAAGAGAAAGAGAGGAAAAAACCTACCTTAGAGAGAGAGAGATAGAGAGAGAGAGAGAGAGAGAGAGAGAGAGAGAGAGAGAGAGAGAGAGATGGAAATCGCCTAGAGAGAGGAAGAGAGGGAAAATAAAAAAAAGGTGGGAAAAAAGAAAGCGCAGGAATTTTTTACTGAACAATTTATCACGGACGTGTCACGGTCATTGACCATGATAATATTATAAGTATTTGTCACAATTGATGATGCCAGAAACAGCACCACCTTTCAAGGTGTTTATGAGCTTAGTTCAATGTTAACAATGGCAGCATAGGAATATATACACATATAGTAGAAGGAGGTGAGGAGAAGAGGAATCAACACCATCATGTAAGTGGTTTAGCCAATCTGGCCTACGTCCACTGTGAGAGTGTATGGTGTGTATCACTGTATGGGGGCTCTAATGGCCATATATACAATCTCTCAATATTTCTCTCTCTACTATGTATTCGAACAGAGTTTCAGCTAGGGTTGCTAATTCTGGATGCTCCGCAAGGTAGAGGATGACCTCTATATATTTAGTACTTAGGGGGTGTAGTGTACCCCCATGCATGTAATATGCACATGTGTGTTAGCCTCACCAATAGGGGGAGCCACCTGTCACTGTCACAGGTAAGGAATGATGACGAAATATTCTCCCCATGTGTGGAGAATAATCTTGTTACAACTGATTTGTGCCCACGTGTCCTTATCCAAATGTAAACAGATGCTCGGCTGCCATATTGGTGCATGACCTCGGCCTGGGAGAGGCCGAGTTGTAAAGGCTTGGTATTCGTTCAATCTGAGATGTGCCATAGGGGGTCTCGGCCTGATCTCATCCGAGACAGTATGCTGGGGTCAGCCTCAGCTGAGGTTGAGCTGATTCCATGATGGAGTTTACTAGGGCTTCTTGTCAGCTCGGCCTACACCCGACCGAGGTTGCCATATCGAGGTATACGAGAATGTTGTTGATTCCTCTGATGCGCGTAGTGTCCATTGGAGATGTAAGTGGTAGTTTCGGCTTGGGCCGACCTTACTAAGGCTGAGGGCTGATATCGCGGGCCCATGGCTTATCCAGAGTCGGCCATTATCTCGGCCATCATCTCGGCCGAGGTTGGTGTCCCTAGGTCGAGGTCACACTTGGGGCATATCAATCACCCCCAGCCCTTAGTCATATGTGAGGGAAGGTGACTAGGGGATTAGTGCGCATCCGAGGCCTGTCTTCTTATGAACCAATACTTTCTTGACACTTGTCCAATGTTGGAGTATGCTCGCTTGGTAGGCGTGTGCTGTCAGCCGCCCTTTGGGGCTTCCAAGGCAATAATGGGCCTCGGGAAACGTGCCCATGTATTTAAGGGTTTCAAAACCCTTTTTCCCTCCTTCTTCATTTCTTCTCTCATGTGCACGATTTCTTCCTGTAATTTCTCTCTCTAAATCACTTCTAATCAAGGCTCTACTGCAGAGGCATTATTGGTTTTTTCGCGAATTTTCTTCATTGTCCCTCATCGTTTCATTTCCAGGTACTTTCTCCCTTCCATTTACTTTTTTCGCTTTTGGTTTGCATTTTCTAGCGAGTTTCATCGTTTTCCGGCGAGCACCATAGTTTCAGGCGAACAATATTCGCTTTAAACTTCTAAGTTTGATCTTTAGATTTTTTTACTTTACAAACCAATCATGTTTGTAGTTTTAGGAGTTATTCCCAAGTTTAGGATCGGCCTCTGATTCTCAGACCTTTATACCAGCTTCTTGAGGATTTCCACTCTCTTAGAGAGAAGACTCTAGAAAAGATTAGGCAAATAGAAAGGGCACAAGAGGAGGCTCGTAGGTGGCAAGAATTTCCCATTAGACCTATCTTTCCCCCACCTCTTAAGGTGATATATCCTGATCCCCCAGAGTTCTTCTATCAGACAGAGGTCCTTGCCGACCCCATACCAATGTCTGAGTCTGAATCTTCCACCTCAGACCCTATGTTTGTGGACTCATTTTAGGAGGCCATGGACTTCACACCTCGGCCTGGTAAGGACCCTGATCAGGTCGAGGTCTCCAGCCGAGCCTCATCTCATAATAGCTCAAGCACCTCAGCCTCTTCCTCAGAGGTTGAAATTGTTGGGCCGAGTGTGGCTATACCACCCATACTTGATGTCGTCCCTCTGTCGGCCGTTACAGGGGCAGAGTTCACTCAGAGATTTGCTAGTAACCCATCTATATCTGCTCCGATCGACGTTGAGCTTGATGATGATAAAGATGCTGAAAGCGATGTGGACGTCTCTGAGGAGGCCGAGATCGAGAGCACGGTAACTAAGGTGGATCTTCTCTGCTTCAGATATTTGTACTCCATTAGTCCTTCTATAAAATTAAGGAGACCTCTGAGGGAAGAGAGGTCTTATCACGGTCGAGACGGAGAAATCTTCTTGTATGAGCAGATGTTTAAGTTACGGTTTCGCCTACCCATCCATCCCATTATCAAGTCCATTCTCTCTTATATCAATTTGTCCCCCTCACAGCTATCCCCCAATGCCTGGAGAGTCATCATAGGGGCCATTATCTTGTGGAGGGCAGTCCACCACTCTGACCTCCCAGTTCAGGTCTTCGTTGGTTGTTATGTCCCAACCTTGGCCAAAAACCATCCGAGCTACTATCATTTTGTAGCTCGGAAGCCTGAGAAGAAAATGCTCCAGGTAACTCAGACCTCAAACCATAATAAGAAGCCCCGTTATTTCTTTGCCTCTGGACCATGGGAATTTGGCCCATGCCTTCCCTCGTCCACCCTTGAGCCGAGGATACCCCTCAAATGGGGTAAGGCCACCATGTATGCCAGAGCCGACCCTAGTCTAAGTCTTCATAATATCCAGAAGGTGCAAGCCCTACAAGACTAAGGGGCACATGGTCTAGTTGTTAAGTTTGAATATTTGCTGACCCCCCATTATCTCTCGGGGACGGGCCTAGGTAGAAGTCCCCTTGTCCACTTTGGTAAGAACTTTTATTTTAAGTTTAACCTCTAAACTCATTCATATCTGATCTCTAAACCATATCTTTTAACTTTTGCAGAGCGACCACAAGGCATCTCGGACGAGCTGTGGGAGATGGCTGCACCTAGCTTAGCGAGACTTGCCAAGAAAGCCGGCTTGAACTCTCCTCCCCAAGTTCCCTCTATATCAAAATCACAGGCTTCAAAGAAGAGGGCCCCATAAGGCCATGCCCCTAAGGATGAGAGGCCGACCTTGCAACAGAAAAAGGCCACTGATACTACAATCCCAATCTCCTCGGCTGATGCCCTGTCGGCCCGCCTGAATCAGCTGAAATTGTCTGATAGCATTATCAGCCACAGTCTTCAGGCCCTTGATTCCATCGGCTCTATAATGACCGAGGCTGACAAGCGCTTTTTCAGGTCTCTGGATACCCAATTACTGGTTGAGTTTGGCCTTCATAGAGCCGTTCAAGTATGTCATGATCTCTCTTCAGAAATTATTTTAGTGCAACATCTTGATTTTCTTCATCTTAACCTCTTCATAAAATGTGCAGGGAGTGGTTGTTGTGCACCACTTATCAAACTGGACTCTGAGGAAATTGCCCCTCATCCAAAAGGGGCAAGAGGCGAGAAGGTTCAGAGCGCCCTGAATGACGAGATTGATCGTCTGAAATCAGAGCTGCAAAACTCTGAGAATAAGGTGAAGGGTTTGGATAAGGACATCTCCCAGCTCGTCAAAGATCACACTAAATCCTTGAAGGCCAAAGATAATGCTCTGCAGTAGAAGGTCAACTCGGCTGTCAAGGCTGCCCTTGAAGACGCCTCAGAGAAAATAATTTCTGACTACAAAACCTCAGACGAGTTCATGGGCTTCGGCTTTGAATATCTTGAAAGAGGTATCAAGGCCACTATTAAATGGGCTAAAGTCAGGGAGAGGGAGGTCGGTACTTTATAGGCCTCTGACTTTGTGGGTCTCGACTTTGCTGATCCTTAATTTGCACAGGCTCTTCAAGAGGTTGAGGACGAGGCTACTGCTCCAGCTGAGACTGTAACTTTGGGAGGGACGGAGGTCGGAGGGGCATACCATCTTGATGACGCAACCGAGGTGACTAATCTGGATCAAGCCAATCAGGCCGAGGATGTTAATGTCCCCCCTCAAACCCTTAGGATTTTTCAGTCAATGTTTGTAGCTTGTAACACCATGGAACTTCTGTAATTGCTGAATATTTGTTATTTCTATATATCAACCTCTGAGGAGGACTGTCTTCACTTAATTTTACTTAATGCCATATGATCTCTTCTATTATTTTGTTGCAATGATATCTTGTTTATACTCAACCAATAATCCTGACCTCAGACCTCTTCACCACCGAATTGTTATTAGGGTCTGAGGTCATCTACTAAGGTGTCTGAGCTCCGACCTCTTCACCACTGAGTGATGTTATGAAGGTCTGAGGTCATCACCTAAGATGTTATCCTCATAATTAATCTCACCAAATTAATGACGTTAAGGGTGTGAGGTCATCTATTAAGGTGTCTGAGCTGAGACCTCGTCACCACCGAGTGATGTTATGAAGGTTTGAGGTCATCACCTAAGATGTTATCCTTATAATTAATCTCACAAAATTAATGATGTTAAGGGTCTGAGGCCATCTATTAAGGTGCCTGAGATCAGACCTCATCACCATCGAGTGATGTTATGAAGGTCTTAGGTCATCACCTAAGATGTTATCCTCATAATTGATTTCACCAAATTAATGATGTTAAGGGTCTGAGGTCATCTACTAAGGTGTCTGAGCTCAGACCTCGTCACCACCGAGTGATGTTATGAAGGTCTGAGGTCATCACCTAAGATGTTATCCTCATAATTAATCTCACCAAATTAATGATGCTAAGGGTCTGAAGTCATCTATTAAGGTGCCTGAGCTCAGACCTCGTCACCACCGAGTGATGTTATGAAGGTCTGAGGTCATCACCTAAGATGTTATCCTCATATTTAATTTCACCAAATTAATGATGTTAAGGGTCTGAGGTCATCTACTAAGGTGTCTGAGCTCAGACTTCGTCACCACCGAGTGATGTTATGAAGGTCTGAGGTCATCACCTAAGATGTTATCCTCATAATTAATCTCACCAAATTAATGATGTTAGGGTCTGAGGTCATCTACTAAGGTGTCTGAGCTCAGACCTCTTCACCACCGAGTGATGTTATGAAGGTCTGAGGTCATCACCTAAGATGTTATCCTCATAACTAATCTCACCAAATTAAAGATGTTAGGGTCTGAGGTCATCTACTAAGGTGTCTGAGCTCAGACCTCTTCACCACCGAGTGATGTTATGAAGGTCTGAGGTCATCACCTAAGATGTTATTCTCATAATTAATTTCACCAAATTAATGATGTTAAGGGTCTGAGGTCATCTACTAAGGTGTCTGAGCTCAGACCTCTTCACCACCGAGTGATGTTATGAAGGTCTGAGGTCATCACCTAAGATGTTATTCTCATAATTAATTTCACCAAATTAATGATGTTAAGGGTCTGAGGTCATCTACTAAGGTGTCTGAGCTCAGACCTCTTCACCACCGAGTGATGTTATGAAGGTCTGAGGTCATCACCTAAGATGTTATCCTCATAATTAATCTCACCAAATTATTGATGTTAGGGTCTGAGGTCATCTACTAAGGTGTCTGAGCTCAGACCTCTTCACTACCGAGTGATGTTATGAAGGTCTGAGGTCATCACCTAAGATGTTATCCCCATAACTTCTGATGTAAGAATGAAGTAAGAGCTATCATAGGAACTGATATTTTATTAATAACCTCTTCCCAACAAGATGGTACATATATAAACTCTATGCTACATCATATGTAATATTTCTTTAGGTGATCAGCATTCCACGGGTTAGCAAACGGTTCTCCTTCTAGGTTTTCTAGCCTGTAAGTTCTAGGCACAACCTCTTCTGTCACTTTGTAGGGTCCATGCCAGTTTGGGGTCTTAACTTCACCCTCTGATTGTAGAATTTTTCTGCCCTCTGTTGGTAGGCTGCTTGTCTGATCTCAACGTCTTCTCTTCTTTCTTCAATCAGATCTAAGTCTATCCTCATTTCTTCCCCATTTTTATCAGGGTCATAGGTCTGAACCCTATGAGTTGGGAGTCCTACTTCAGTAGGTATGACAGCCTCTGAACCGTATGCTAGCATGAACGGGGTTTCTCCTGTAGGTGTCCTAGTCGTTGTTCTATAGGCCCATAGCACAGCGTAGACCTCTCAGTCCATCTTTCTTTCGCATCTTCTAACCTCTTCTTGACCCCATCAAGGATTGTTCTGTTCGTAACCTCGGTCTGATCGTTCGCTTGAGGTCGACCAGGAGATGAGAAGAACTTCTTTATCCCAACTCTTAGGCAGTACTTTTCTAGAGAGGAGTTCTTGAACTGAGTCCTATCGTCTGAGATGAGTGTGTTTGGGAGGTCGTGTCTGCATATGATGTTCCTCCAGATGAACTGGAAGGTCTTATGCTCTTTGATCGTTATCATCGGCTCTGCCTCCACCAATTTCGAGAAGTAGTCGATGGCAACTATCAAGAATCTATAATTATTAGCAGCTCTTGGTAGGGGTCCTACTAAGTCAATCCCCCATACCACAAATGGCCATGGAGAGGTGATTGACGTCATAGGATGATGAGGTTGATGAGGAATAGTTGCGAATCTCTGACATTTATCACATCTCTTCACGTAGGCTGCAACGTCTTTGGACAAGGTTGGCCACCAGTACCCCTGTGTGATAATTCTTTTGGCCAAGGGTCTTCCTCCTTTGTGGCTGGCGCAAGAACCCTCATGAATCTCTTGTAAGACCCGGGGAACTTCCGCGGGATGTACACATCTTAGAAGAGGCGATGGAAATCCCTTTTTATACAAGACGTCTCCTATCAATGTGAACTTGGCATCCCTATATCTCAATTTTTTCCTCTCCAACTTGGACTCGGGTAGCTCTCCCTCTCTAATATATCTAACAAGAGGGTCAATCCATGAGTCCCTAGGGTTCAAATTGTGACAAGGGTTGCACACCTCTTCTTCTTTGATGGTTGCCTTTCCCAAGACCTCGATCGGAACAGTCTTTCTAACATTTGTCTTCGTTGCCGAGGCCAGCCTTAACAATGCATATGCGTGACTGTTGCTCTGTCGAGGCACTCTCTTCAATTTTGCCTCTTCAAAATATTCTAATATCTTTCTCACTCTCTTCAGGTACTTCGCCATCCTTTCATCTTTGGCCCCATAGACTCCTAGTACTTGATTGACAACTAACCTTGAGTCGCTGTGGAGTAGGAGTCGCTTTACGTGAAGAGTTTTTGCCAATAAGAGACCTGCTATCATGGCCTCATATTCGTACTCCTTGCTTGAGGCCTGGAAGTTGAATCTTAGGGCGTATTCAATGTTGGCGCCATCTGGAGCCGAGAGTATCAGCCCCTCACCGCTTTCGCTGTCGTAGGAAGAGCCGTCAATGAAGAGGCTCCAAATGTCTGTATTTGATGAGAAGACCCCTTTTTCCATGACTCCTTTCTTAATGAGGTACCGATCCTCTTCATTTTCTTCCACCCTGCCACGAATCTTGCCTGAGGTGACCTCTTCCTGATCTCAAAAGAAGTTTGGTGTTGTCTCTTCCAAATTTTAGAAGACACCGTGGTTTGTCTCTTCGTCTTCCCCCAGGACTTTCTCTGTCTCGGCCTCTTCCCAGGTGAATTCTGCAACAAAGTCCGCGAGGGCCTGCCCTTTGATTGCTGCCCTAGGCTGGTAGGTAAGATCATACTCCCCTAACTCAATGGCACAGGTCATCAATCTCCCAAATTTCTCAGGTTTATGCAAGACCTGCCTTAGTGGGGAGTCGGTGAGGACTACCATATAGTGAGCTTGGAAGTAAGGCTTCATTTTCCTTGAGGCGTGTATCAGAGCATAGGCCAATTTTTCCATGTGTGGGTAATTTTGCTCAGACCCTTGAAGGGACTTACTGTTGAAATATACAGGCCTTTGGATCCTATCGTCTTCCCGTATTATAGCCGCGCTAATGGCTGACTCAGAGACTGCCAGATACACATACAGCTTTTCTCCTGCAATGGGTCGAGATAACAATAAGGGTGATCCCAAGTAAGACTTGAATTGGTTGAATGCTTTTTCACATTCTTCGTCCCATTGGAAGGCCTTTCTTAGAACTTTAAAGAACGGAAGACACTTATCCGTTTCCCTCGAGACAAATCTGTTAAGAGCAGCCACTCTCCCCGTGAGTCTATGGACATCCTTGATATTCCTAGGAGTCTTCATGTCAAGCAACGCCTTGATTTTCTCAGGGTTCGCTTCAATCCCCCTCTGGTTGACGATAAATCCCAGGAATTTCCCAGCTCCTACTCCGAAGACACATTTCGTCGGGTTGAGCTTCATTCTGTATGAGTCCATAACATCGAAGGTCTTCTCAAGGTCTGCTACATGGGTGCAAGATTTCAAGCTTTTTGTTAGCATATCATCTACATACACCTCCATAGTCTTACATTTTTTCTCTTCAAACATCTTATTTACAAGGCGTTGGTACGTTTCCCCTTTATTTTTCAAACCGAAGGGCATTACCTTATAGCAGTACGTCCCTTTATCGGTAATGAAGTTTGTCTTCTCTGAGTCTCCAGCATCCATGAAGATTTGGTTATATCCTGAACATGCATCCATGAAGCTCATGAGCTCATGTCCTGCTATGGCATCCACCATCTGATCTATCCGAGGTAATGGATAGCTGTCTTTTGGATAAGACCTGTTCAGGTCAGTGAAATCGACACATAGTCTCCACTTCCCATTGGCCATGGGCACGATGACTGCATTTGATAGCCACTCCGAATATGTGACTTCTCTTATAAACTCAACCTCTTCTAATTTTTTAACCTCTTCTCGGATGACGTCATATTTCTCCCTTGAGTAGACTCTTCGTCTTTGCTTAATAGGCTTGGCATCTTTATTTACGTTGTGCTTGTGACTCATCACCTCAGGGTCGATGCCAGGTATGTCTGCGTGGCTCCATGCGAAGACACTCTGCCCCTCCTGAGGAAGTTTATCATCTCTTCCTTGACTTCCTAATTAAGGGCTTTACCGACCTGGATGGTTTTTTCCGGTTCGTCCTCATTGAGGACGATGGATTCTACCTCTTCCGCGGCCTCTCCCTTCTTCAACTTCGTCTCATCTCTCGGATCAAGAGTATCAATGATATAAGTGGTGGTGGCCCTCTTATGGACCTCTCTCTCTTCGGCCGAGTTGAAGTAACATTCTCGAGCTGTGGTCTGGTCACCTCGCATTTCCCCTACCCCATATGGGGTCGAGAATTTTAGCATCTGGTGGACCGTCGATGGCACAGCCTCGAACTCCTTAAGGGACACCCTTCCTATGATGAGGTTATAGGCCGAGAAGACACTCTCGTCCATTACGAAGAAATTAATCTTCCTGGTTAACCTCTTAGGCCACTCATTACCCATCCGTACATCCATCTCATACATGCCCAAGGGGTGAACCTTTTCCCCACTGAAGCCTATCAGGGGGTGGTGATAGGGTACTAGTCTTGCTCTACTAAGACCCAAGCTCCTGAAGCATGGCCAAAACATCACATCTGCGGAACTTCCCCCATCTATGAGGATCCTCTGCACCTCACATCCATGCACCCTTGTCGTTATGACCAAAGGGTCATCATTGGGGGCTAAGATATCTCTGAAGTCGAGTCTGGAGAACCCAACCATGAGGGTGTTCATATCCACCTTCTTCCTCTTCTGCACTGTGTCTGACGACGTTAGATTCACAACCTCAAGTTTGGCCACTGATTTGGCTTCTGCCACATGGGCCTTCCTATCAGCTACCTCAGATCCACCACCTGCCAATCCTCCGCATATTCTGCCAACGCCGAACGAGATCATACCAACCCTCTTCACCGGGGTGTTGTCGTCCTTCGGTGGTAGATCTGGATCGTTTTCATCCTCACCTTCTGAGTCATCGTCCCTTCGCGCTGGGATGTCACGGCATCTGTCGTTTCTCCTTCTCTTGGGGTCATCTCTTCCACCCCTAGGAGCCTTACCATCCACGTATTTCCTCAGCTTTCCAGATTTTAGCATCTTTTCAATCTCATCTTTCAAAGCGAAGCATCTATCTGTGAAGTGACCATGATCTTGGTGAAACTCACACCATAGGTTTTTATTCCTATTGTGTGGTGGGGCCTTCAGCTTTTCTAGCCACCTCAGGGTTCTGTCATTCTTAATCTCATTAGGGATGTGCTCACAGCTCATAGTGAAAGGAGTATAGTGGGCGAACTTGTCATCACCCGATCTTTTCTTCCCATCTTTCTTCTTCTGGGACTTTCCACTGCTACCTCGATTCTAATCCTCATATTTTGTGTCCATTGCCTCTTTCGCATTCATTACTTTCCCCGCGGTTGCCAGGAGTTCCGCCATGGACCTTGGGGGGTCTTCTGCCAGCTTCTATAGCAGCTTCCCTTTCTATAGACCTCCTATGAGGGAGGTCATGTCTATATTCTCTTCATAGTCCTCAACCTCCAACTTCTCTTTGTTGAACCTAGCTATATAGTCCCTTAAGATCTCATCCTTGCCCTGCTTGACATACAACAAGTGAGTGGTCTTCTTTTGGGGTCTCATCCCAAAGCAGAAGTTATGGATGAATCGTTCAGCCAAGCCTTTGAAATTCTCAATAGAGTTTTTTGGAAGGGAGGTAAACCAGATGTGTGCTGCCCTTGTCAGGGTCCCAGAGAAGGCCCTGCACTTCATCTCATCAGGAAGGGAGTAGATGTCTGCTTTCGACTGATACATCTCTATGTGGTGTACTGGGTTGGTGCTGCTGTCATACTTGGGAGACACCACAGGAGGCTTGAACTTAGCTGGGGTTGGGAAGCTCACTATCCTAGCCATAACCGGTGAGCCCTCTGAGTAACCATTTTGCAATGGATCTCTACTTTTAATGAGGTCTCCTATCTTCTCCTCAAGGCGCTGGATGGAGTCGTTCCATGGTCTTCCGCCCTCGACCTGGCCGAGGTTATCCCCATCCACTTCGATGGGATGAACCGAGGGTTCCCCCGCTGCAACACAGCGTCGTCTATTGACCTCTTTCTTCTCTCTACCTCTTCTGTCACAGGGTCGGCTTTGGTCAGGCCGACCTGGTCTATCCCCTCTTTGCGAGCCGACAGCACTCCTGGACCTGGATAACCTGTGTCTTAGGTCATTCACTGGACCCAACCGTTCGAAGGCTGATCCTCTGCTCAACCGATCGAAAGATGACTCTCTCTTTTGAGCCTCTTCATCTCTTCGGCAGACACATCCTTGACTCTGCCGAAGAGGTTGTACTGTATTATTCGACACCTCATACGGCTCCCAATAATCTTCCATGGCCTCTTTCGCCTCTAGATCGTCATACCTGTCCTCCGGGCAAGGGCTTCCTTGCCTCCCCAGGCGTAAGCGCCTGGGGTCAGCAACTTCCCTTCTCCGCTGGGGTGCAGGCTGATCCTTCTTGGGTGCCTGGGGTGGTCCCCTGACATTTGGATGAGGCTGAACAGCCGCCAGAGTGATCATATCCGGTGAGACTCCAGGTGGCCTCATCATAGTTTGGCTGAGCTGTTCGAACTGCTCCTTCATTACCTGCTGCGTTGCATCCAAACATTTTAAGGCTGCAGTCACTTCTGCCATTTCGGACTGAGGCGATGCCTGGCTGGAACTGGGCCCTCCTCCTCCGGGCGGTGGAAGAGGCAGTGGTAATTCTGGTGCCATGTGTCAATAATAAAGAGCTTGAGTAAAAAGTGAGCTTAGTACCTTACAGGACCTCTTTCAATGGTGAAACAGCTCCACGCAAGGGGTGATGCCTGGTTCACGACCAGAGTCTCCGTTGAGGTTAAGCTGAAGAAGAGGAAGAGATAGCTTCTCTTCCCACAGACGACGCCAAAATGATGATGCCAGAAACATCACCACCCTTCAAGGTGTTTATGAGCTTAGTTCAATGTTAACAATGGCAGCATAGGAATATATACACATATAGTAGAAGGAGGTGAGGAGAAGAGGAATCAACACCCAGATGTAAGTGGTTCAGCCAATCTGGCCTACGTCCACTGTGCGAGTGTATGGTGTGTATCACTGTATGGGGGCTCTAATGGCCATAGATACAATCTCTCAAGCTTTCTCTCTCTACTGTGTATTCGAACAGAGTTTCAGCTAGGGTTGCTAACTCTGGATGCTCCGCAAGGTAGAGGATGACCTCTATATATTTAGTACTTAGGGGGTGTAGTGTACCCCCATGCATGTAATATGCACATGTGTGTTAGCCTCACCAATAGGGGGAGCCACCTGTCACTGTCACAGGTAAGGAATGATGACGAAATATTCTCCCCACGTGTGGAGAATAATCTTATTACAAGTGATTTGTGCCCACGTGTCCTTATCCAAATGTCAACAGATGCTCGGCTGCCATATTGGTGCATGACCTCAGCCTGGGAGAGAACGGGTTGTAAAGGCTTGGTATTCGTTCAATCCGAGATGTGCCATAGGGGGTCTTGGCCTGATCTCAGCCGAGACAGTATGTTGGGGTCGGCCTCAGCCGAGGTTGAGCTGATTCCATGATGGAGTTTACTAGGGCTTCTTGTCATCTCGGCCTACACCCAACCGAGGTTGCCATATCGAGGTATACGAGAATGTTGTTGATTCCTGTGATGCGCGTAGTGTCCATTGGAGATGTAAGTGGTAGTTTCGGCTTGGGCCGACCTTACTAAGGCCGAGGGCTAATATCACGGGCCCATTGCTTATCCAGAGTCGGCCATTATCTCGGCCATCATCTCGGCTGAGGTTGGTGTCCCTAGGCCGAGGTCACACTTGGGGCATATCAACGATCAATGACCGTGACAAGCCCGTGACAAATAGAATTGTCACGGTCCATGACGGTGACAATACTTTGTCACGATCTTGTCACGGTCAATGACCGTGACACAAAACGTGTGTTTGTTGTCACGATTAATGACCTTGACAAGGCTAAGCGGCTAAAGGGTGCCAATTTGCCCATTTTGGTGTACTGATCCCTAGATGAACCAAAAAGCCTTAGAAACTTCAAATCTTCATTGATATTCCTCGATAAGTTCTTGAAGGTATAACACAAACACCACACAATAGGATTGCATATATATATAGTGTTTTATTCATGTGATGAACTTAGGTGGGTTAAATCCCCTTAAAATGATTTTGTAAATAATTTTTGGGATTTAATTAATATTTTCTAAGAATTTTAAAAAATTTTAAAAAATTAAAATTGGAACTTAATAAAGTTTTTGGATTGATTTGTAAATATATTTTATGCCTTAAAACTGTCTTGGGTAGAAACCAAAAGCGGCAGAAACATTTGTGGGTGAAAATTGAATTTTTTAAAAACGCAAAAACATGCGTTTGAGAGTTAATCTTGAACCTTTGCACACACAATGGTTTGATTTGTGTTTCTTATCACTCACATACCTGTGACTTATAATGGACCTTTGGATCGTCTTAATCTATGGTTTGCATGTGTTTGGAATTAATACAAGTGAATTTGTTTTAACCAATCAGAGTTGGCTTTTGCACCGCTTCTTGTGAACCCTTAGATTTGCATCAATTTAACTGCTTTTAATCTTAGCCTTTGATTTGAACCATCGTTCTAGATCCTTAGATTACTAGTACAAATAGATTCCTTGGGTGAGACAATTGAAGACTTTTGTGATTTCCTAGTCTGAGAGAAAAAAGAGAGAAGAGAGAGAAAGATTAGAGAGAGAAATAGAAACCCTAATCCAAACTTCGTCAAACCTTAAACCAGAAATACTTTTCTGAGAGTTTAAACCTAAGTGTTTAGATCGTGTTTTGAGAAGTTGTCCTCTATTATTCTTGATCATCCTTCCAACTTATTCACAGTGGTAGAGTTTTCAGTTTCTCTACATAGAAACTAGAGATCTCGTCTATGTGATACAAATCACATAGATAGAGTAATGTCTTGATTTTTTATTTCTAGAAATATTACTTGTTGGTTATTTTAAAACTGATTTTATGTTTTCAAACCCTAAACCAACAATTTTCATTCTAATTTCTCTTTACTCAAACAATCATATTATGATCTAGTGTTGAGATCTTGATTGGGGATTGCACTTTCTATATAATATTTTCAAAACAAGAAAGTGTTAGGATCTTGGATATTTCACAACAAGATTCCCTCTTAATCTACGGGTATTTTGAAAGGTCTAAAAGTCTGACTTAGTTTTCACTAAACTCATTTTGGAATATCTTTCATATCTAGTGATTCTGTAATTTGTTAAATCACTATGTATATATTAAGTGTGAGTGTGTTGCATGCACATGTTAGAGATCACATCACCACTACACTTTCACTCTACCACACTTAAAGTGTTGGTTGTATGATCTTGAACTTGGTTGAGTCGACATAAAGCTAGAATCGAGTAAAATTATGAAGCTGGAGAGAACATCAACAACAACAACCTTCAGAGAAGTCAGATCTAATCCAGAGGAGTTGGTAACGATTATAACTTAGTTTAGGTGTGTTTTGTGGTTTTATTATTAAATAACTTATAATTTGCAATTCTGTAGAATCGCTACAGCGGAAATATTGCGACTTCTTGAATAAAATCCAATTTTAATAATTCCCAAATTTTAGTTAAACCCTAAAACATGCATCTAGATGATTTATCCCATAAAATAAAGCATAAAGGATAAAACAAACAATTTCAAGAAAAGTCCCCCAAATGGACAAAACCTTTTTATTTTCACTATAATTTATTAAAACTGTTACACAGATTATAATGAAAATAAGTATGACAAAGAAATACCCTCGATTGTCGGTTTTGATGTCATCGACTGGAATCTTCCTCAGGAACTCCAAGTGGGTAGCAATGAAGAAGAAAACGACTTATCCACAAATTACTCCAGATGAGTAAAAACGATCCTCATGAAGGTTTAATGATTCACATACATATATGGGAGTGTTTACGTGAATAAACAAGGTGTAAAACCTTAAAAAGTGAAGTCTGTTTCTGCGAAGTTTTTAGCAGACATCGTGTTGTGAAAAGACTTTGGAAAACGTGTAGAAGGTACACTGGTATTTATACAAAAATCTAGGAGGTGACGTCGCTCGAACGGGATAGGCATCTCACTCGAACGAAGGACACTTATCATTTGAACGACTTCGCGTGAGATTGAAATCTCGCTCGAACGACAGTGCTAGCTCATTTGAACGAGCTCGTCGACCGTAGCACTCCACTTCTACACTTAGAAAAAATTCTGCTTTTGATAAAAAATATTTGAGACTTCAAAAATTATTTTCTGAAAAATTTTGCAAATATTTATGCAAATATAAACAACTCCAAAAAATCATTTTACCAATAATGCGTAGTGGAGTAGTGGGAAACAGCTGAGCAGCACGTCGCATGTATCATGATGCACGTGTGAAGATAATGGATGCATGATTCAGATCGAGCCCATCGTGGATGATCGTGTTGACGTGCCGAAGGTAGTGGTATCAGACATACAAACTGTAATCTAGGGAAAATAAAAAATTCCTAGATTTTACCCCGGACATTTATAAAATTATGTCCTTACAAATCTCCCCCTATGTCTATGCCGGTACATACATAAAAAATACGAATTATGCAATATCCCTAAAACAAATGACATACAATATAATATCCCCATTAAATCTCAAACTCAGAATACTACATGACATGCCTTCAATCAAACTTCAACATCTTCAAATCTTCAGCTCTTCAGAAACTCCCAAAGCTTTTCTCATCAGGGTGTGAAATCTAATGAATATAACTTTTGTACCTACACACATGAGATCAAGCAAATACCTTCATGATGCATAGAGTTTCAAATTATATAAGAGTAAATCATTAATAAATCAAATCTCCCCCATAGTGCAAAAACTCCCCCCATAACATTATAATTATTTCTTCCCCTTTTTATGATGTCCCCAAATAGACAGATAAGAAGACAAAATCAAAACATGGGGTGTCACGATAAAATGCATAGCAGACATGTCTCAAACTACGCACATGCAAAGGAGTATCCCAAAAACATCCACAAACTATTTTTGGATTTTTAAAATTTTTCATATAAAAATAATATACCAAAAATCACACCATGGATTTATACTAAAACAACCAAGTCATGGAAATGGAGTATATGTGTATGAACACATTCGATTGGTAAATAAACTCAATCAATCATATGTGCAAGATTCATATGTGTACCTTGATAGGCGGGGTTTCACAGCGGCGCGAGAGTCACCTACGCGCCGGTCGTTTTGAATTCGGCTCACCTGAACTATACAAAAACCTAAACTTATGACTACACTCAACGGGTGAGTATAGCGGCCAAGAGCGGGTATCGAAAATCCACAGAGACGAGTTGATAGAATTTATAGGATTTAATATTCCTAAATAAAAGTGAAAAAAGTTTAATTACAAACTAAAAAGGAAACGATGCATAAAAGGGAAATATTAATCTAGGCGAGTGTAAATTAAACTAGATTAAAAAAAGCGAGTAAAAACTATAGGTTGCGTCGAGTATCCCTCATCCGAGTTAATTAGTATGAAATGGTCACATGGGTCGATGAGTTATTACAAATGCATCTCGTTTCGATGGTTAATTGAATCAAGGGTTGTCACGCCCCTAAATCCACAAAAAAGCATAATAAGATTTTGGCGTCAGCAAATACCCCAAAAACTACGCACGCAAGGTCGTAAGCACGGAACATACATGATATGCCCCATCAAATCTCCTAGGTGCAATAACTAGGATAACGCACCCAAAATAGACCCGTAAACTCCATCACCAAATCAAAGCAACATGTCAACCCGAAATGAGTTCAATCCGGCATAACCTAGACTAATTTAGCAAGAAAGCATATTAAAAACGCGGTAAATAAACGCGATAAAACTACACTAGAAAGCAACTAAATCAAAGCATGTAAAGAAAGCATGTAAACCTAAATTATAAAGCATGTAAATTAACTACAAAGAAAGAATAAATTAAATACAAACTATATTAATGGAGAGGGTAATGAATAGTGCAACTTACAACCTAAATGGGTGTCAAACCAAAGAGAAATGAAGAAGAACTCTCAAAAAACCCTCAAACCCAAGCTATTATAACCTAAAATGAATTATATAACTTCATATCTGATATTTACAACAAAATTGATATTTATAGTAAGTGGAATTAAAATAGAAAAGAAAACAGAAAATAAAATAAAAGCCAAAATATCAGCTGGAAACAAGGGATCGATCAATTGATTCCTTGTGATCGATCGATCGATGGTGAAAAATCAAGCCCACTGTCTCCCCGCAATTTCCAAACAATGAAGGATCGATCGATAGATCCTTTTGATCGATCGATCAATGGCTACAGGTCTTCACAAGTTCCCCCTGCTTTGGTTTCTATGTTTTTCTCCTCCGCTAAAATCGCCGTAACTTCTTCGTTCTGAATCAGAATCGCACACCGTTTGCAGCCATGCGAAGCTTGCAAGGAGGGATACAACTTACATGTAGATGTTGGCCCAGTGACCAAGCTGTGAAAAGATTGAAATGCCCTTGAACGCGCAATCGCGTACGAAAATTGAGCGAAATGCGTCCGAACTTCACACTTAGCACCCAAATACCTATAAAAGCTCAATTAACCCCTGCAAAACATGTTATCCGAGAAATCCGAGGTTGTCTAGTTAACGAGCATAAATATAGGGAATAAGATATCCAATGAGGCTAAAATGCGTAGGTTCGAGGGATGAAATATTAAATATTTGCGTATTATCACACCCCCTAACTTACACATTGCTAGTTCCTAGCAATGAAATAGGATGCAACATAACAACAAGCAAACCAAAAGTAGGAGATAGTACAAAATTATGGTATAAAAGCATAAGGCCACTTTCGCAGGCGATTCGATTGCATTTAGCATATGAACTAAGCTGTTAACGTATGCACTAAGCCGTTAAACCCCCAGGTTACCCTGGTGGATGAGTGTTGTCTCGTGAGGGTTTTCAGGGATGATACCCACAAACATCACATGATTTCCTCAAGATAAGCCCAAACCAACATGCGACAAGCCCAACAATACGAAAAGGATTTCATATGCATTATTAGGAAATTGAACGAATTCAAACAAAAGTCCGAAATCATTAACATTATAGAATGCACCTCATAGAATTGAAACCTTAAAATGTGGGAGGGGAGTGAGCACATGTAGAGTATGACTTGGCAAAAACTTATATAAAATGGATACTAAATTAAAGAAGGCATATATTCAATCCTCACAGGCATTATACTCATCAAGTGAATTCACTCGAAACAGGGAGCTAACACACGGAACATGCGGGAATAAAGAGTAAATGTAAATGCAAACTAGGCCGCACAAATGTCACAAATGAAGAACGCTATATATGAAATTAGGGGAGGTCAAGGCTAATATGGGTGTTATAACAAGGATGGCCTATGATCATTTCAAAAAGTTTACGCAATTCTTGAGTCAAAACAATATATAAAAATCATGCTCAAGTAACACATTTCAAGTATGAACTCAATTAATGAACGATAAAATGAAAGAATTGAGAGATTACCAACAAATTCAACGTTTTCAAAGAGGAAAGAATAGTGTATACACTTACAAACGACGAAAGGTACAAAGCTTACTCGGTGTAAGTCTATACAATGCAACAAATGATTACCGAGTTATAAAAATCTTGAACTAAATCAATAAGGCAAGAAAGTGCATGTTCTCATGGGATTAAAGTTCAATTCATAAAGTTCTTCATAATATCAATAATTGATACAAAAGTCTAATAACTTCTAAAATCGATAACATGCATCATTGGGCTGTCTATTGGATCGGGCAATTATTGAAATTTATCATCGAAAATAAAGGCAAAATGCCCAAAAAAGGAGATAAAAGAAAGAAAATCTTTTTGAAAATTTTAATTTTTCTAAGAAAAGCATACTAAGTAACTAACATGTGAGCAAAAGAATGGACTAAATAAAGAAATGGATAGAATATCTTACACCCCCTAACTTAAAACCTAACATTGTCCTCAATGTGAATTAAGAACCAAGTTAAAGAGGAAAAGAACAATATTACCCAAAATTGGAGCGATCCCCATAAGAACAAGTCCAATGAATCTATAAAACAAGTTAGTACCAAGCATAGCAAAAACAAATAATGAAAATTTAACTAATTACATTAGACAAAATTAAAAAGGGAAGGAAAAATAAAAATAATGAAATAAAAAGGTAACTATATACAACCTACTATTTAGGCTTCACACTAACTGTACACTAGAAGTCTAAATAGTTGAGGGTCCACCATGAAAACGATTTGACTTTGGAGGATTACCGGTGTACCCTCACATACAAGGATTTCCTCCAAAAAATATAAATTCCGTTTGAACAACAGAAGGAATGTGTAAGGAGTAAGGAAGGAACCATCATCAATTAAAATTTTTAGAGGGACGATGGGGGATTTGGATTTAACGGGAGACAAAAACATGTGGGGACCGATAAAATCCAAATACCCTCCCAACGATTTTGAAATTGGAATGGGAGGTGGTGCACACAAAGGCAAAGATGATATTGTGGGAGGCGACTCGAGCAAGTACTCCTCATCGGAGAAAAGGTTTAAAACATTAAAGTTTGAAACAGACTCATCGGGTACTTATGACGGTGTGATAACAGAGAATGAAAATGGGGATGAAAGAAATTCAAACTCATAAGATGAATCATCATCGCATGAAGATTGAGTTTCAAAGGAAATAATATCATTTTTAATGAAATGTTCTTCTTTGGGGACTGTTGATGTAAAAAACTAGATCGCTCTAATTTTTCAATCACAGATAAATAAATAAGACAAAGATTTTTAAAGTGGTTCGGCTAGGAATAAAGCCTACGTCCACTGTTATGTTATTGCTGAGTGTTTGTGGAATTCTTGATTACAAGTTCTCTCAAGAAATTCCGGTCCCCTTTGAATGAGGATGATACAAGGTATTTATAGCCTTGAGGCTGTACATGAAAGGTTCGATACATTAAATGACATACATATGAAAGGGTAATACATTTAATGCAGAGTGCGTGCCAAGAATATAAGCATTCAATGAATATCTGAACTATTGATTATCTGGCAATTAATGATACGACCGATATGCAGCTCGGACCGCCATAGCTGTTCGCTGATCAGGAGTTCCTCGGAACATTAGAGTACCTCGGTGCGTTAGAGTTCCTCGGTGCGATAGAGTTCCTCGGTGTGATAGAGTTCCTCGGTGTGATAGAGTTCCTCGGTGTATTCTTGTTGCTCGGAAAGAAGCATAGTTGGTCGGGAAATGATCTTCCTCGCTGCTATTGTGCCACGTAGATTGACACGTGTCTTCGTATTATTCGTCCACGTCAGCATATTAATTTTGGTATCAACAGAAGCCCCCAATGTTTCATATTTCGAATTTTGAGGAGTATGTAACATTCTTTCTCAGTATATGGCAATATTAAATGACCTTCCTGGGTTTCAGGAACATTGTATTCAAATTTCCTTCTTATTTCGCTGTTTTCCGCCTTTTTTATAAGCGCTTCGATATTCGTGCAATTTTTGTCCTTTTAGCCGCCGGAAGTTCAGTAGTTTCTTTTTGGTAATCATTTCTTTCGCCGCTTCCCAATGCAAAGTATTTAAACTTCTTTGGTAACCATACCGTCGTCTACGTTTTCCATTTTCTGCATTCAAGCTTTCTATTCTCTTCTTCTCTCTTGTGCGTTCGTCCTTGTTTCCGTTCGTTGCCAACATACCTCCTTTCTTTCTGTAAGATCTTCTTCCTTTCTTCTGTATCTCTTTTATTCAATATGGTTTATATTGTGGAGTCTGTTGAGAAATTCCGTTCTGATTTTTCCATTCCTTCGTGGGTAACTCTAGAGGTTCTTTCTGAGCCTTTAGATTACTTTCGATTGGCTGAGGGACATTGGTTCCCCAGTCTTTTTGTTGCTGAATGTGGTTTTTCCTTTCCACCAAACCCATTATGTCTTGAGTTTTGTCAATATTTTGATCTTGTTCCTACAAAAATAACCCCCAATTCATGGAGAATAATTAATGGGGTGCACAAATTAAACCTAACTCATGGGACTCGTATTGGGATCCCTGAAATTATGTTTTGTTATAAATGGGTTGTTCTAGATAATATTTATTATTTAAAAACTAGGTATCTGAATAGGGCTCTTGTAGTTAATCTCCCTGACTCAAATAGAGATTATTTTGAGCATGGGTTGATCATAAAAAATTGGCAACATGCGCCTTTAGCTGGGGATGAAGCGTACAACGGTCCCAGATGCCCCCCATATGGCAATGGGATAGGTTTATTTTTCGTTTTATTTTATTTATAAAATTATGCTTTCATCATGTTTGATAAAATGTATGACCGATATTTCATTATGTCTTTATTTGCAGTTGATAGCAAAAGAAAAACTCCAAAGGAATCAAAAGTGAATATTAAACATCTGAAACTTATCTGGGGTCTGCATAAGACGATTGCTGACGAGCATATTAGGTCTGCGTCATATTTGCTACAGTATAGGAGTTACACAACCTCTTATACTGCTCGCCCTGTTGAACCAGCTTCAACTCCGGAAGGTTCATCTTCAGATTTTCATATACCTTTATCTCAAAGAATGGGCAAGGAAAGAGCTCCTCCTGCTCTATTTGATGAAATTTCTTCTGCTGTTGGAGCCAAGAAAGGCAAAACTGATGTCCCAGAAGGGACTAAAAAAGTAGATGCTGGGTCCTCCAAAGCTGCCGAGAAGCCCCCAGTGGCCCCGAGCAAGAAAAATGCTCCCAGGGAAGTAATTACAATCTCTCCGACCAAGACTTCTTCCTTGGTTGATGCTGCTGACCCTCCTTTGAAGAGATTGAGGAAATCATCCTCAGTTAATCTTGCTGGAACTGCATCTTCTCTACCCGCTGGTGGTAGTAGTGTTTCAAACATCATTCTTCCGAGTTCTTCAATGAGCTCAGTTATACCCGAGGTTCTCGGGGTTGATGAAAAAATTCCTAGGGATACACTGACATCCCTAGCTGCTCGTCATCTTTCTTCAGTAAATTTCTCATACCTTTGGTCTTTCTTTCTTTTTTTTTGAATTCTTGTATTTGTGTTGACTTTATTGTTTTTCTTATCTTTCAGCTGGTGAACTGCTTCAATACCATCGTGAAGAAAGATCAAGTTATTAAAGCTTCCAGTTCCTCGTCCGATGTTGACGATGCTTTGTTGGGTTTATCCCAATCTGTGAAGGAATCTCGCCAACAGTACATCGAGGAGAAAACTGTTTGGGAGAAAAAGTTGGCTGTGGCTGAGGCTGATAAGATGAAGATGGCTGAAACCTCCAAGAATTTGGAGGAGAAAGTTAAAGTTTTGGAGGTTAAACATCAGGACTCTGATGATAAGTTGAAGAAGGCAGAAGAAGAATTATCTACTTTGCGAGATATCAAGGTCAGGAAAGAGGAATTGGAGGTGAAGCTCTCCTCGGAGAAGTCGAGGAGAAAAGTTGCAATCAAGAAACATTTCAGTGTTGGTTGGGAGAAAGGATGGGAGAGAGGGATAGCTGCAATGACATCCCAAGTCCAATATGGGAAGTCGAAATACTTCCATGAAGGCTGGGTAGCTGCTCTGCAAGAGCTAAAGGTCCAAGATGATTCTGATCTATTCCAACAACATCTCCCTGGTCCTCCTCCACCAATTGTGGAAGAAGAAGAAGAAGATGAGCCTGCCTCAGATGAGTCTTCTGTGGCTATGGGTGATCAAGTTTCTGCCTCTCAACCCTCTGCCACCGAGGACGTTTCTTCCATGCCTCCTCCTCCCGAGAAGATTCCTACCGATCAAGCTGTTGTTACCACCGAGCAGCCGAGCTCCTCGTCCCAGCCTCCCGAGAAAGTCTTGGGGGACAAGGAAAAGGTGTGAAGTTATTCGGTATCATTTCTATATTTCCTTGTAATCGAACAATGTAACTTTTTGATGATCTAATAAAATATATCTTTGCTCATCTCTGTTGTTGATGATTTATATTTGTTGATTGTTGTCTTTTTCTCGTCTTTAGTTTGTTGCTAGAATGGAATTGATCTCTTCACATGATACCGAGCTGATGCAGCAATGTCACCAATACTATAAGGCTGGTCATACAATCCTTAGTACATCAGAAATTGTCGACATCCTTGGTCACGGTGCCTCAGAACAAGCAGTTGAAGCTTACCGGTATCTAAAGGATTTGCTTGATAGATCTGTGGCCAATAATGTGGCGTATTACGAACTGATCGAGGAACTTCATGGTTCCATAGAGGATCTCCAAGGTCAGCACAATGAATCAATGTCTTTGTTACACAAAGATTATGAAAATAGATACCAACAACTTTGTTCTGAAACAGGCCATAAGAAGATCATTGCTGCATATGATATTAGGGAAAGGACCCTAAAAGGTGAAGTTGAAGCCTGCAGACAAATTGCCGAGATCCTGGAACAAGAAAATAATAATTTGCAGAAAAAATTGGCTCAATATGAATCTGCTTCTTCATCTTCTACTGCATTAATACCAGTTACTGATGAAGGCTTCTCGTTCTTAGAGGTAGAAAACGCCAAACTAAGGCAAGAGCTGGAGGACTTAAGAAGATCTGCCATTTCTGGAACTGCTCGGGGACGAGGAAGAGGTTCTCGGGGGCGAGGAAGAGTCCTCAGCCAAAATGTTGAAGAGGCTCGCACTCAGTCTACTCTGGAAACTCAAGCATTCCAGTTGAAAGTAAAAGACCGTGCTCTGACTGAAATGTCCAATAAAAATCTGTCTCTGGAAGATCAGCTTACATCGACGAAATCTGCCTTGCATAATAAGGATCTTTTTTCCAAAAGCCTTCATGAACAATTGGATAGATTAACCTTCCAATTCCATAAACAGCCAAGGGAATTCTGGATGGCAGGATACAATGAAGCCCTTGTTCACCTGGATGCCCGTATTGAACATGCCAACAACGAAGGTTACAAGCAAGGATGGTTGAATGCACTGGGTGTGTTAAAATTGGAGCAAGGGCATTTTTTATGGGACTATCATGCCCCATCATTATTAGACCTGCCTGTACCACCTTTCAAATTGGACATGGCATGGATCCCTACTCGTTCCATTCCTCGCAGCCTAATTTCGAAATACCTTGGTGATTATAGCCTTCATTCCCAAGTTGAATTATCTCGTCCTGAGCATCTCTTGGATACACCTTCTGTTATGAACGTCAGAATGCTCAGAGATGTTAATTTCATCAATTCTCCCCTTTGCCTAGAAGACCCTCCTTCCGGCGAGGAACCTGTTTCTAAAGCACAGGGAAAGAAACCAATAGAATAGTAATATCCATGTAACAATTTAGTACATTCTTGTATCCTGTAATCTTAAATTTAATGAAAGAATTTCATTTTCTATTTGCCAATTTTGCTATTGTCTTGTGTTTATCAAACACCTTTATATTTGCACATATGTATCTGTTAAAAAGATAACAATAATATTGTTCATTAAGCAACTTAATAAAAAGTTACAAGTATTAGTAATGTTTCTCGATCACTTAATAATAAAGTAATGAGTAAAAATGTTCAAACTGTTTCCAACCAACCAAGGTGGGTGAATAATGTTTGTCGACCAATTACAGTTGATGGGATTTTATCCCCGACCAGCTATACTTGGTTCAATTATAAAAATGCGTCCGACCAACTAAGATCAATAATTTGTCCTCGCCGACCAACTACAGTTATTGGGTTTTTATCTCCGACCAACTATACTTGGTGTATTTTTTTTGAATATTTTGTTCTTCAAAGAACTCTTTGTAATAATATTACCTCCCGACCAACATAAGTTGTAATATGAGAGTATATTTTTATCTTACTAACCGTAATTGATTATGCTGGTGTACACTTTTTGGCTCCTTAAAGCTTTTGGCTCTTTAGAGCATTTTTTTGGCTCCTTAGAGCATGTCCTCCTAACCAAAGGAGGTTGGCTACTTATAGCACTTTTGCTCCGTAGAGCTGTCCTCCTAACCAAAGGAGGTTGGCTACTTATAGCACTTTTGCTCCGTAGAGCTGTCCTCCTAACCAAAGGAGGTTGGCTACTTATAGCACTTTTGCTCCGTAGAGCTGTCCTCTTAACCAAAGGAGGTTGGCTCCTTAGAGCACTTTTGTTGTGTAGTGTATTACACTAGTATTCCCCGAAAAACTTTCAACCAGAAAGAAAATGGCGAAACATCCTCGTTTTATTCATAATGAAAGAAATGCTTTACATTTGACATCACTGATAATACTTGCGCAGGTGTTCAGCATTCCATGCGTTCTTAAATTCCTCTCCTTCTAGAGTTGCTATTCTGTAAGTTCCTGGTCGAACAACCTCTGTAACTCGGTAAGGTCCATGCCAGTTTGCTTCCAGTTTATTTTTCTTCTGAATGATCTTCTTTAGCACATAATCCCCCTCTTTTAGATCACATTTCTTTACCCTTTTGTTGTAAAACAGAGTTGTTCGTTGTTGATAAGCAGCATTCCTAATGGCTGCCTCTTCTCTGACTTCTTCGAGCATATCCAAATCCAGTCTTCTCATCAAATCACTGATCGGATAATTGAAATTTAACACCCTGTGTGTTGGTAGGCCCAACTCGGCAGGTATCACAGCCTCACTTCCAAATGCTAGCATATATGGTGATTCTCCTGTTGCTGCTCGGGGAGTTGTTCGGTAAGCCCACAAAACTGACTGTAGCTCATTAATCCAATTTTCTTTAGCCTCACTTAACCTCTTCTTCAACCCATTTAGTAATGTTCTGTTCGTCACCTCAGTCTGTCCATTGCTTTGGGGATGGCCTGGTGCTGAATGAAACTTCAAGACATTCGACTGATGACAATAGGCAGCAAATTCTTCATTATCAAATTGTGTTCCATGGTCTGTGATGAAAGCGTGGGGGAGACCATATCGATAAATGATATTCTTCCATATGAACTGATACAGCTTCTCGTACGTCATATCAATTAGTGGTTCAGCTTCCACCCACTTAGTAAAATAGTCTACTGCCACGATGAGATACTTGAACCTTCCTCGGGTCGTCGGCAGTGGTCCAACCAGATCAATTCCCCACATGGCAAATGGCCAAGGTGATGTTATGGGTGTCAATAATGCCTGTGGAGTACTTCGGATGGAGGAAAAACATTGGCATTTGTCACACTTCTTAGCATAGGCTATACAATCAGCCCTCATCGTCGGCCAGTAGTATCCCTGTGTCATTACCCTTTGCAAAAGTGTCCGACCTGCTACATGAGCACCACAAGATCCTTCATGAATTTCTTCAATCAATTCTTTGACTTCTGATGGATGCACACATCTTTGCAAACCTGCCATAATTCCTCGTCTATACAAAACACCATTAGTTAACACATACCGAGCAACTTTATACTTCAATTTCTTGGCAGCCAGTTTGTCCTCCGGCAATTCTCCTTCTTCAATATATGCTCTGATAGGATCCATCCAAGATGGTCCTAAATCAAGGGTAATAATCTTCACCGTCAGATCTTCTTCTATGCTCCGACTTTCTAATACTTCAATTGGTATTGTTCTTCGCAGCTCGGTGCGCGTAGCTGACGCTAGTCGGGCCAATGCGTCTGCTCTAGCATTCTCCATTCTCGGTATCCTCACCAATTGAATAGCATCAAATTCTGTTAATAACTCCATCACTTTTGCATGGTACTTCACCATTAACTCTCCCTTCACTGCATATATTCCCATCATTTGATTCACAATTAATTGAGAATCACTGAAAACAATTACTTGTCGTGCCTCCATAACTTTCGCCAAATGAAAACCTGCTATCATAGCCTCATATTCAGCCTCATTATTGGAAGCTTTGAATTGGAATCTCAAGGCATACTCCATATCAATATCATCTGGAGAGTTTAAAACAATCCCTGCTCCACAACCAGCCGTGCAAGATGATCCATCTACATATAATCTCCATGTATGTAACTCGTCTTCAAATTTCTTATCTGTTAGAGTTCCTCGGTGAAATATCATCTGTTTTCTTTCATCATCCCCGGGTATCCTTCGTTCCTCGTTGGTCATTTGTTCGCGCCCTTCTACCAACCGGAGTTGGTCGGGGTTTGAATATGATGATTTTTCTACATCCACAAGTCCTTTTACCAACCTTGGTTGGTCTGGATCTGTGTCTGTTGATCCTGTATCGTCCACAGGTAGGTCAGCAAGCACCTTTTGCTCCTCGGGGGTATCAGGGTATGTGAACTCTGCTATAAAATCTGCCACGGCTTGCCCCTTCAACGATGATCTGGGTTCATACACAATATCATATTCACCGAGCTCTATTGCCCAGTACATCAATCTTCCTGATTTTTCTGGCTTGTGAAGGGCTTGTCTTAACGGCATGTCGGTATACACAATGATGGTATGGGCCTGGAAGTATGGCCTCATTCTTCTACTTGCTTCAATTAATGCCAGTGCCAATTTTTCCAGCTTTGGGTATCTGATTTCCGCACCTCGGAAGGCCTTACTTGTGTAATAAATTGGCTTCTGGACTCAATTCTCCAATCTGATCAACGCCGAGCTAACTGCATTTTCTGATACTGCTAAATACAAGTACAGCTTCTCTCCAGTTATTGGCCTAGACAACAATGGTGGGGCTCCCAAATACTTCTTCAAATCTTGAAAGGCTTTCTCACATTCATCAGTCCACTCAAAACTTTTTCGCAGTGTTTTGAAGAATGGGAGGCATTTATCAGTTGCTCGGGATACAAATCTGTTGAGTGCTGCAACCCGTCCGGTAAGACTCTGCACGTCTTTCCTCGTCGTTGGAGATCGCAGCCCTAAAAGAGCCTTGATCTTTTCTGGATTTGCCTCAATACCTCGTTGGTTGACGATGTATCCGAGGAACATTCCTTCTCGTACTCCAAAGGTACACTTCGTCGGGTTAAGCTTCATCTGGTATTTATCCAGTTGATCAAAAGTTTGACTCAAGTCAATCAAATGATCTGCAGCTCTCTTGCTTTTGGTGAGCATGTCGTCGACATAGACCTCCATACTGCGGCTGATTTGTTCGGTAAAAACCTTGTTCATCAACCGCTGATATGTTGCACCTGCATTTTTTAAACCAAAAGGCATAACATTATAACAATAAGTTCCCCTTGGGGTAATAAAAGAAGTACTTTCCCTGTCTTCAGGTTTCATTTTGATCTGGTTGTAGCCAGAATAAGCATCCATGAAGCTGAGTAGCTCGTGTCCCGAGGTAGCATCCACTAGTTGATCAATTCTGGGCAATGGAAAATGATCTTTTGGACATGCCTTGTTGAGATCAGTAAAGTCAACACACATTCTCCATTTGTTGTTCTTCTTTTTTACCATCACCACATTCGCCAACCAATCTGGATATTTCACATCTTCAATGAATTGGGCTTTCTGGAGTTTCTCGACCTCCTCTTGTATGGCCTGGTTCTTCTCGGGACTAAACACCCTTCTTCTTTGCTTCACAGGCTTGATCTCCTTATTCACGTTGAGCTCATGACATAAAAAGTTTGGATCTATACCTGGCATGTCTTCATGACTCCAAGCAAAAGTATTCTTCCTGCTTCTGAAGAAAGTTATCAACTCTTGTTTTATTGAAACATCCAACGACGATCCTATCTGAGTTACTCGTTCAGGATGCTCGTCGTCCAGGATAACAGTTTCTGTAGATTCCATCACCTGTCCTTTTACAAGTTGAGATTCATCCCTAGGGTCAAGAGTTTCAATTTCTGTGCCCTCCTCTACTTGATAAGCAGTAGTCTTTTTCCTTGATTCTTCAAGTTCTTCCTGCTCGGCAGACGAATAATAGCATTCCCGAGCTACTTTTTGATCACCTTTCATAATTCCTACTCCAAAATTCGTTGGGAATTTCAAACACTGATGTACTGTAGATGGAACTGCTTCGAATTTCTTCAATCCAACCCTTCCCATGATGATGTTGTAGGCGGACTGCACATTCTTATCCATCACAAAAAAGCGTATTCTTTCTGTTCGACAAGCAGGCCAAGTTCCAATGAGTATATCCAACTTGATCGTCCCAAGTGGAAAAACTTTCTCGCCAGCAAAACCCAGAAGGGGTCTGTGATAAGGTTCCAATTGAGATAATTTTAAATTCAAGCTATCAAATCATGAATAGTACATGATGTCTGCCGAACTACCATTGTCTACTAACACCCTTGAAATGACCACATCCTTCATCCTCATTTTGATCACCAAAGGATCATCATGAGGGTAAAGAACACCTGCCAGGTCGTTTTTTGAAAAACCAATCACTAGCTTCTCTTTGTTTACCTTCCTCGGACGATCATCCTCGGCCAGGTTTATTCGCTGAATGTATGAACAAGCTTGAGCCTCTCCGAGGTAAGCTTTTCTTTCTGCAGTAAGGTCTCCTCCTCCTGCATCTCCTCCTGTAATAACATTACAATCAAATGACCCAAAACGTATAGAAAATACCTCTCGTTCAGGTTTCCTTGGCTTCTTGGGAAGATCGGGGTCATCATCTGGATCCTCTTCATGGTCCCTCCTCTTTTTCTCCTCTGCCCGACGAGGAGATCTAGATCTCTCTCTAGTTCTATCATCATTCTTCCTTTCGCCTCTGCGATCTACATACTTTGATAATTTTCCTCTTCGGATGAGTGTTTCAATCTCGTTCTGAAGGGCTATACAATTTTTGGTCATATGGCCATGATCTTTGTGAAACTCGCAATATTTGGCCTTATTCCTCAGGTCGGGATTTGTCTTCAGTTTCTCTGGCCACTTGATTTCCTCGTTATTCCTGATTTCTTCCAAAACATGATTAATACTCATTTTCAATGGAGTATAATTATCATACTTCTTTAGGACTTCCAACTTCATCCTGTTATTCCTGGAATGTTTGTCACCACCATTACCTTTCTGATCTTTCTTCTTAGAGTTGTCGACCTCCACTTTAACTTCTTTATCCATATTCTTCTTCGCAGCCATAGCCTCCTCGGCATTCATGATTTTGGCCACCTTTGCCATCAACTCCGACATATTTTTAGGTGGATCTTTGGCCAAAGTGTAGTACAGCTTGTTAGGCAGCAAACCACTCATCAGAGCAGTGATTGCTGTCTTTTCTTCATAATCTATGACTTCCAACTTCTCGTTATTGAAACGAGTTATGTAATCTCTAGTACTTTCACCTGATTTTTGTCTAACACTTAGCAAGTGTGCTACTCGCTTTACCGGCTTTGCTCCAAAACAAAAAATGCCAATAAATAACTCGGCTAACTGAACAAAAGTTGAAATCTTACCCCGAGGAAGATTATTGTACCATATCTGTGCAGATCCGGTAAGAGTCCCCGAGAATGCTCTACACCTCATCTCGTCGGGGACAGCGTAGATATCTGCAGCAGCTTGGTATTGTTCTATATGAAGTACGGGATCTGTCTTTCCATCGTACTTGGGGGTCACTACAGGTGCTTTGAATTTCGACGGTGTAGGGAAATCCACAATGGCTTGCACAAAAGGTGTCCCTTGAACAAAAGCTCTCTGTAAGGGGTTCCTCGCCTTAGCCATTTCTCCCAGTCTATCCTCCAACCGTTGAATGGAACCTTTCCATGCTTCATTCCCTTCCTCGGGCCGCTTAGTCCGAGCAACTGATTGCTCTGACGTAGCTTCCTGAGATTTATCTCGACGAGTAGCTGGTCGCGATTGTGCTGATCCTTCTCTCAAACGTGATGGTGGTCGAACACTTCTCGATGGAGCTCTAGGTGGACTCATGTTTCTCCTTGGTCCTAACCGACTGAAAGGAGACTCCCTGCTTAATCTTTTCAAAGCGCTGGTTCTCTCCGGAGAAAGTGTGACACGTTGATCTGTATCCGTAGCCCGTATCGATGATGTTCGCCCAGGTTGATACGTAGAATCAGTAGACTCCCCATTGCGATATGACCCAGTACGTCTGGATTGTGACTGCCCACGATCACTCCTATACCCTGAATAGGTAGGTGCACCGCCTTGAAGAGTTTGAATGAGTTGCCTCACAGATTCTTGCATGGCGGTTTGTCCTTGAGCCAGATTCGTCATAATTCCAGCCAGATCTGGGGATGCAGATGGATTTGGAAGATTTCCAGTATTTCCAACATTTCGATTACTGGATTCTGTATTATCTGCCATTGGTGATAAATGATTTTTATGAGAAACGATAATAACAGTCGTGTTCCCACAGACGGCGCCAATCTGTTGATGTAAAAAACTAGATCGCTCTAATTTTTCAATCACAGATAAATAAATAAGACAAAGATTTTTAAAGTGGTTCGGCTAGGAATAAAGCCTACGTCCACTGTTATGTTATTGCTGAGTGTTTGTGGAATTCTTGATTACAAGTTCTCTCAAGAAATTTCGGTCCCCTTTGAATGAGGATGATACAAGGTATTTATAGCCTTGAGGCTGTACATGAAAGGTTCGATACATTAAATGACATACATATGAAAGGGTAATACATTTAATGCAGAGTGCGTGCCAAGAATATAAGCATTCAATGAATATCTGAACTGTTGATTATCTGGCAATTAATGATACGACCGAGATGCAGCTCGGACCGCCATAGCTGTTCGCTGATCAGGAGTTCCTCGGAACATTAGAGTACCTCGGTGCGTTAGAGTTCCTCGGTGCGATAGAGTTCCTCGGTGTGATAGAGTTCCTCGGTGTGATAGAGTTCCTCGGTGTATTCTCGTTGCTCGGAAAGAAGCATAGTTGGTCGGGAAATGATCTTCCTCGCTGCTATTGTGCCACGTAGATTGACACGTGTCTTCGTATTATTCGTCCACATCAGCATATTAATTTTGGTATCAACAGGGACCAAAGAAGAAATCATTTCATTGTAAATAGATATTACATCATTTTCATCCTCACTTTCAATATCTATTATGCAATGGGCCAAGTGAAGAATGGTTTGTTCCAAAGTAGGCACAAAGCCTACATTTAGTTCAAAACATTGCTCGACTTCAAAAGTCCTAGAAGCAAAATCATCATCGGACTCAAATAATAAATCCAACTCATGTTCCCAACGACGATTTTCTTCCCCATAACGGTTTTCAATTTTCTCATTCTCAAACATACGCAAGCCCTCAACAAAAGTCATAGGCCGACGTGCGGATACTTGAAAATGGAAACTTTGAAAATTACCATCGGACTTAAACGAAAACTCATTATTATAGGAATTTTGAAAACTATTGCAATTTGTTTCAAAATTCCTATTACAAGGAGGTAAAGGCCCAAAATCATTATCGTCATCATCAAAATAAATGCACTCCAAAGCTTAACTTTTGTAATACTCGCCCAAAGTCATTTTAGATGTTGCAATTTTTTGGGATTCTAAGAATTGACCAAAAGTCAAAGGTTTGCGAGCATTTTGAGAATTATCATAATGATTACTGAAATAATTGGAATAAGACATGTGTACCCCAAAAATGGCTCGAAGTGGCGAATTCCACAAAGATACGCGTGCGCGAGAAATTCAAGCGTTTCTAAGTGCTCAAATGTAGAAGTCCTGCAAAAAGGTTAGCCAAAAAAATACAAATAGAAAGAAAATATTATGAAAACCTAAATCAGATAAAGTCTAAAACAAACTCCACCCCAGCAATGGCTCCATTTGATAGGCGGGGTTTCTCCGCGGTGCGAGAGTCACCTATGGGCCTGTCGTTTTGAATTCGGCTCACCTGAACTGTACAAAAACCTAAACTTATGACTACACTCAACAGGTGAGTATAGAGGCCAAGTCCGGGTATCGAAAATCCTTAGAGATGAGTTGCTAGAATTAATTGGATTTAATATTCCTAAATAAAAGTGAAAAAAGGTTAATTACAAACTAAAAATTAAAAGATGTATAAAAGGGAAATATTAATCTAGGCGAGTGTAAATTAAACTAGATTAACAAAAGAGAGTAAAAACTATTGGTTGCGTCGAATATCCGTCATCTCAGTTAATTAGTATAAAAAGGTCACATGGGTCGATGAGTTATTATAAATACGTCTCGTTTCGACAGTTAATTGAATCAAGGGTTGTCACGCCCCTAAATTCGCATAAAATCCTAATAACATTTTGGAGTTAACAAATACCCCAAAAATTACGCACACAAGGTTGTAAGCACGGAACATACATGATATGCTCCATCAAATCTCCTAGGTGCAGTAACTAGGACAACGAGCCCGAACTAGACCCGTAAACTCCATCACCAAAGCAAAGCAACATGTCAACCTGGAATGAGTTAAATCTGGCACAACCTAGACTAATTTAGCTAGAAAGCATATTAAAAATGCTGTGAATAAACGCGATAAAACTACACTAGAAAGCAACTAAATCAAATCATGTAAAGAAAGCATGTAAACCTAAATTAGAAAGCATATAAATTAACTACAAAGCATGAATAAATGAAATACAAACTATAATAATGGAGAGGATAATGAATAGTGCAACTTACAACCCAAATGGGTGTCAAACCAAAGAGAAATGAAGAAGAACTCTCTAAAAACCCTCAAATCCAAAGCTATTCTAACCTAAAACGAATTATATAACTTCATATCTGATATTTACAAAAAAATTGATATTTATAGTAAGTGGAATTAAAATAGAAAAGAAAAGAGAAAAGAAAAGCCAAAATATCAGTTGGAAATAGGGGATCGATCGATCGATCAATTGATTCCTTGTGATCGATCGATCGATGGTGAAAAATCAAGCCCACTGTCTCCCCATGAGTGCCAAACAATGAAGGATCGATTGATCAATCCTTTTGATTGATCGATCGATGGCTACAGGTCTACACAAGTTCCCCCTGCTTTGGTTTTTATGTTTTTCTCCTCTGCTAAAATCGCCGTAACTTCTTCATTCTGAATCGAAATCGCGCACCGTTCGCTGCCACGTGAAGCTTGCGAGGAGAGATACAACTTTGGTGTATGTTGAGCCAGGTGCCCAAGCTGTGAAAAGACTAAAATGCCCTTAAACGTGCGACCGCGTACGAAAATTGGGCGAAATGCGTCCGAACTTCACACTTAGCATCCAAATACCTATAAAAGCTCAATTAACCCCCGCAAAATATGTTATCATAGAAATATGAAGTTATCTGGTTTAAGAGCATAAATATAGGGAATAAGATACTCGTGGGGGCTAAAATTCGTAGGTTCAAGGAATGAAACACGTAATATTTGCGTATTATCATATCCCTAACGAATGAACATAAAAAACATCCTTCACCATTTTCAAACAAAGCACAAACTTACAAACCTCTCTTACATGCACAACTTTTTTTATCAAGTTTTATCGTGCTTGGTTCATTTTAAGGATAGGATTGAAGTAAAAACACCCAACCAACATGTGATAAGGCAAGCACAATAATAATAAAAAATCATGCATGTGTGGAATAAAGGAAACTATGAGTCAAATATGTAGGAAGTAACACTTAATTACATCTTAATGACTCCAAACATTATAAAGAACATGGATGAATTTACATATTGTCTCAAAACACTATCAAACAGTCACATGAAAAATGGAATGATGTTGTGAATTGGTCATCCTAAGTGTTCATCCATAAACGGTGCAAACCAAAAATCTTATTGGATTTTTCAAAAAAATTATCAAAATAAAATCTTTTTGTATTTTTCAAAAAAAAATTTATACAAAAAGTACATGTCAACACACTAGCAAATATATAACATGAAACCTCAACTAGTGTTTGAAAAACATGCAAACACAATCATCTATATGATATGGCAAGAGAAGAATCATGTGCAAGCAAACGGGAATCAACTTGTTTAAAATCTAGCGTATCCAAAATTGATTTCCTAACCCAAATAGATTTGTAACGACACATGGGGGTTTGGAGAATCGAATTTATTCTTTTTTCAACATTCCTAGGTCCATTTAAAATCTTGTAACAAAAGCGCCTAAGATGAACTTGCCTATCGCAATGTGTGCAAGTGTAAATCGGGCGGTGTGTGTTACCTAAAGGTGGCCCTCTCATCAAATTTCTTGATTTCTCTCTCTGAATTTGCCTAGGTGGGTCTCTACTAATGATCCTAGGAGGTTCTCTTATGATGTTCCTAGGGGGCTCTTTCCTAATAAACTTAGTTGCCTATTTCTTAACAATCCTAGGAGGCTCTCTCACACGTGTGGGAATGGGTGCAACATATTTTTCAAGACAAATCCCACCCCTATCCTTTTTTATCTCGACGATGCCTAAAATCTTATCAAGTTTTTCAGACCTAGACTCGAAATCAAATTTCACCTTACTTGAATCTTTCAATTTCACCTCAAGTTCACCTATCCTAGATTCAAGTACACGTCTAGAATCCTAAAACTCTAAAAGCTCCTTTTTCATAGTCTCCATCAACACTCTAAGACTATCTCTCTCACCCTCGACGTACGCAAGCTTCTCTTTCAAAATTTTCTCATGTTCCCTAAGTTCTTCAACTAAAAAATCATTATTTTTAAGGCACACTCTTTCAATTTCAAATTTTCTTTCTTCTTGTTCAAAGATTCAGCATAAAGTTCATTGAAAGTAGTTTTCAAGTCATGTTCATCTACACTTTCATCCACACTCCCATCACCCTCACTATTAACACTAATCACATGGGTGGGAAGATATCGCCTACAAGCATAAAAAACATCTTCTTTTGAATCACTATCACTAAGGGTACAAACACAAGAAACCAATTTATTCAATTTTTTCTTTAAATTTATGGTACACTCATCTAACGTGTGACCAACACCCTCACAACAAGGACAACTCTCAGATTCGTTTTCAACAGAAGATTTAAAACAAGAGTTCGTGTGAATTTTACAATTAATTTTTTCAAAAATTTGACACCAAAGATCATCAAAACCACCAAAAGCCATTTTTGTGAAAAATCAAGATCAAAACACAATAACTTAGTTCAATAGGCTCTGATACCATTTTGTAGAATCGCTACAGCGGAAATATTGCGACTTCTCCAATAACATCCAATTTTAATTATTCCCAAATTTTAGTTAAACCCTAAAACATGGATCTAGATGATTTATCCAATAAAATAAAGCTTCCAGGATAAAACAAACAATTTCAGGAAAAATTCTCCAAAGGGGCAAAACCTTTTTATTTTCACTATAATTTGTAAAAATGGTTACACGGATTACAATGAAAATAAGTATGATAAAGAAGTACCCTCGGGTGTCGGTTTTGATGTCGTCGGTTGGAATCTCCCTCAGGAACTCCAGGGGGACAGCAATGAAAAAGAGAATGGCTTCTCCACAAATTACTCCAGATGAGTAAAAACGATCTTTATGAAAGTTTAATGATTCACATACATAGAAAGGAGTGTTTATGTGAATAAACAAGGTGTAAAATCTTAAAAAGTGAAGTCTGTTTCTGGAAAGTTTTTTACAGAGATCGTGTTGTGAAAAGACTTGGGAAAATGTGTAGAAGGTACACTGGTATTTATACATAAATCGAGGAGGTGATGTCGCTCGAACGAGATAGACATCTCACTCGAATGAAGTACACTTGTCGTTCGAACGACTTCGCGTGAGATGCCGATCTCGCTCGAACGACAGTGCTAGCTCGTTTGAACGAGCTTGTCGGCCGAAGCACTCCACTTTTGCACTTAGAAAAAAATTTGCTTTTGATAAAAAAATATTTCAGACTTCAAAAATTATTTTCTAAAAAAAATTCCAAATATTTATGCAAATATAAACAACTCCAATAAATCAATTTACCAATAATGCGTAGTGGAGTAGTGGGAAACAACTGAGGGGCACGTTGCATATAGCATAACACACGTGTGAAGATGATGGATGCATGGATTCGGATCTAGGCTGTCGTGGATGATCGTTTTGACGTGCCGAATGTAGCGGTATCAGACGTACAAACTGTGATCTAGGAAAAATAGAAAATTCCTAGATTCTACCCCGAACATTTATAAAATTATTTACTTACATATTCTAATTTTAGTGAGTTTTCATTTTGGCACGTAGAGGTCACCGTGGGTGTTTCCCAAATTGGGTGGGGTTTTACCATGTTAAAAATTACTTGTGCAGTTCCTCATTTTCTCATCACCTTCTTCTAAGCTAAGCTGATTTAATAGTTTAAGTTTTGTTTTTCAAAACTTGTTGATTCTAGACCTGAAATAACTCGTTCAAACTATTTTGATAATCATTTTGAACACATCTTGTGTTAAGTTTTGTTTTAATTAAAATACTTTCTTCAATAAACAGTTTAGAGCCATTTTAACAGTTTATTCATGTATTAAACGTCTTAAGTGGCTTTTTTTTCACCCCCGCCTCCAAAGGTGGCCCTAAGGGGGTCTCTAAAATCCCTCTCAAACTTTCTTGCATGGAAGATCCATCCAATATTTCCTTATTCTCCACAAAATCCTCTTCATCATCAAGAACACCCCCTTCAAGCACCCATCAAACATAGTAAGCTCCTTATCTTCTTTACCTAACAAGTTATCCTAGGGTTTCTACAAGTTTTTGGGTGCTTAGATATTGTATATAATGGAGAAATGAAGGCTTAGGAGCGTGGGAATGTGGTGGAAATTATTTGGGACATGAGGGTTTTCCCTCATTGGTCCAAAGCTAAAGAGAAAGAGAGTGTTTAAGTCTGAAGGAAAAACAGAGTGTGTATATGGCCACATACGGTTTTCTTTCTCTCTTATACCCAAACTATAAGACTTTGGGGTTTAAAAAGAAAAGTTTTACATTCACAGACAATCCCATATCAGGTATAAATAAGCCTACGATTAATAACGCTTGTAGATCAAATGACAAAATGGAGACATTGTATAAAAAAACTCGTCCCGCCCATTCCATATCTGAGACCCCCGGTCGACTAGGCTCTTGGGGAAAAAATCTTCTCTTTTCTTATTTTTTACCACATGAAGTATATATATATATATATTTTAAGACTCTAAAAACTTGGTCAAATAATTATTATAGCTAAAGTAAAGCCTTGTAAAAATTGCGCAAAGTTCCACCTTGTTACGTTGTGTACCGGCACCATATCACTTTATATTAATCGTGTCCATGTCACATTCGTTCCTCGACCAATTCACGTTGTACTCTACCAATATATTAAGTATAATCATTTGAACCTTAATTTCCTTCCATGCGGACCATGCAATGTGGAATTTTCATTTTAAACACGACGTGCGACATGGCACCTTTATGTACAATTCACCCTATTTCCTTGTGCATATGTTTCTCCAGTAATTTCCTCGGTTAAAATATTCAAATTTTGAACAAAAATATATATTTTTAGGGCGGAGTATTACAATTGATAGTAACCAAACCGAAGGTCAATCTTTGAAAACCTACCCACCTCCTGCAACTGATCGAACAAGTCGTCAAGAGGCATAGGGTTCTTTTTCTTTACTGTTACCCCATTCAACAGCCTATAGTCGATGTAGAGTCAAAGAGAATTATCCTTCTTCTTTACAAATAGTACCGAGGCTGCCTATGGTGACACACTAGGGAGAATAAAGACCTTACTGATCAAATCCTCTAGTTGAACCCTTAGCTCTCGCAACTCCATTATGCCGATCCTTTGAGGTGGTATAGAGATGGGTAAGACGCTCTGATGCACCTATATGGTAAAATTCGCCTCCTGGTGCGGAGGCAACCCAGGAAGAACCTCTAGGAACACGTCAGGAAACTTTCACACTACCAGGTAATCTAACATCATAATTTTTGGCTCAGCGTGAGCCACCAAACTACTTAACTATCCAAAATACCATTTTTTTCTCCCTCATGATAGAAAACTTACAAGGATAATCAATGACCTACTCACTAGTAAAGTGATGAAGAAACCGGTCTGAATTTGATACTAAGACACTGTGTTGATGTCATTCAATGGTATCTTCGAAACATAACAACTAATCCATACCAAGGATCACCTCGGACCCGTCCATGTCCATAAAGATCAAATCATACTCTGGGACATGGTCTCTAGCCACGATCATACATCTATAACAGAACCTATCAAGAACTATACTGCCATTAATCAGAAGACCTATGAAGATAAGAGGATGAAACTACCTGACCTAGACCACGGCTACTCTACCCCTGGCTTTGACAAGAGTCATCCACACTATGTCTCGCGAGCTGCTGGTAGCCCAATGATAAGTGCTACTAGGTGGGTCTTGTATAACTAAAACTCTGGCCCAACACAAAATTAATAGTCTGTTGACTACCCTGCTGATTGTTTGAAGCTCGCTATGGGAAATATCTTTTTAAATGACCGGGGGACCCACAAGAAAAATAAGTCCTCTTTGTGGGGGGATATAGGAATCTTATCATTGGTGCACGGAACAGATGAAGAACTAACCCCCATGGAAGTCTTTAGCTTTACAAAGAAGCCTCGAGCCCCGCCTCGAGACTTCTTGTGATGACCTCCCTGAGACCCACTCAGATCCCTCTTTTTCTCCCGGATGTCTTTTCCATCCTCAGCATTAAGCTCTAATCAAATAGCCTTGTTCATTGTAGACCTAAATTGAGCAGATGCCTACCTATCGGAATCTGTTGTATACCCAAGTTAAGACCCTTAACAAACATTCTTGTTTTTGCAGTCTCATCTTTTAGAGAACAATCTATATTCTTACACAAGCTCTAAAACCTAAAAAATACACATTCAGGAAGTCTTCCCAATATCAACTGGGAAAACTCATCCTCCTTGGCATCATTAAATGCTTGGGGAAGCTACCGATCAAAGGAGGCAGTTCTGAAGCTACCCCAGTCTATGGCTTAAGTAATACTGGTACAATAGGCACTCCACTAGTGTTGGGCTTGCTCCGTGAGTTAGAGCGTAGCGATCTTAACTTTATGCCCAATTGGTACGTCATTGGTTTCATCAAGCCACTCCTCTGCAACATTGGGAAACTTTCCCCATTAAAGGTGTGTGTGTGAAGCCTCTTGAACTCCTTAAGGATATAGGGGAAGGTAATACTCTCGACTGTACCACTGCGGTTGGCCCGTTGCTCTGTGTGGGGGAGTCGGTGAGCTAACGCCCGACTTGATCCATGCGTCTAAGCTCATTTATGCCCGGCCCACTAGCTATATCATGATGTGGAGGCATTCATATAAGAAAGGAGAGTTCAACACACAATGATACGAACCGAAAGCGATAGCGAAAGCGACTTACTAAATAGTAATTAAAGCATTAACTAAGAAGGAACGCATACGAAAAGCGTACTAACGCATATGAAAAGTGTACTAAGAAAGCATAAACACTCTGTCACACCCGAGGATCCTATTGCTCTGATACCATTTGTATATCTCTAACCCTGGTTTGTCTCACCGTTGTGTCAACCCACACTGAGTCAAGGAGTTAAAGGGGAATGGGGAAGTTCAATTTAATTACTTAAGAAAAACCCTTTCAATTACACCAGTTATTAAAGATTAATTTACTGTTTTTAAGGTTGAAAAGGGTGGCCACTTTAAGTAATTAGGTTAATATTAAGATTTATTTATGAAAATCCAATTTAATCCACCTTATTAATTAACTAAGAAATAAAACATATCCATCCCTATATTATTACAAACCATGGCCAAAGGCCCGAATAAAAGTGTTTAAAGTCCTGAATAACAAATATTTCATAAGGTAATTTGAATAAAATTATAGAGCACTAATGATGTTGATTGCCCTCTGAGGCCTTACCCGCGTCCTTTTCGGCATCCCTACTCGAGGTACCTCGGTGAAGGTGGGGGTTTTAACATAAAAAGAATGGGAGAGTGAATGCTTAGCAGGGTAGGTAATACTAAGATATACGTTTTCTATAAAAATAATACACATATAACATGTATTTTAATCAATTCGGAAAATGTTTTACAATTTAGCTAGTATTAATGAAGCTACTATACAATGGACCCGAGCAATGAGCTTATATTCACACTTAACCATTTTACACCACCCTTTACCAAGTTTAGAGAAAAATTGATAGCATTTCATCCTTTAATTTCCTTTGATCACATTCCATTTGCTTGTCTTACTTATTCATTTTCATGCATAACCATTATCATTTATATTTTCTATTATCTTTTCGCGAAATCTTCCAATAGCCATATACTTTAACAGGATCCACAATGTCGACTATGCTACCATATGCTCTGGCTAATGTTTTGGGTCTTTCACCCTAGGGCTCCGGGCTCTCCTTAATTATCTCGATGTCATCCAAGTCCTCATTAATGTGTTTTAACATATTTACCAATGTCCACATTATTCCAACATTTTACCATTTTTGCAGTTTATTTCATCATCTCAACTTAACAACGTGACATTTTATCCACTTTATTCATTTTCACTAAAAATCGACCGACGACGTCTAACGAGGAAATCCAACCATTAAGACTCTCAAATTTGTCAAAATTTCCATTTTACCCTTTCTTTTGTAATAAATTTTTGAGAACATTATTAAATCATCTTGGCACTAAAATTAACTTTTCCTTTTCCAAACAACCTTTTTATGGTTTTATGTTAAAAATCATGTTTATCACTTTATGTTTTACCACATAAAATATATTTTATCATTCAAGGCCATTTTTAACCCCATGTTCATAACTTGCCCTACTATCATATGTGAATTAAATGATCATTTTCTTCATTCTAACAATATTTACAACATGTATTTAGGGATGTTTTTCTACATTTAATTATTTCCCATAAAACTCATTTCATCATAATTTATCATGTCCTTGGCGAATGTAACAGGCTATGTGGAGGTTGATGTTTTGATCATACATATATTCAGTTGGTTTTCATCTCACAATGGGGAGACATGGATGACTTGATTTATTAAATATTATGGTATGTGGATAAACAATGGCATGATTGTGTAGTTATCCCCCATTCTTTTATGTGTTCATGTTATGAATCCATTAGGCACGAAACTCGTGTAAATTTACTCATAGAGGCATGTGAATTTCTCTAATGATTTAAGACTTCGTGTCGTTTGTTAGAAATATATATGTGTGTATAGTCCAGTAATGTACATGTTGTAGGAAGATCATTGTATTATCACATTATTATGTTATTGTTCATATTCTAATTATTTGTGTTACACAAATGGTGACTATACTCGACTATACACTGGGTCTATAAATGAGATTTCATAATGATTTAGTTTCAAAGTAGTATGCGATATCTTACTTAATAGTCTATGAGTTGGGACTTATATGTATTATACGTGGTTTGGTATGGGACACTTGTAGTATATTATTGTACTCATGTTGCGGGGTGAGATGTCATTCTCATGTGAGTGTTAATGGGTTGACATGATTAAATAAATGAATTGTATGTTATTACTATATCGATATAGTAAGTTATTTATTGCAACATTCGAGCTCTAACCATTTTTTATTTAAAAACCTTATCCGAGTATTCGTAAGAAAATGAAGTTGCGTTGTGTAGTTAGACTTTTTATCTTCATTTTCCAATTATTCCACTATTAGTTTAGGATGTTATTTAATTTCGATACTTATGTATCTATTTGTATTCAAAGATTTGTTATGGAATTTTGTGGCCTTTGAGTTATTTATATTTAGTATTTAGACAACCGACTATTTCCATTCAGTGTGTAGACTTATGACTATTGTGGTTTATATTCGAGAAAGTTTATATTATCATTTTTCTTTATTTATTTATCATGTCATGTGGATGGTTTATATTATGTTGTTACTGTAAGATGTGGTTTTTTTGAATACAATTAGTATCAAGCGAGGTGTAACCCCTTATCAAGACTGAAATTAATACTCAAGACAATATTTAATAATGATAATAAATGGGGGCAAGAGAGATAATAACATTCAACAATCAAGGTAGTATTAAATGAGATCATTACACCATGAATGCATTGCAAATATAATAAATAAATGAGACCAATGAGTAATTTGGTCGAAGGGATAAAGAGACAAGACTCTAGTCACAATAATGGTAAGGAAGGAACTTCAAGCTTAGTTGGTGCTCAATAATGGGGATGGGAAGAATGTTTGGACAATTAATGTTCTCACAGAGGCTCTCTTATATGAGTGAAATCCAACAACAATTATAAATCAAGATTTTCGTGCCCGTAAACAATTTGGTTGGTCTACTTATATGGAGGCAAAGTTATTCGAGTAACCTCTTTGGTATTAAATGTGATTGATCGATCATTAAATGCTAAAATACCGTATCATTAATGTCAAAGGTATTGCATTAAATGCATGGGATATTGTATTTTGGCGGGAGCTGCCCAACCAGTTAGAAGCATGGGGGCATTAATGAGGACATGATGTGGTAGTTAAAAGTCTTGCCCTAGAAAGCTTATGAAATCAGATCTGGTTAACTAGGCCTTCCATCCTACGGATAAACCCATTTGAGCGTGATAACTTCAAGTTCTTTAATGCCAGACATTATGACATCATAAAGTAGGTGAACAATGACCCCACTAGATGTGTGGTCACATCAATCGAATGAATGATTTATGGTTTTAATGTTGCTCGACTGGAAGGTAGATCTAGCATTAGGTATAGTGTTTTTTGGCTAGGAACTATCTCTAGTCAACAAATAAAAGCTTGGGGTTCCTCCTAATAGGTTGAAGTCATGGTAGCTCGAATAGAAGTAGATTGAGAAACCATTTGTACTGAGTGAAGTTTTTCCCAAATGTGCCAAGAGGGTTGGCTATTACTTTCCCAAGGTTTACTTGCTCCAAATCCTCCAAACCATGTCCCTGTGAGGTTCCCAATAAGAGGTCATTCGATAGAGCATGTGAGCTCTCCCATGCCCTGCTAGGCATGGTCCTTTTAGGGTACCAAAAAATATCGCCCATATTACAAAGTATGCTTGTTCAATAAGTAGAGTGAAATATCAAATTCATTCTACTTCATATTAAAAAATATTATCATTCGAATAACTTTTATTCTTCGAGAGGGGTCGTTCGAGGATTGTTTGTGGAGGGTCTTCGTGGGAAGTCCTTTGAGAGGTCTTTGTCTTCCTTATTTAGTTGCTAAGTATAGGATCAACTCATATAATAAACATTTTTTAAGGACTCCCCCTATAGTTTCTTATTTTGTTAGTTGTTTGATGTTGAGAATGCTATAAATTGATTTTCATGCCATATCTTTGGCGTATCGAAAAGACGTACTGGCACGTGAAAAATATAAGGGGTCACAGATTTTTTAAAATTGGTTTGATGGACCTTAGAATACCAATTTGGATGATTATATAGGCTTTGTATATGTCTATATATCGACCCTACATTCAGTTGGTCAACCATATGGCAAGTGAAAGAGAAAGGAGGATTTATCCATCATGTAAATCTTAGTATATCATTACGCCATGGTATGATTGAATAGTGATTTCCCCTTGACCTTGTGAATGGATGTTCTCTTATCCATTAGAGTGTGACTTCTTAAGATTGACCCAATATAGGTATAAGAGGATTCCCCGAAGAATGGATCCATCGTGTGGTATTATTATATGTAGTTAGTCTAGTATAGGACGTATTCAACTATGGATTTTGTTTGTTCTACTATTATGAATGTGATGAAAGTATGTATCTTATTACGAGTTAGTATATAGGTACAATGGATGGTTATTTCACTATATAGATCTATATTGCTATATTGTGACCTTAGGGTGAGGTTGGGTAGCTTACTTCATAGTTTTGGTACTTGGACTTATACGTGGTAGTTTCTACCTTAAAACATGAGGGGTTATTTTCGAATATGATGAGTACAGGTGGAATGACATGAAATGTAAATCAATTGCATTTAATACTGTTAAAATATAGTAAGATACTTCTTGCATTTGTTGGGGTTTAACCCTTGATATTATAAAAAAATTAGGAGTTAATAATCCAAAACAGTAGACATGAGCAATCAAACTTGTATATTAGATAATTAGACAATTATCTATCCTTAGTGTAGAATTTATTATTTCCTTTTAGTATTTCCAGTTGCATCATACTCTCAGATTATTCTTATTCATTTATGTGATATTGTTTATGGATTCACTTGCATTCTAGGATTATTTATTGATTCGATTTTGATATTATCCAGTATAATGGGTTTTATTTAGTTATATGATTCATTTTTTAGAGGCTCACAGTTACTATATCATTTTTTTATTGAATCCTTTATATATAGTGTCATTCATGGTTTACTATATTAATTTATGTATTATGGTTATTAAGAACAGTATAAATTGTTTAACGTCCTTTCTCTTCGGTGTTAAGGCTTGGCTACCTGATACGTACAAAAAGAGGGGGTGTTTGAGTATGTATAAGAGCATCACAGGTTCTAATATCCTAGGTTCCTTGCAATTCTTGTTACACTTTGTGTTGCATCCTTTGATATTATAACCCTATTGTTGGGTTCTTTACACTCTTTTCATATGATCATTATCTATTAAGAATTCCTTTGTTTTCCAATTATATTGAAGTCAATGGAGGTAGGATAATTTAGGAAACTACAACTAGGGTTGTCCACCGGGAGACTATGTCAGACCAACCACAATATCAGACATCACTAACGACATTGACACTAATATGATGCAGGCACTCATAACCATTGTATGAACTAGAATTCAACATCTTCAGTGGGTTATCCCAACTCCACCATTGACTTTATCCCTGTAGAGAGCATGTGGGGCCTTTGCTAAAGGTAACCTGACAAAGTTTTTAGAAGCCACGACATTCTCATGGCCCATTAGTGGAGGAAGGACATAAAGAGATACTTGAGGATAGTTAAGTGCAATGATATTCAGAGGAAGACCACATCCATCTTTAAATTGGTGAGGGATTCATTGCAGTGGTGGGAGTCTACTACCATAGTTTAGTAGAGGAGTACTATGACCGTTTCAAAGTTATAGATAAAGTTTGAAGCTAAATGCGTTCTTCGGTAATACAAATTAATAATAAGAGAGAATTTTTAAGGTTATAGAAGGGTGATCATACAATCATTTAGAACGATAGGGAATTTCCAGCCTCACATTACTTGCACTCTAGGAGGTGGACATCGATACTAATATGATGAAGTAATTAAATGGGGGAATAACTTAGAGCATCAAATACGTGCTGATGGGGAACTTAGCTTACACCACATACAATCGGGTGGTAATTATTTCTTTGATACATTCCTAGGATCATTACTAGATTTAACAACTGGAGGGGGAGAAGAGGTCCATCGGGGACATGTCTAACTAAACTTACAAGAGAGGAGGCAATGCGAGAGAGTCTTACCATATACAAGAGTCCCACCAACCTATGGAGATACAAAATGAATCTCATCTCCCTAAGAGATACCATGGGTATGATGATTGTTGTTATCACGGCTAAGGATGACATACTCACTAGGGTTAGTAGGGTAAAGTCTAGTGGGGATAACAATTAGGTAAGCAACTGCATGCAACTTTCCCCGGCACTTGTTTCACTTGTGGGTACATAGGACACATGTCTAGGAGGTTTCGTAATGTAAATCAAGGTGCCCAAGGTCATAGAGGATAAAAGAGATATTAGTCACTATAGATCCAGTTGTGGTCATTCAAGCCTTACTAGCTCCACTAGTGGACCAATAGCAACACAAACCACAATTAGAGTATGGGGATGTGTATCTTATTAGTATATGGGGTACGCAGGACCAAGGCATTAATTGAGGGTACGTTTATTATTCATGAGTTCTTGGGAAGTATTTAATTTGATATTGGGGCTTTTCACTCATTTGTTAGTAGGCATCAACTAACAAGGATGTTAGACTCAACATCAATAATTTTATTACATATGGATTCATCATTAGGATGGGGTACGTATACATCATGTGTTTCACGATATAGGGAGGATATTGGTAGGCTAAAATTTGTGCTCAATGTTTTTATTTTCATATGTCCACTTACAATGTCATCTTGGGGATGGATTGATTGTCCTAATATCATCCAAGTGAGGATTGTATCCTAAAGTCCTTAGTTTTTTCCATTTTAGGGTAGTAAATTTACTTGATTGCGATGCCACAACAAAAGGGAGGGTGAAGTATGCATATTTATTACACAGAGGTAGATACTCCAAGCAGAGTCACTCTGTCGTCAGATTACAATCTAGTCGTTTAGGATTTTTTTTTGTGTCTTTTAGGAGATCCCTAGGTTACCACTAAGTGGAGAGATCGAATTCGTTTTGTACTTAGCTCTGAACATGATGTTGATAGCCCGAGCAACGTATGTGTGGTGCCATTAGATATGAAAGAGTTAAGAGAGAAAATTCAGTAGTTTCTCTGACATGGGTTTATTTAGAGGAATACTTAACCACAGGGAGATGTTGTTCTTTTTGTGAACAAAAAGTATGGATCAATGAGATTGTGTGTGTACTAGAGAGAGTTAAACAATGTCGTGATATGAAATAAGTATCCTTTCCCCCCCATTAATGATGTATTCAAATAGTTAAGAGGTTCCTCTTACTTTTATAAGTTTGATTTGCGATTTGGTTTGTAAGGACATATTTTATTAGTCTTGGTTTACATTAGTGTATGGCGTATACCGCTAAAATCGTTGAAGATTTATTCAAGACCTATCATGCATTAAGATGGATCCGGATATCAACGTACTTCAACAAAAAAATCCTCTGCGAGATAAATTTTGGTATGGTTGTGTTTTAGTTCCTTTACGATTCATTTAAAATATTGGGATAATTTTTCTAAGTGTTGGAAAAAATTTCTAAACTATTTTTAATCAGTTAAGGGTTTGTTTTTTGTCAAATGGAATTTTTCTAAGTGTTGAGGCGAAGTAATTTGTCGATCTAGTCATTCGAGCAACCTGTTAATGTCATTTAAATGACATATGTATCTCCCGTGAAGCCTCATTCGAGCGACACGTATCATCATTCGAACTACGTAAGGATTTATTTTAAGCGATCTATCGACTCAAGTTTTTTATATAAAACATGTTAAATCAGTCATTGTTGCAAATTGCAAAATACTTTGGGCCCGTTTGGTTCTCTATTCAGAAAATTCGATTTAAACACTGTTTTTAAATACAGTTTTAAAATTCAGTTTTTTGTGTTTATAATTATTGGTGTGCGTTTGGTAAAGTTGTTTTTAAATACAGTTTTTTGAAAATTTGACAAAATTGACAAATATGTATATTTATATCATACAAATGCGTGTGTGTGTGTGTGTGTGTATATATATATATAATTAAACTCCACAACATACATCATTAAATGTACATGTATATAATTTATGATGTATGTATGTATGTATACATTCATGTATCATGTATGTATGAAAGTTTTATGTATGTTTATATGTACATACATATATATATAACATACCTCATTAAATGTACATGTATATAATTTATTATGTATGTATGTATGTATGTATACATACATGTATCATGTATGTATGAAAGTTTTATGTACGTTTATATGTACATACATATATATATAACATACCTCATTAAATTATATACATGTACATTTAATGAGGTACACATACCTCAGTAAAATGAACATGTATATAATTTAATGATGTATGTTATATAAATTATATACATGTACATTTAATGAGGTACATGTACATTTAATGAGGTATGTTGTGGAGTTTAATTATATATATATATATATATATATATATACATTCATACATCATAAATTATATACATGTACATTTAATGAGGTATGTTATATATATATGTATGTACATATAAACATACATAAAACTTTCATACATACATGATACATGAATGTATACATATACATACATCATAAATTATATACACGTACATTTAATATCATGTATTTTTAGGTATATTTAATGAGGTATGTTAGGGAGTTTAACTCTCTCTCTCACACTCTCTCTCTCTCTCTCTCTCTCTCTCTATATATATATATATATATATATATATATATATATACACATATTTATAATGATGTCGCATATATAATTCACTATAAAATTATATACATACATGAATTGATAATATTTTTTAATACATATGTACTATATGTATATTTTATATTATTCCATACATTAATAATATATGTATAAAACTATATATAAGTATCATGTATCTATTGATAATATTATTTAACTTTATATTATTCCATACGTAATTTTGTGTATATGTACATATATATTTTTTATTTATAAGAATTACACACATTAATGTATTATGTATGTATATTATATATTAAGGTATAATTGCTTTAAAATATTAAGAATGAATAATTCTGAGTTGAAAAATAAAAAAAACAGATGTTATAAAACACCCAAAATCTGTTTTCTGAAAAACTTGATTATAACACAGGAATATTATAATTCTGTGTTTAAAAACAGGTTGCCAAACGAAGATTTTTATCAGAATTGTATTTAAACACAGAAAACAGAATTATAATTGCAAACCAAACAGGCCCTTTGTCTTCTTCAATTTAGAGTTCAAACCTGTGTTTTCCAATACATAAAAACCCCAATAGATTAGTGAATTATTTTGGAACCAATATACGATCTTATTGAAGTTCCTCATGTAGATAGGGTAAATCTACGGCTGACGACTGTGTGTCATTTGGGAGTGCTTGTGGGTATTCTTTGCTGATTTTAAGTTGTGTATTCGTGTGGGCTGCTGTGGTTGTTCCATTGACAAAAAAAGTTTTGTATTTTTCTTACACTATTTATGGATGGAAATTTAAGCATGACCGAGTCACAATTGTATTCCTTATCCATGTGACTATTTGATAGTTTTGATATGCTTCATCATTTCATTTTTGTGCTTTTTAATATTTGGAGTTATTAAGATGTAATTTTAGCGTACAAAATTAACTCGACGTAAAATCTACCATTTGAAAAAAGCCCGAGAAAAAATTAAAGCAATAAGAAGATAAATATGCCAAAAATTAGGCCAATAAGGTTTCTATAAGGAGAGAAAAATAGATCACTTCAAAAGAAAAAATAAATTCATTATTATTTATGAGGGTGTTCAGATGGAAAAGTAATCAACGGGTTTTCACGTCCTGACATAGTCTTGAAAAAGAATTAAATAGTTTTAGACACTATTGGTTTGGAAATCATGTTAGACTTTGATGTGTCGATTTGACAGAGTAGATGTCATATAAATTCATTTTTTGACACCTAGGGATGATTTTGAGATCATTTATTAGGACTATCTGTATATATCGTGCACATATGTTATGAATGATTGCATTGATTTTCCTATCGAATTTGTCCACACCCATTCATTTCGTTTCCACGATTTGATTATCTTAGTGTAAATTCATGGTGAGCGATTTTTGTAAAATTAGTTTTAGCATTTTTTTTTGAAAAAATTTAAAAATCAAAATAGTTTGTGGAATGCTTTTGGGTATATCTTGGATGATCGTAGTTGTTTGTTTTTCTTATCGTGACACTCCATGTTTATTATTGGTTATTATTTTCCTTGTATATTTGGGAAAAATAAAAAGGAGGATAACGAATTATGATTTTATGGGGAGTTTTTATTATGGGGGAGAATTGAGATTGACTTTGTTTGATTATGTTTATCTCATTTCAAACTCGATACGTCACGAAGGTATTTGTTTCTTTTCTCATGCGTGTGGGAACAAAATTGAAGATTTATTTGCACATCTTGATGATGACAAAGAAGATTTCAAGTTGAAGATTTTTTAAGAAAGTTTAAATATGCAAGCCTTGACATTTTTAATACCTTTTCAGTTTTGGGTTCATGGGTGGTATTAGATTTGTATAGGCATTTTAATTTAATAATTCAGATGTTTTTAGTTTGTACTAGCATAGATATAGGGGGAGATTTGTAAGGACATAGTCTATTAGTCCTGGTTTACATTACTATATGTCGTATACCACCACAACCATCGAAGATTTACTCAAGAGCAATCATGCATCAAGACGGATCTAAATATCAATATTCTTCAAATGAATAACCTCTGCGAGATAAATTTTTGTAAGGTTATGTTTTAGTCCCTTTACGGTTCATTTAAAATATTGGGATAATTTTTTAAGTGTTGAAATTTTTTTATATACTATGTTTTATCAGTTGAGGCTTTGTTTTTCGTTAAATGGAATTTTTTAAGTGTTGAGGCTGTATGGGCACAAATTTCCAATTGAGTCTATATGTAGTATTGGCTTAGTTCTGGACAAAACCATTTGAGTCATAGGATAGAAGTTTTCTCCTATCAAGCCTATGATGTTTGAAGAAGTTGAAGACGTAGCGGCCCAGATTTGTAGTTTCATCCTTACCGAGTTTAGTGCCATGTTTCTACATCAACAAAAATTGGATTCCAAGGCTCCAAAGGTATGAATGATTATATATATATATATATATATAGGAGCTTGGAAATTTTGTTGCGTGTATTTCATAAATACTTTTTATTAATTTTTATTTTTAGAAAATCTCTTTAGAAACTTTTTTTCAAAATTTTTTGGGCTTAAAAATGAAAAACAATTTTTTTTTATTTTCGTTCGAATTGTTGTTTAAACGATATTGTCGTTCAAATGAGAAATTGTACGAGTCTTCTAACGGGTTTAAGCAATCTTTCTCAGACTCGTCGTTAGAAACTCGTTCGAACAAAGTCGTTGGAACGAGATATCAAACGAGTTTTGCGCCCTAAACTTTGAATTTTTGTTAGAAGTGGTTCGAACGATGTCGCTCGAACGAGAAAAGTCGTTCAAACGAGAACGCGTTAGTTTTTGGCAAGTGTTAGTTTTTCCCTCTAATTTTTCCCACTTCTTGTCCCCACTACTTTTGCCAGTTTTAATCACTTCGGGCAACAGTTTCTTAAAGGAATTTTCCATACTTCCAAAGTGGGTTTTAAGAGAAAAATTTATCAACCAAAAGTCATCTTTAATGTGTTGAGTTTTATGGATTATTTTTTTCCAAAAATACATATACACCCATAGTTTGTTTACTTCCAAGTTCATATATATATATATATATATATATATTTCTTGGAGTGTTTGTTTGGCACCGGGTGTTCTCTGCACCAACAAGAAGAGAAGTTTGGGTTCGTTCTCTACCCATAAAGTAGAAGAAATTTGTGTTGCATCTTTGTCACATGGCGAAAGGCACCATGTGTGGCTGACGGTGGGTTGTGCCTCCATTGGTCGACTCCAAGAATGCAATGGATGTCGTGGTTATCAAGTAGACAGAGGTATATTGAAGAAGAAGCTTCGGGGCTTGAAAGGAGTCACGTTGAGTGTTGTAAGTCTTTTGTTTTGTAATTGTAAAACCGTATCTAGTGGATTTGTTAGGCTAGGATCGTCCGAGTTTTTTCCCATTTGGGTTTTTCTCGTAGATCGCCGCATAGTGAGATTATTTATTTTTATCTTGCAGAAGTCACCTTACATGCATGCTAGGATAATCAAGATAAAAATTGGTTTAAATCTAACACTTGTTTAATTTGGTGCTAATTTAAGTTTTGATAACTTGGGTAATTTTAATTTAATTCTTGTCCATAATTTAATTTGATAAAATTTGGTTTGGCCTATATTGAAAATTAGAATAAATCATTGTTCGGCAAATTTTAGGACTTGGGTTGAATTAATTTGTTTGAGTAGTTTAATTTCCCTTTAAGTTTAATTTAATTTTAATTTGAAGAAATTAAAATTTGAAGTTTGTTTTTGTTTGAAATTTAAATTGATATTTTAGTTGGAATTTAATTGAACCATCACATTAATTCTTAGAATTTAAAATTTTGGTGCCTTGTGTTCAAATCGAGGCAAAGAAATTTGTCTCTCCGGTCGTTTGATTGACTTGCTAATGTCGTTCAAATGACATATGTATCTCGTGTGAAGCCTCGTTCGAGCGACATAAGGATTTCATTTGAGCGATCTGTCGACTCAAGTTTTTTATAGAAAGCGTGTTAAATGAGCCATTGTTTCTTAATATGACCTAACGTTTTTCAGAACCACAAAACTTCAAACTACAGAATGCTTTGTCTTTTTCAATTTAGGGTTTAAACCTTTGTTTTTCAATTCACAAAAATCCCAATAGTTTGGTGAATTCTTTTGGAATCCAATATACGATCTTGTTGAAGTTTCTCATGTAGAGAGGGTAAATCTATGGATGATGACTATGTGTCATTTCGGAGTGCTCGTGGGTGTTCCTTGATTATTCCAAGCTACTTGTTCATGTGGGCTACTACGGTTGTTCCATTGTTGACTCTAGGATGCATGTCTATGTGAGTATCTACGTGATATTCATTTTAGATTCTATTGTGTATGTAAGTTTCGATTTATTCTACATAGTGAAATAAAAAGGTTTTCCCTTTTGGGGTTTTTTTCTAAAATCAGTGTGTCAACAATTTATGTATGTTGGTTTGGTTTTACCAACGTAGATGTATGTTTTAAGGCTGAATTAAATTGTTTTAAAATTTTGACTCCAATTAAATAAGCTTACAATTGGAATTCGCGAATTAGGTTTAATCAATATCACATAGCATTCTCAAATTGTTATCAGAGCTTATTTAAGAGATCACCACATTCACATGGTTATCATATTTTGATCATTCGGGGGTAGGATGTGTTGAAGACAGCGTTTCTGCCCCATTATGGGTTATATGAGTTCATGGTTATGCCTTTTGTCTTGACAAATGCTTCAATAATGTTCATGGGATTTATGAGCAGGGTGTTCACAATGTTCTTGGATTATTTTCTTTATCGTTTTGATTAATAACACCTCTGATTTATTCTTGGACGGAACACGAGCATGAACAACATTTGAGGGTAGTCTTATAGATCGGGCAAGGCCACCAAATATATGTTGCGTTTAAGAAGTGTGTATTCTAATTAAGGGAAGATCATCTCTTGGGTCACATTATAAACGAGAGGTAAATTTTAGTGGGTACGAGTAAGGTGTCTATAGTTTTGGAGTGTGGATAACCCACGACACCGTCAAAGGTTCGCAGCTTATTGGGTTGTGCAGGGTACTATAATAGGTTCATATGTGGTTTCTTAAATATTTTCGGGCCCTTAACTAACTTGAAAAATAAGTGGGTACCATTTGTTTAAGATGAGTTTTTCTAGCATGCTTTTAATGAGTTAAAAGCTATGTTGACTTTAGCTCTAGTTTTGGCATTACCATTAAATGGGGTCAACTATATGGTTTAACCTAATGTTGTGATGCAGGGACTTAGGGTGTGTTAATATAGGAGCATATTCATATACCGTATGATTCTAGGAATCTTAAGAATCATAAGGGGAATTACCCCACTCGTGATTTGGATTTGGCAATAATGAATTTTTCTCTTGAAGTGTAAAGTCATTATCTGTTAGGGAGAGATTCCATTTGTTAATAGACCATAGTAGCCTACAGTATTTGTTTACGTATAAGGATTTTGATATGAGATGACTATGTTGGATGGATTTATAAAAGATAATTGTAGAAACCCCATCTTATTACCCCCCCCCCCCCCCCAAGCACTTCCTTTGGTTCCTAATACATATCCACTAACCATAAACCCTAAGTCATACTCCGAGTAGTGATCTGGATGCCATCGGGTGCTCTCGGGACTCATTTAACTTTGATTAACTCTCCGACCTGAGTGAAGCTCAATTAAACCTTGAAGGGATCTAAATCCCCCTTTCCTAAGGTCTGTCCCGTTAGTGAATTAGCCACACGATTGGCATGGATGATCCGTTTTACTCCGAGTACTGATCTAGAATCCATAGAGTACTATTCGGTCCCATTCGACTTCGATAACATATCCAAACTGATCAAATCTCAACGAAACCCCAAAAGCCTTGGAATCCTCTTTCCAATGATCCATACCGTGCGCGAATCGGCCTCACGATTCGCATGAACAATCGATTTTACTCTGTAAGGCCACTGGGAGCTCCCGGGCCCCGTTTGACCTTGGTCAGCTTCCCAAACCAATCAAAGCTTAGTGTAATCTTTAAGGGCACTAAATTCTCTTTCCAACGGTTTGTGTCATTCACGAATAGGCCTCATGGTTCGCATGAAAGATTCATTTTCCTTAAAAAAATGTTCAAAGACCAATGAGCACTTTCGAGCCTCATTTGACTTTAGTCAACTCTCGATCCTGGGAATGGCTCAATGGATTCTTGAAGGGCTATGAGTTTTCTTTCCAACAGTCCTAGCCGTGCATAATTCGGACTTACAGTTTTCATTTTATCCACGATTTTCTAAAAGAGTTCATTATGGACTGCCTATAGGCACCTCATATCCCTTGCCTATCATCAAGCTGTACTTACCTTGCCCAATAAGACAGGGACTATGATGATATATAGGCTAGGATCCATGCCGATCGACACCCCGAAACTTAAATGGCACTGTGTAAACCACTCATGACCTTACCCCTAGAGGAGGTCCCTTTCAGTAGTCATAAAATATTCTCTCGAAATCAGAGCCTTCTCATTACCAAAAAGTCCATTACCTAAAATTTCCCCACCTTACTTTCCTATTACACTTAGTTACCTACCTTACATTATCATATTACCTTCAAACCAGTACAAAAACTAGCCTACATACAATCAAAATTCAGCAACAAATATCTACCATGAGGTCCATTTCTTCCCATTTTCTAGATTATTCATTTAAGTGTTATTATTCACTTTGTTCTCATCTTGTGATATCTTTTAGTTTCATTTTATTATCTCACATTAAAAAATCTTCATTTTCATAAATTCCAAAAGTAAGACTTTACTATTTTCTCACATTTTCATACTTGAAAACAAATTTCCTTCTAAAGCGCTCAAAGAGGAGTCCTACATCTGTATTTATGGGTTGAACCCCACTCGTATGATATTTTCAAACTACGTGGACTTTGATGCCTCTTCGGCTGCGTAGGCATCTTAGGCCAATCCCGAGATTCGAGTCCTCCCTTTTCATTTTATGTCTTTTATATTCTATTATATCTGTTTTGTGAGTCGTTGACTCCTACATATTTGTGATTCTCCCAACATGAGAATTCGCTCTTTTATAGTGATTTGTGATTCGACAAACACATACACCATATGTCTAATATTATTTTCAAGTACACTCCTTCAGATGAGTTCGCTCCATCCATTCCATAATGCGGGTCGGATAATTCCATTATCCCATTATTTATATTTTATACGAGTACACACACATCATGGAGAAAAAAGGAGAAGATTAACATAGCCCATGAGAGACCAAAAGGGTGAAATTGGTGCCTAACATCTTCCCATTTTGTAACTTAGTCCCCGGACCCTTTAAATCACTTGGTTTCATATTTATCAACATGACCTTAATATCGTTCTCTCGAGATGGCTACATTCTTTTGCCTGTTTTGAGCAATATAGGCTAGTGACTCCATCTCTTTGTGTTACCCCTATTAAATGACAACCAATTTCATATCCGAGATAGGTTGCGAAGATGTCGACACGAGTGGATGTAAAAGGACCTCCATATCCTCGAATCACCCATACGCGCATGGAAAAAAGGGAGAGAGAGGGGTGCCTTTTTCTCCTTCTCCCCTTGTCCTGAATTTGGGGCCAGGCTCGTACTGGAGGAATCCAACCCAGATGTCCATAGTGGCGACTCTGTTGGGGGACTTTCTAGAGGACTAGGCTCTATTTTCACATGGGTGTTACTTCTCTATACTCCTACATTTCTACATGCATACATATACCTTAACTTGTATGTTCTCCTTACTCCTATGCTTACTTTGTGTATATTTATCACATGTTTATCTCCACTATGTTCTTTCCTCATGTATATATCACTCTTGACTTACTTGTACATGCTCACCATGCTTCACCTTACACCCACTCGTATATATTCTCAATGCTCACTTCGCACACTCACACTTGTATATAGTCTCACTTTTACATACAGGTTCACATACCACTTGTAGAGTATCCATGCTTAGCTTCACTAGCACACAACCTCACTTTTATCACTTATATAGACCTCCATGTTCACTTACACATCTCACACACTAATCGTAGTTTATCCATGCTTAGTCTCACTAGCACACACCTTCACTTGTAAGTATTTACATGTTCACTTACACTATTCCCATGTTACTCTCTCACCTTGCACATATATCTCACTCACTTATATCCACGTGCTTTACAATATATCATCATGCTTTGTATAGTTCCCATTGTCAATGTATATACTTCCTAGGTTTACTTTTCATTTCATGCTATTTGTATATTCTCCCTTATACTAGTAGTACTCTCTTTACTTAACCAAAAAAAATCTCTATAAGATATTCATCAAGACTCATGCATTTTTTAACACTACATCACCTGAGCATGGCAATATTGACCAAAATGTTGTCCCATAGTGAGGGCTCACTTCGTGATGGGTGTTGGTCCTGTGGGGTGCGATTAACCTAAGAGATATTATTCTCACCTTCTATTGGAACCGTACCTTCAATGTATATCGAATGGTTCCCCCTGCATCGTACTGTTTGACCAACTCAATAAGGGAGGTATATATCAGGGAAATCATTCACATAAGTTAAGAATATTGAATTCGCTCTCACACGTATCGTACCCACGAGGTATATCATGAGGTAATTGACATACACTCAGATATATCAAATATCTTGACCACATGCAATGATGAATGATTGCCCTTATATGCAAGAGTTATATCGTGGAAGTCATGCCAAAGGGGGAACCCTTCCATTGACCAACCGAATTCATAAACCTCATATAGGCATATGCCTTAAGACACTCATAATTAGTTTGCCGATTACTATGCGAGACTCTGTCGAAATTCTGGAGTTCCATATTGCCTGAAATTTTGCACTATTTTTCCCTTTTTTAAAATAGGACCGTATCAGCGAGCTTAGAAATAATTTAAATCGTGTCTTATATATTATACCCTATCTTTTTCCCAGTCTCGGGTCTTGTCCCGCATTTTCCTTGTATTTAGGAAAACATAATACAAGTAGAACCTAATAATAATCATGTTGAGTATTCTCCTTTTCTTTCCTTCTTTTCAAAAAAAAATTAAAAAAACATTTTTTCCCTTTTTCAAAATAACAAAAATACTCCATTTTTCTTCCAAAAATAAACCAAAATAATTTTTCCTCTCAGGACGATCGCATACCCGACTTTGGTTTAGCTCCTTATTGGCTTTGATCTTTTATCAAACCACCACGAAGCTTCAATATTTCCTATGTTACTTCACTATTTCATGGAGAATGCAGACCAAGCATCGAATGTCCAACTAGACTTATGGCCATCATATCCTAACTCGGTGCTAAGATTAATAACCTTCAAGATGATGTCCAAATGATGTAGCGACATAGAGCCCAAACTCTCGAAGCACGTGAACCTGAAATCCTCCTTCCTTGTGAGATGGGTCCACTACCCTTGAACCAGTTTAGGTCCCAGAGGAGTATCAATAAGCCCCGCGTTCCCCGCCTATAAATGGGTCACTTTCAGCACAGCTACCGATTCTGAACCTCTCCCAGCTAAGGGATAATTTGATAGTTCCTATGGACCCTAAGGAAGAAGAACTGAATAAGGTTATGGAAGAGCTCAAGCTGTTGTCAAAGAAATTAACCAAGTCAAGATCTCCTAAAATTACATGAACTACACCCACATGTATCCCTATCTTAAAGCCACAGAGAAGTTTAAGATTCTAGACATCAAGAAATTCGGAGGTGGAAGGCCCCTAATTGTGCATCTTCACAGCTATCACCCATCCATGACCCTATTTGGGGGCTTCAGGGAAGATAATGGACCAAATGTTTCAGTAAACCCTCAAAGAGAGTTCCCTCGACTGGTTCTGATCCCTCAAGGAATCCAAAATCTGTAGTTAGGAAGATGTAGGTAGGGGATTCATGTCCCAATACAAATAAAATGAATAAATAGAGGTCACGCGCAGAGATCTAGAGCTTCTCAAGAAGAGTCTCGAGGAACCAGTCAGTAATTTCATTGGGAGGTGGAGAGAGAAATCCAACACTGTGACCAACTGGACCTCAGAGGAAGAACAAGTGAGTATAGTGAATAAGAAATTTCTAACCCATATCCGAGCATTTATGGGAGGATATTACTACCTGCACTTTAGAGCCCTCTAGGAGGATAGCGTGGAAATTGAAGAAGCGGTTGCCAAATTAGATTATGAATTAAAAAAGTTGACCATACAGTTTACATCGCGGAAGTATGACAAGCCCTCCAATGACTCACTCTCAACCATCAATAACATATCTCAACGTGCCACTTCTTAGGCACCTGAAAATCTCCTTAATCCTATCAGAAAAGATTACACTAAACTCCATTCTCCCTTGTCAAAGGTATAATAATTCCTTCTAGATTAAAACCTCATCAAACCATTGGAACCCCGACCATTGCCAAATCCTCCCCCTAAAAACTTCAAACAGGATGCTCACTATAGCTTTCACTAATTCCTACTCCACACCACTAACCAATTACTTCACCTCAAAAACATAATATAGGGCCTTATAGATCAGGGCATCATTGTTCCACTAGATAAACCTAAACCCTAAACCCATCACCATTAATAACCCTCTCTCAGCACACGGAACCGGAGCAAATGCTATCTTACTAGAAAATAACCCCAAATCTGACCCCTCTACCCAAAGTGCGCCCCTCACAATACCGAGAAACTCCATAATCTATCCCAAACCACTCAAACTCTACCCATCCTTTCTTCTGCATCCCACAAGCTTTGCTGATCAAGCTCTATCACTCCTCACATGAGCCTATATTTTCGTCTGCACCCGATTAGAGGGGGAGGCATGATACATCTTGTAGTACTAAATCAACTTTGAAGGTTCGGGTTGAAATTTCTCATAGAGATGACCATCGATTATGAGAATTTTAGTAGCTTTTTTATGGAAGCCTAAAGATGGGCTCAAGAATTAAACGAATTGGTGGTTTCTATAAAAGAAATCGGTCTGGATGATGTCGTGCAGACCATGTCGAATATGTTTCACTAGAAAGAAGATATATGTAGCATCCCTGAGTTTATCATAACTTTGGAATTCCAGGGGCATCTGGTCCCTTCACTCCTACACTTCCCCGCTAAGTGGGAAGATATGTATAACAAAGTTGCGAAGGTTATTGAATGCATCAACTACCCTCAACAGGAAGGCATTGTCACTACCGGCTAGGGTGATGACTTCAAAAGTTTAAACGATGAGTTCAAGGGTAAAGACTTCCCCTTTTGCGAATTCTCCAAACTGTAGTATGACCCCACTGAGAAAAAAATGAAGCCGAGAATGGAGATGCACCCTGACCACTAGGAAAAAACTGCCTTCATCACCCCCATGGGGAACCTTCTACTACATCTTCATGCCGTTTGGACTAAAAAATAATGGGGCTACCTACCAAAGGTCCACCATAACAAGTTGGGGTCTATGTTGACGAAATGTTCATCAAGTACAAGACTTGGGTATGTTATATCTCCACCTGAGAAAATTTTACGAGTGACTATGAAAGTACGAGATGCAGTTCAACCCATAATAGTGTGTCTTCGACATCACTAAAGGGAAACTCCTTGGATTCATGGTCAGTGAGAAAGGAATTGAAGCAGAACCCACCAAACTAGAATCCTTACTTGAGATGCCACCACCCCAGATGAGGAAAGAAGTATGAGGATTCCTGGGTAAGTTGCAATACATGAGTCGATTCATTAGCCAATTGACCTCTATCTGTCAACCCATTCTCAAACTTTTCTAGAAGGACTCAACCAAAGTTTAGAACGAAGTGTGATAAGCAGCCTTTGACCAGATTAATTGATGTCTCACCCGACCTTCGATGATCATGCCTTCACATCTAGGTCTCCCCCTCGTCCTATAATTAACTATCATCGATACCGTAGCAAGGACTTTGTTGGACCAATACATTAAGGAATATCGTAAGGAGATAGCCATTTACTATACTAGTCTGGTAAAAAATCAACTACATCGCCTTTGAAAAAGCATGTGTCACCCTGAGATAGGTCACGCAGAATTCACGGCACTACATGTTTTCATTTCTCATCAGACAGGTATCCCATAAAATGCCTGCTAGATAAACTCATTCTGTCAAGTTGAATGGACCGTTGGTTGATGTTTTTAGTCGAGTTTTACATTATATACCTCACATTAAAAGATATAAAGAGGAAGTCCATCTTCGACTAACTTGTTGATCATCCCATGGAAGGAACCAAGGTTTCTATCCTTTAACGTCAAGATGAAGACATTCCCTTCACCTCTCAAGAGGACCTCAGGTGGAAAATATTCTTCGATGAAGCTGCCAACACGAAAGGATATAGCATTGGGATACTCCTGATCACTCCTGATGACTCCCACACACCCATTTCCATAAAGGTTGACTTTCCTTGCACCAATAACGTGACTGAATATGAGGCATGCACCATAGGGCTCAATATCACCCTCGAAAAAGGAATCAAGCACCAAGACGTCTATGGAAACTCTGCCCTTATTGTCAGATAAATCCTCAGAAAATGGAAACTCAAAGATAAGAACCTCCTCCCCTTCCACCCCAACCTAGAAGAGCTTGCCTCGCAATTAACTCTAGACTCCATAGTCGAATTTCTTAAGGGAATAATAAATGGCCCCTTTGTTGGTTAAAAAAAACTGTGCCCACACACTGTTACCACATTGAGCTTGTCACCGAAGAATATTCTAAAATGGCAGGATTATGGTACTATGAATTTGTTGCCTTCTCAAGCATGGTAGGTATCCTTGAGACACAAACAATAAAGATCGTGCGACCCTTCATAAACTAGCTGTTTAATACAATATCGTCAATAAAACTAACTTTGATGGAACTTATTAGCATTTCATAGCAGGGCCTGAAATTAAAGGAATATTATAGAAAATCTGCAGCGAGGAATGCGGTCACCATATGAATGATCACATGCTTGCTAAGAAAATCAACCATCTAAATTACTATTCGACCATCATGGCTTAAGGATGCACTACTTATGTTCAAAGATACCTCAAATGCCAACAGTTTGCTAACCTCCAAAACTGGCCTCCTCGAGAGCTGTACAATATGAACTCTCCATTTCCTTCTCTATCTGGGGCATAAACTTCATAAGTAGGGTCACCCCCAATGTTTTAAATGGTCATGACTTTATCCTGGTCTCCATTGACTACATTATGAAATTGGTCAAAGCCGATTCACATGCACAACTGAATGCGAAGAAAGTGACCAAGATTATTAGAATGAATAGCACATGGCATTATGAGCTTAACCATGAGTTGGTATTAGATAATGGACTCCACTTCGAAGCTAAGGTCATAGAATTAGTTGACGAGTATGGAATCCAGACACAAGTCTTCTCCCTAGTGGTTTCAAACCAACGACGTTGTGGAAATCACAAATAAAAGCCTCAAAACCATCATCAGGAAAATGACTAAAAGTTATATAGACTGGGCTGACCGGATTCGACATACACCATAGGGATACCGAACCTCTATCAAGACACCTACTTGGGGTACCCCTTATTTTCAACTACACGACATGGAGGCGGTTCTCCCCATCGAATTAGAAGTGACTTCTCTGCTATCATGCTCGAAAGAAAGGTCAGTGAAGAGACTACAATAAAAGCCGCTACGAGGAACTCTCACTCTTAGATTAAAATAAACTTAAAGCTCCGTACCACATGAAAGGGTACCATCGTCGGATAGCGTGATCATTCAATAGGAAAGTCAAGTACCACGGGGTCCAAGAAGGAGACATTGCCCTCAAACAAATAATAGAACTCATCTGAGATTCCAGAGGGAAGTTCAAACATAATTGGAGTGGCCCTTACATTATGAGTAAAATCTTATCAGTCGGCATCGCTGTGCATAGATCTCGTCGAAGAAGAGTTGGCACGTCTAGTCGATCCGGACCGTCTCAAGAAGTTCTAACCTTAATATGAATTCTCAACACGCCACAAATCTTCTCATCCCCCTTCTATTCTAAAAAACTCTTCGTTTCCCTCTACCCAGAACTACGTGGGAACCGATCCTCTCACACACCCTTTTTAAAATGAATCTCACAAATTTTTGAAACCCCCACAGGTACGTAGGCATCCTATACAACATATATAGACCCGGTTCTTTCTCTTTCACAAAATGCTATTCTTTTCTTCCTCTGAGAATGGTGGTCTATCTCATCATTTAAATGAACAAAATAATTATGTATAACTGAGTGATTGGTATAGACAATTCAAATACAAAATTCATTAAAAGGAACAATAAAATATGTCAAAATTACTTTTATTTCAGTCAAGGAATATTATTGTAACATGAAATATCAGCAACGAAAGTCAAACAAATCACTCCCCTCTAACCCTTCATAGAACCTACCAGCCTAACCATTAACCAGATTCGTAAAAAATCCAAAAAACATACGAAAACACCTACACAAACAAAAATTCCCCATAAAATACAAACACAACCAGCTTCACAAAGTCTCATTCTTAACAACCAGATCATCCCACCTCATCACTATTACCTGCTCTTGGAGGCCTCCCCCAGGTGTCACATTCCTGATTGTTTCTCTGGATGCGCTCCGTGCGATTGTTGACCTTAATAAGCTTTGACAAGCCACAACACCTTATTCCATGGTATCAAACATGAAAAGCAATCTTTTTTCAGTCACCTCCACCAAAATATTTTTAATCACCCATTTCCATAAGCATTTCCAATAATCCCCAAATAAAAACCTAGCCTCTCCCATGGATTGCAACGGACAAGTAGACGGTCGACAGTGCTGCCATAAAGGCCCTAGTATAATCCTCAGGGACTCGGTTAGGTGCACCACCTAAAAGAAATTAGTTATGTGGGGAGGCACGATCTTCTCACATCCTACATGGCGCATATGCCACCAATGAAAGTAGAGGCAAGTCTAACAAAGACCAACTAACTACACATATCGGTATTCCCCTAACTGTAAAATGGGATAAAAGAACCCCCCACCATGGCACAAACCAGTGAAGGCATCGAGCACTGTGCTGCACAAGCCAGTTAACCCAGTTCTCCATCGAAGGACCAAGACTAAAAAATGGTCTAGTACAGGCACAGTATCTCAGAAATCCACATGCACAACATGATAGGGCTCCCCAGTAGAAAGTCAACCCGACCTTCCTTCGAGGCTTCCAGGCCATTCAAACGCGCCTCTAACACTACTGTTGTAGGACTGTAGTGATAGGACAACCACACTATTATCATAGCTACTTGCGAATCAGCCGTCGACTCACCTGTCACCAACAGAAGCCTAGCAATCGGCACCAAGGCAACAACTTTGGTAAATCCATTATCAAAAATTCCCTCTCGCACACTGAGTTCATGATAGTTGGAAGAATGATATTTCCTCCCTAAACCAGCAGGCAAGTAGCTGAAGCGGAGATATGAAGCAACTCTGCCAAAGACACCCGGGGAGAACGGGATAAATCCGACATAGCTACCGTCACATTAGGCCTAACTCCCAACATCGCGGAGAACTCTTTATAGATGGGGCACACCTCGTTTAAGACAAAATAGAAAATATATTCTTCAGGGTACCAAAAATGCACCTTTGCTTCCAGAAGATCTCAGTCTATGGCTTTGCCATAAAGAGACCTAAGGCAAACTAAAAGCTTCATAGTCAACGTTGTAAAGGCACATTCCCTATAAACCCTAGAGATAGGAAGAAAAAGCCTCGAGCACCAAAAGAACCAGTTACAGAGAAGAAGAAATCTTAAGAGAAGAGAAAATGGAAGATCGCGAAGAAAACACCTCTAAAGCCCCTTTTTATACTAAAAAAATCCCATAAGAAAATGATCCATTCAAAGCATCATTGGTTCCTCTTAACCCCAAAGTACACAAAGTACACAAAAAGTGCAATTAAAGCCTAGGGGTGATTTAGACTTGACCGTTATCCCAATAGGCAGTTTAAGGGGTATGTCGATTGGTAACGCCTCATTTTTAAGAAATTCCTTATTTCCTCTTATACACATATCAATTTATAAAATAAAAAATTTCTTCAAAAATGGTCAAATTTCTGGGTTGTCCCTTTTTGAAAAATTTTACTTTCCCTTTCGTACATAATTTCTGAAAATAAACATTTTCCTTTTACTTCGAGTTCCTTTTTCATTTTTATCTCTATCTTCGCAAAAAATGAGAAACCTCAGTAGTAAACTAAAGTGCATGTAGAGTGAGTCATTAAACCGAGATAACGCCAAAAATAAAATGCATTTCTCATATATACCTTTCTAGAATTATTACATCTCTGGAAGGTACAAAAGAAATAAAGAATAAGAGAAAGAGGAAGAGGAAGAAAAGATACATCGGGACACAACCCGAACCCCCCAAACCCTCTAAAAAACCAACCCTCAACCTCTACAGCATACACGCTTCCCCCTATGGCGAACGGTAAGCCCTCCACTCCCAAAGCCAAAGCTCTCATCAGATGTGGATAGTGTCACCAAATAGGCACTGGTTGGCTTCCTCACATAGACTGACATTGATGCCACCAGTCATTAATATCCATCGGCCATGACATATAGATAGTTTAAAATAAAAAATAAAAAATAAAAAAGAGAACAAAAATCAAGCGAGTCAGTAAAGAGAAAAATAAAGTAGAAATAAAAAATAAAATGAGAAAGAAAGGAATACACATCAATTTGGAGGGCATCATCAGAAAGACCCGCAAACCTATCCACCAGTTGATGAGGGTGGTGAGGCACCAACAACACTTCTCCACTACTCAATCGGAAATAATAAGAGGGAGTAGAGATCTGAATAAGAAGATCATCCTCTGTCGCTGTAGTTGCACCTCTTCAGTGTTATGGGTTGATACCACCGGTACGCTGGTACCTCCCCCCGAAGAAATAATAGGTGGATGCATATTTTCCATGTCATATATGCACAAAGGCATCAACCAACTGGTCGCAAAATCCAGGTAGTCGTAGCCCACCATCATTTTGGTATAGAACGTATAGTGCTCGCACTCCATCACCGCCGCCCTTGCCTCATCTATAATCTCCCTCACTCTCTTCATGTACTCTAGGGGAGCCGATCGTCAGAACTCCATTCCTTCCTTGATAACTAACGCACCACCTTCTCCCCAAGGTACCAAACATACCCAAACTCGTGCGCCAATAATCTCCTCATCTGTACATGTCCACCCGTAGCACCCATGGACCTCAAAGGAAGACTTCAAGGGTAGAAGGTCACCTATATCCCCAGTCGAGTCACTAATGTGGCCATCCATGTCATGAAGTTGGGACGGAGGGAGAAGGGGGAAAAGTTCCCCCTTTCTCTCCCTTTTTACCATACACGAGTGGTGGAAAGAGGACCTCCATATCCTCGAATCACCCACACACATGGCATAAACTGAGATAGAGAAAGGGGACATTTTTCCCCTTCTCGCCTCATCCTGACTTCGGGGTCGAGCCAACACTAGAGGAATATGAATCGGATGGCCACAATTATCAATTCAACATCTTGTATCATTTGTGCAAGGCGAATATGTTTGTAGACGCCTTAAGTCATATACTGACACCAATTTTATCGAAGATCTAAATGTAACAGTGGGGTTCACTTTGAATGACGGAAGAGTTAGCTAATGATTTTATGGTAGTTCTTACCATCATACCTAAATATCATTGTTTGGGTTGTAAATGACTAAACAGTATAACCTTTTTGCCTGGAAAAGATCAATAGCTATGGGGCACTATTATATTTTATTCGGTTAGACGGGGTTTAGGTTTCATGACAAGTTAGTTGTGTTGGGGAATGAGGGGTTTTGATTAGAATTTTTTTCAGAGATACATGGTTTCATTTATCAGTACTTACATGTAGTAATAAGATGTATCAGGATATGAGGCACCAATCTTAGTGGGCAGGCATATATAAGGACATTGTTTATTTTGTATCGAAATGTTGTACTTATTACATTATGAAGGTAGATTGCCAAATATTTTAAGGTGTTATACATACTTTTGAAGGTCGACTGTGGAAGTGGAAGAGTATCTCAATGGACTTTATTATAGGGTTGCCTATGTCACATTGGGGGTGTGATTCTATCCGTGTTATCATGGATAAGTTAATTAAGGTAGATCATTTCCTTCCGATTCATACATACTCCATGGTAAATCAGTATTCTAAACTTTTCATAGCAGAGATTGTGAGGATACATTGTATAATACTTGACATTATGTCCAACAAAGGTACGACTTTTAGGTTCCATTTTTCGCAGAGTTATTAGGAGGCGATTGGAACTAAGTTGCAAATGATTACCTCATATCACCTTGAGATCGACGATCAAATGGAACATGTAAACCAAGAGTTAGAGGACATGCTTTAGGCATGTGTATTAAACTTTGAGGGAAGTTAGGAGTAGTACTTACCATTGGTTGATTTTTCTTAAAATAATAATCTCCAACAAACTATTAGAATGGAAATGTATGAGGCACTATGTGGGAGGTCTTTCTCTTATCCCATTTATTGGATTAAGGTGGGGGAGAACAAGATTCTTAGGTCGTATTTTATTTAAGATACCTTGGATAAGGTGGATCTTATCAGGACAAGATGAGTACTACTCCTAATAGGTATAAGCGTTATGAAGATAGGGTGAAGAGATACTTAGAGTTTTTAGTTAGGGATCAAGTATTACTCAAAGTTTCTCAAATAAAGGGAGTGATGCAGTTCGGGAGAAAAAAGAAGTTAGTGCCTCAACATGTTAGGACTTTCACTATCATCGGTGGAGTGGGACATGTTGCTTATCGGTTAGCCTTACTAGATCACCTCTAAAAGATGCATAACTTGTTCCACATCTTTATGTTGTGTAGATTCCTTCAAGACATCACGATGTACCCGTGCATTGATTTGGGTTGAGACTCGTGCAATCTATGAGCAAATTTAATTCTGGATCATATAGAGCATATTCTCCATTCCAAGATTATTTTGTTGATACATGTTTAGTGGGGGAACCACAATGAGGCAAATTCTACAAGGGAGCGAGATAGTGACATGCACAAGAGATATTTGAAACTCTGTTAGCCATAAGCATATTGAATTTCGATGACAAAATTATGTTATTAGGGCAAAAATATAATACCTTTATTTTATTGTTGTTATTATTATTATTATTATTATTATTATTATTATTATTATTATTATTATTATTGTTATTGTTATTATTATTATTATTTTTGTTACTACTGTTATTATTATTTATATGAGTATTTAATATGTATTATTATTATTGGTCTATATTGTAGTGTCACGTGCATAATAATTGTGTGAGCTATTATGACAATTACATTGCATGTTATAATTAATTTAATATTTAAAATTGAATTATATGTGGATGTCTCGTAAATTATTAATAACATGTTTATTTATTGTTATTTTTTGATTTAGTATCGTTGGATTAGGCTCTCTGCGATACATAAGCCATGGGTAGTATTTTAATTATGTCGGTTTAGGTCCCAAGGGTGGGTAACCCTTATGGCTAAGTTTTAGGAGTCTTTGGATAGAATTTGGGCTTATTTAGAGGTCTTAAGTTAGGGCCATAGGATACTTCCATAGAGCGTTTTAAAATAGAATTAACCCAAATTAAATTCTCACTTACTCATAAAAAAAAAACTTTTAAGCAATAGAGGAGCTTTGGAGAGATCAAAAGAAGAGATTTTAGCAAGAGCTGGAGGAAGCACCCAGGGGATTCAACCAAAGAGACTTCTTCTACTATATTCAACAAAGAAATGACTTTATTTACTACATATTTCATGTAAATTATTTGTAATTAATTGCCTTCATCATCTTTTTTAGGATCAGACACATGATAGGATTGCATTTTATACATTAATAGGTTGCACCTTGGTTATTATGAGGATTATATGATTAGAACTTATTTAAGTCTTTTATAAATCGGATTGGGAATTATTTACTAAGATGAATCATGTATTTAAAATAGACTTTGATAATTAAATAGATATTTGATTTATTAAACTTGAACTTAGGAGTAACCTAAAAATGATGATTTAAACCTTGTTTTGATCAATGTAATGATTGTATATTATGATAAACATGTATAGAAACATTTAGAAATCATATTGATGTTGTTTTGGGATTGATTATGAGTTTGGATAGTGTTTAACCATGGAATAGTGTGAAGAAAGTCGTGTTTGTTAAGTTTTGGGAAATATTTAATGGAATGGCGACATTTTAGGTTTGATGGGTGAAGAGCATCCCGAACAGTGCCTGTGCACACGACCATAAATAGGTTTATGCGCATGGAACTAGGTACAAAGGTCATTCCTTAATATTTAATTAGAACATTTGTTTTTCCCTTAGGACTTCCCTTTAATGTTTTGATTAAGATATTAGGGACTCTACTATTACTTTTTCTCACGAATATTTTGGTTATAGGTTTGAGATTTAGTTCGAGGAATGTATAATCCATTACCTACATTAAGAGAGTATAACGTATCCCTTCATGCATGTTAGTGTAAAATTTATTTGTGTGCTTTTTATGGACATATGTGTGGGCGTGTATTCATGAACAATCTATTATATTATTATTTAGTGGGATTGTTGCACAAGACAGTGGACTCCCACCCTAGGTATTATGTGTGGTTATTATTATGGGTACATAACTAGAGTTATATTACTATGTTGTGGCCTTATGGTAGGGTTGGGTAGCTTTGTTTATACTTTTGGGAATGGGACTTATATATATATATATATATATATATATATATAGTGTGGCTATATTTTTATCTAGTTTATACCTTAAAACGGGTGGGGTGAGTTATTTTTGGATATGAGTTCTGACGAGTCAACATAACACGTAAAGGAGTCGCATTTAATACCATTAAGATAAAGTAAGATATTTCTTACTATTTTTTGAGGTTTAACCCTTGCTATTTCCTAATACCTTTTTTCAGGTGTTCATAATCCAAAGTTACATGCCTGTGTAGTCAGACTTGCATTTCATTTAATAGACAACTATTTATCCTTACTATATGATTTATTATCCTTACTATAAGAAAATACGGGTGTTACAAAAAACGATTCAAATCCCCACTAGACTAAAAGCACTCACTGTATCCACCTGTAATTGAAGCTAACCCCCCCTTAAAAGACATTACTCATAGACACATTTACCCCCCCCCCCCCCCCCCAAATCTAGACTAGACTAATAAGAGGTTTCTTAGTCTAGTTTAAAATTTATGTCCTATTCCACTAGGAGGAAAAATGCCCATGATACCACCATGTAGGATCCTCAAACCTTAACATATACATAAATAATATTCTTGTACATTATAACATCATCTAAGCTACCCAGAGTCTGACATCTTAACTACCCAAACTTTATGTCTCCTTATGTAGACCTCCTATCAAAGCTATCATTGCAATGCTTTCTGCAAACTTGCCACAACGTATGAGTCCACACACGCCTCGATATCCATCACACAGGCTCAACAACTGTCTACATATCTGAATATAGAGTCCACTGCTTCACCTCAATACCACAACAGGAAGTCCACTTTGTGTAAACGACAATAATTATGGATTAAACTATACGAAGTGAATACTTATATATGAAGATTAATAATACAAGGTGCCAAGATAAATATTCAAAGCATATATGAATTGAAACTTGGATATTGATGGGTAAAACTAGGGTCTGGAGGCTTTGGGATGTGTATAAGAAACTGATTTTCTTCAAATTCACATTAAAAATTGATGCCAACTCTCCTTTATATAGAAAACACAGTTTCTAAGGCGACACATTTTTTGAGGGTTCATTCGAATGAAATAAGAGTTCGTTTGAATGAAATGCAATCTCATTCGAACCAAACAAAAACTCATTCCAATGAACATGCCTATCTCATTCTATCATACTTTGAACAAGCTTCAAATGATATTTTTCTAGAAACCATAAGTTTCTCGTTCAATGTTCATTTGATTGTCATTTAAAGGACATGAGCATCTCGTTCGAAAGAATAGGCGTTTGAATGACTTAAGACAAAAAAATTCTTTTTAAAATCTTCTCAAAAAACCCTCAAACAATATTTTATAAAACACTTTAAAAATAACACCCAATTATACATATCCAATAATAAAAAAAAACTATACACATTCATATCTGAAAGATCCTTGACCATTGAAGATGAAATGTGGCACGAAACATGGCACGATGAAGTAAATGTTCTGACTTTGACACTACAGTACTCAATCAAACATGTCATATGATTAAAAGGTAAACACACTCTCAAGTCCCAACCTATGACTTAAGGTTTTTGTCCAAACACGTAATAAACTAAAACATACAAATTGACTAGATTCAAAATTTTAAGCATACAAATATACCCTTTTGTCTATTCCAAGACAAAACAAAAAATAAAATCCTATGGTCCATAAATCTCTTTAAAAAACTCAATCCCCGGCCCCAAAAGGAAAAAGGAAAAACACTTGATAAACTCATGTTGAGTAGCTTTGCTCTTGTGTAAACTTTGTCGCATCATTGCAAACCTGTACACTTAAACACATTTTCAAATGTAAATAAAATATATAACAATATAAATCCACATAAGAATAAACCCTCCCCCTTTGGCTAACAATCTCCACCTAAGTTAGGATGTATCCCCCTAAGAGACCATTTCTCCCATTTTTGTTTTGTATAAGAAAAATATAAAGATGGATAATAAAACCATTTATCACCAATATAACCAATTGTTCCCCTAAATAAAACATGGGAAAGAATAACGGAAAAAACAAGTATATCATGTAGTGGTGTAAAATGGAAAAAGCAGTGACAACACACCGTGGCAGCACAAACACAAATAATCCAAAAAATGAATAAATGATACCAATTTTGATGCAAACACTTAATCATAAGATATTAATATGATCGTCAATAATACCAATTTTAAACTACTTGAAACTTAAGACGAAACACATGGCATACATGGAATAAATGCAAATGCAAAGACTCAAAATATATATATATATATATATATATATATATATATATATATATATACGCACACGCAACACAAACAAGACACAAAACACACAAGTTTTTCACACTAATATAGTATCAATGTGTCAAAACAAACATGTGATAAACGGGTTGAAGGGGTGTGAATTAAAAAGAAGAGAATTGTGATCCAATCACTCAAAGATATCCAAGGAGTTATATTTTACTGCATTTACTTTATCAAACAAATATTTAGATCCATAGTGACAAATAAAGTGAACTCATAAATGGACAAACAAGCACAATGTATATTAGCCTAAACAATATTAATAATTCTCAAATAAATAGCATTGAACATTAATTAACTCAGACTCATTGTGCAAAGCCATTGATCTTAAACTTATGACACCCTCAAAATTATATATATAATTTTTTCTCTCATTTTGAAGATACCAATTTATTTGAAGAATTAATGAAACACATTTTGGACATGGAAATATGTTGTTTTTATTTACCTTTTAATATTTTTAGGCTTTTCCCAATGGTTGCCTTTCACACAAAGACAATTTGTCCCTTCGTAAACTTTTCTCATGCACACTCATATTTATCGTAAAATAACAAACTCACGAGCAATGGTTCTTACATGCATGAATCCCCATAGTAAAAACGATCTTTATAATGACAAGATTGATGGGAGAACACCTCACTTAGATTATGTAACATATAAAGTTAAAATCCAAAAGACCTCATGCATGTGTGTACGTAGGCATATGAAAAGGGAATCCATTATGAAAATTAAAGTCAAACTACGCCATAAAAGTATGGTTAAGAACAATATTAAGCATTGAAAACCAAAGTCAAATGTCCTAGCACATTAATACATAGAATGAAGTGGATTCGGACATAGTGATATGCCACACAAAATGTGTAAAACCAAAATACACATAAAAAAATATTTTTGGTTTTTTAAACAGTTTTTCAAAAAAATGACATCACGTGAAACTCAACTCAAAAGATAAATAAAATATTTGTTTATTTTATGGAAGACTGAAAAAGGGAAATCAAAATACAAAGGATAAACATCATACAACTAGCAATCACGTAAAACATGAAGCACATAAGCTAGTGTAAGAAAAACATGCAAACACAATCAATCATAAGATATATCGTGAGAAGAATCTGTGCAAGCCTGCGAAAATCAACCAGTCTAGGATTCAATGCCTCCTAAATTGATTTTCTGGCCAAAATAGATAAATACTTAACTCCTCAGGCTTTGGGAACCATGGTATTATAAGAGTTGGACTTCCTAGGACATTTTCCAAGATCATAAAAAAATTCCTTAAGGTGAACTTTCATATCACAATACGAACATGTGTAAACATTGGGAATGTTACTTGGGTTGACCTTGTCTAAAGTCCTTAGAAGTGGTTGAAACTCTAATAAAAACATTAGTCTTTTCTTTAATAAAGAAAACATTTCAGTCATCCAATCCAATACCATCATTATTTAAGTTTCTTTAATCATCTTCTAACTTCTAAAATCTAGACTCAAGCAAAGATTTAGACTCTTTTAATGTTAGGAATTTCTTATTCAAATTTTCAATAATACCTAGAATGTTATCTCAGTCCCCCTAAATGTAAGAGAGCGTATTCCTAAGTGTATTTTCATGTGTCTTCAAATACTCTATGGGGTGATCTTTTACACTAGTCTCAAACCTCTTAGAGCCCTCTAATGTTTTTCTCTAAAATATGAATTTCTATCATTACTCTCTTTCTTGGACACTTTTAAAATTTGAAAATCATGTTTCATGTCCTTGATCTTCTCAAGAATGATATCTCTTTGGGTTTGAAAATTTATCAAAAATTAAATTTCATCTTTCAAGGAAAAAAATTCTCTTTAAGGAAATTTAACTCTTTATACAAAATTCAAATTCAAACGAGTTAACCTTTCTACATGATTATGGAGCTCATTAAACTCCTATCGAATATCAAAATTATTGTCATCACTAGACACATCAGATAACTTATTAATATGATGACCCATCGAGAGAACAAACAAACTATAGAGGGAGACATAAATAGCCAAACACCCATAAAACAACATGAAACTGCAGATCCACATGATAATTTAGTGCACTCGCTCTAATACCACTTGAAAGTCATGAAAATGGTTCTAATATGGATAGGGTAAAAATAGAAAAAAAAAATACTATTTTGTAAATTTTCAAATTTCAGTTCAATTAAACAAATTAACCCAAATAAATCATACACCTTTTAATTAATTGTCATGTTAAAATGAATATAAAATTTATTTTAACCCAAAACATGTACCTAGGTGATATCAAGATAAAATAAAATCAATCACACAACAAGCTGATGTATGAGAAAAACCCATAACGATAAAAACCTCGGCCTGCCCAACCACAAAAATTTCACTATGTGCGGGATTACAAATGACACAACAGTAGAGTTACACAATGACCTTAATGCTCGCGCAATCCTTAACGCTCTTCATTTCTCAACCATCACCACATGTACACGCAGGAGTCCCCCCGCGAAGCTGCCACAACAACAATATATGGATCTACAACACCACAACATGGATCCCATCGTGCGTAAAAAAAATGCAAGTATGGATTCCAGCACACAAAATAAATACTCAGATGTGAATATTATCAAACCGAGGTGACAAATAAACATCTCAAAGCATATATGAATTGAAACTTGGGTATTAAATAAGATGTGTGAAAACTAGGGTTTGGAGGCATTTAGATGGGTATAGGAAACTGATTTTTGTCAAAAGTCACAGTAAAACTGATTCCAGCTCTCGTTTATATAGAAAACACATTTTCAAGGCGGCACATTTTTCAAGGGTTCATTTGAACGAAAATGCAATCTCATTCGAATAAAAAAAATATTTGAATGAACATGCCTCTCTTGTTCGATTAGAATTCGAATGATCTCCAAATGATATTATTCTGGGAGTTGGAACTTTCATGTTCGATGTTCATTTAAATGTCGTTTTAATGACATGAACATCTCGTTCGAATGAGCCGTATAAAATCGTTTGAATGACTTAAAATGAAGAAAGTACTTTTCATTTAAAATATTTTTAAGACAAACCTCAAACAATATTTTATAACACACTTTAAAAACAATACCCAATTATAAATATCCAATGATAAAAAAAATATACGCATTCATACCTGAGAGATCCTTGATAGTTGAAGTCAAAACATAACATGGAACACGACACGATAAACTTAACTATTTAACTTGACCGCTAAGATCTTCTATCAAACACGTCATAGCATTGAAAGATAAACACACTCAAGTTCTAACCTATGACTCAAGGTTTTGTCTAAACATGTAATAAGCCAAAATATACAAATTAACTCGATTAAAAAAATTTCCCTTACAAAATTCAATATTTGATAACAAATATGCATGGAGATAGATATATGATGATGTATATTATTAACATATGTTAGAAATCCATTAGCAAGCATCCAATATACAAGATGTGGTAATTCAAATACCCTTTTACTATGAATCTCATAAGTCCCACCTTTGTTTATGTGTGGGTTGATAAGCCATATCATAGGATGATGAGATTATTAATTATGATTTTCCTTATTATGGTCCATGTTTTGTTAGGAGGGTTTATGGCAATTGAAACTATTATTCACAATACATGGAGGGCTATGTGATAGATATTTTATAAATGGAATTTTAGGGAAGCATATGTATACGTGGTGCGATCCAATGGATCATATCATGCACCTTTGAATTTAGTTGGAGTCTGATATTCATACACGTGATATTAAAAATCTAGGGGAATACAAATGAACACGTGTTCTCTATAGCCTAAACCTAATTAATCAATTTTAATTAATTTTAGGAGGTAATTTGTTCACACACCAATTTCAGTTCAGATTTAATTCAATTAATTTATATTTAGGTCAATTTTATCAATTTACCCAATATTATTAATTAGACACAATTTTCATACGAAGTGACTTGCAATATATTAATCAGAATTAAAAATTAATTACACAATACTGGACTTCTAAGTGGAAACCCTTGCAAGAAAAATGACTCGTTGTACCCTCCCCCAAATCTACTAGAGTTATTGAATGCTAAATAATTTGTAAGATGGTAGACATGAATTACAATACATATTTTATATCATTCCATATATATGGTCTTTGTGTTCTGACTGTCAGTATGTGTGCACATTAGCTCTGATTGCCTTTTGTTACAACTCCTCAGTAATTAGCCATAACCCATAGATCTTGATATACACAGATCTAGGGTTAGAATTCATCCCACATGGATCCTCCATTCTATGATCCTTATATGGATCTGCGCTTCAATGGTGTAAAGCAAAAGGTTTGTTTTAACTCCTATCAAACAAAACATAACATGATTTTATTTCTCAAGTAAAACAAAAATATGAAAGTTATCGACGCTTTGATTAAAAAAACGTGTACAATATAACGACATAGAACATCCCTTTATATGATGCGAACACCCTAAAGGAATCGAATTACGCACTTAGTCTTTCGGTCCCTCGTTTAAATGACTCTCCTTAGAACGAGAAGGTTACCTTATATGATGAGATCGTCATATGAGGTATTCCATGAAGGAGACTACATCTCTTAAATTCTCTCATATGATATGTAGTTCCTATGAGCTTCGTACGATGAAGTTACATGACTCCTACTATTATCACGAATGATATGAGATGTCTACAAGGGAACTATCTAACTCATACTATAGTCTCATACGAAGTACTCATCATAGGAGGAATAAAAATATATTCTTTTATTTAATCTTCATACAAACACATCATTCTCATGATCCCCTTGTATGATCCCTCGATCGAACGAGAGACCACAAAAATTACTTTTTAATTCTATTTTAATAAAACAAAAGGCATGTTTTATTTTATTAAATGCAGTTAAAAATTAGCTTAAAATGAATAAAAATCTTGTCTATTTTAATCAAAATTAAACAAAAATAAAAATATATTTCACATTATTACTACTTATAATATTATCATGAAATTTATGCAAGAAAATGTATGGAAACTCGTGTCGTCGATGATCCAGCTGAGTGTTTTGATCATCAATTTTTTTAACACAAACTCAAACGATCTAGACATACATTATATCGAAACATGAACTATGCCAATTGGAAATATGTAGTAACAAATCTCCGTCTTTGACTATTTTGAGACAAGACTAATGCCAAAAAATGTAACTGATTGAGAAAGTAACATATCAAAAAAGAAACATTTACATCATATATACCTAGTAAAATGAAACCCTGTGGCTGACTCGATATGATAACCGAATTTTTAACCCTCTTGAATTACATGAATATAGAGTGCTACTATATATGAAGGATGGTCCAAAACACACAAAAATAATATTTTTTAGAAATTTCTAATATAATTCAAACAACCCAAATGAAAACATTGCATCGATTAAACAATTATTGTGTTGAAGCAGATTAACCAATTTTATCTTTATCCAAAAGCATACATATAGGTGATAGCAAGATAAAATAAAGTAATCCACACAACACGCCGATGTATGAGAAAAACCCACGATGGAAAAAACCTCGGATGCCCCAACCGATACAATTACCTATAGTGAGGAATTACACAATCCAGATCGATGACATACATAATGACTCGACTCACTTGCAAGCATTAATGCATCTTCTTTCGTTCAAACTCTCCTGACACACCCCAACCCAGTTACTTATAATTAACTTTTAAAGCCAAAGTGAGTCAAACCATAATTCATTTAACCAAACCATAAAAACTGGGTTTAATTTCAGAGTCATCAATGTAATTCCATATAACTAAAAACTTTTTACAACAGTACACTAGTCTTACTTATACAAACTTGCTTGAAGGATAACTTAACTTAATTACATAATTTACATTAAAACAAAATCATTGTTTCTCCTGTTCCTTGCTAACCCAACCCGACTTCCTAAATTTGGCAGTGACATCGCGTTACCTGAAAAAATGTGAACATAGGAACCGTGAGCAAAATAGCCCAGTGAATGTATCACTACTATACTACTGCCTAAATTTAAATGCAATAAATCGTGTCCATATAATTATGTATTATCTTATCTGGATCATTCATAATGAATGACCAACTATTCCGAATCATGATTCACATATCCTGTCTAAATAGATAATTCTCCGCCATTCCTAATCGAGGAGTAACCCCTTGCCATTAATAGACAAATCTCCCCCATACCGGGTCGAGGAGTAACCTCCCATTTCGGTAAACCGAAATCAACAATTTTATACTCATAAAATTATGATCAAATTCGTAACAGTATACAAATACATCATTCCAGTGAGTACACTCACCTTGGGTTGTCAACTATGTATTTATGTTTCCTTCGGGTGGAGCTGAACTGGGTTGATTAGACCTTACGCCTGTCCATCCAACTAAATCAGTACTGAATCTCAATCATAAGTATTATCCTAACATAATTATATAACTTTCCATGACTATACAACAATAATATAATTCCACTTCAGCCACATTCCATGAAACATGAGTAAAGAGAAAACAATGGTACACATGTTGATAAAGTTATAAACATTCAACTATAGGAAATACCTCACAAGGAATTTATAACCAAAACCAAGTAAACATTAAAGTATACTTCTCAATGTATATACACATGAAACATGTACTCAAAATACTTTTTGTAAAGAGGAGATAACAATATTCTTTCATGGGGTATCTAGTATGGCCTCAAATTACTATCCTACCTACTTAACCATCCTATATTCATAAATTGCACAACTAAAGGTATCCAAGATCATTAATATGAAATCCTATCTGAATATACTTTCCATTACAAGTGATGGTGTAATTTTTCAAGATTTTTAGAGCAAGTTATAACCATTTCTTTACAACGCAAGAAAAATACCCTACAAGTTCCTCTATTATTCCTTCAACTTCCAAGAATTTTCATAATTTTTATACAACATAGCTTTCCATGATTTTCAACACATTTTCAGTAAAAATGATGAATAGTATGGAATTAAAGGTTCATAATTTTTGGACTTCATTTGCTATCTCAAAAGATTGACCAAACTCAGGGCATACCGAAATGAAATATACAAACAACAACTATATACCAACTTGCAATCATCACCAAGGCCAAACCAAAAGGAGTTAAATTCTAATTCTCGGATATGATATGAATATATGTGTCTACTTTCATATTCAATTGGAATTTCTCAATTTCAGTAATCGCACAAAGAGATATGAATATTTGAATACAAGGGGTTTCAATACAAAGCAATATGACATATAAACACCACTTATCTCACATATGAACCAATACATGTTATCACAAAGGATGAGGAGGTTTTAATCAATAATTCATGATTTATATACTTTTAAATAAGTATAATAGAAGATTAAAAGAATAGTAACACATAATTTTACCTTGGAAACACCTTAAGGATTTTGTTGGAATTTTTCCTAGCTTTTAATGCAACCCTTTCTTCCTTAACATCTACTTTCTCTTTCCTCAAGCATAAAAACACCTCAAACTGAACCTAGGGTTTAATTTGATGAAGATATAATTTATAGGGAGAGTTTTAAGTCGGCCAAGGCTTCCTCACATGCCAACCAATCAAATTAAACCATTTGGTTTAATAAAAGACAATTTACCACTTAAAGGAAATGGGCAGATTTTCCCCTTGTTCGTAAATTCGGTATAACTCCTTACTCGGGCATCCATTTGATGCACCGTTTATTGTGTTAAAACCCTAACTCACATGTCTACAACTATATAGTTTTTACCTCAAGTCAATTGTAATGTGGTAAGAGTCAAAACTAGTCTCTAACAAGAACATTTCTACCGAAAATAACAAAATTTAGTGTTTGTAAATAATTCGACATTTCATGATTTATGAAAGTAGGATTGGACTAAACATAATCACTTAACATTAGATATACTAATAACACATTCTTAATATCACATAAGATAAGCATGATTTAATTATACTTTATCATAATTACATCCAGATTGTCACAACTTTCCCCCCTAAGAAAATTTCGTCCCCGAAATTTAATATGAAGTTCACTTACCAAACAAACGGGGATATTGTTTCTTCATGCTATCCTTTGTTTCCCAAGTTACTTCTTTAATCCCATGGCTTATCCACATAACTTTAACTAAAGGAATAACTTTTTTTCTCAATACTTGGTCCTTACCATCAATAATTTCCATTGGTTCCTCGATGTACGACAAGTCTTCCTTCAGTTCAATTGGTTGAGTTTTCAACTGATGAGATGGATCCGCCAAATACTTACGAAGAATCGATAAGTGAAACACATCATGTAAATGAGATAAATCTGGAGGTAATGCTAATCTATATGCCAGGACCCCAATTCTTTCCAACACCTCATATGGTCCAATGTATCTTGGACTTAGTTTCCCCTTTTTCCAAATCTCATAACGCCTTTCCATGGTGAAATACGCAGGAATACAAAATCTCCCTTCTGAAATTCCAATGGATACTTCCTCTTATCTGCATAAAATTTCTGCCTGCTTTGCGCTATCTTTATCCGTTCCCGAATAATTTTGATTTTTTCAGTCATCACATCTATTAATTCGGACCCAATATTTTCATTTCACCCACTTCATCCCAACACAAAGGCGTTCTTCATCTTCTCCCATTTAAAGCTTCATAAGGAGCCATACCAATAGTCGACTGATAATTATTATTTTATGAAAATTCCATCAATGGCAATTGATCATCCCAACTACCTTTGAAGTTAAATACACAATCTCGTAACATGTCTTCTAATATTTGAGTCGTCATTTCTGATTGCCCATTGGTTTGTGGATGAAACGCAGTGCTGAACTTCAAACTTGTGCCCATGGCATTCTGGAGACGAGGCCAAAACTTATAAGTGAACGTTGGATCTCTATCTGATACAATTGACACTGGTGCCCCATGTAAACGAATAATCTCATCAACGTACATACGTGCATACTTGTCAACAGTGTAGGTGGTCTTAACTGGAAGAAAATGAGCTGACTTCGTCAATCGATCTACAATCACCCAAATAGAATCATGCCCCTTTGGTGACCTCAGTAATCCTATAACAAAATCCATCGTTATATGTTCCCACTTCCATTCCAGAATAGGCAATGACTGTAATAATCCCACCGACTTCTGATGCTCTGCCTTCACTTACTAGCATACTAAACATTTAGCTACGAACTCTGCAATCTCACATTTCATATTGTTCCACCAGTAATACTCTTTCAAATCTCTATACATTTTGGTACCTCCTGGATGCATAGAGTAAATATAACTATGTGCCTCTTCTAATATATCCTTCTTTAAGGGTGGATCATTCGGTACACAAATCTTGTTTTTATAACACAACGATTCATCATTAGTAATTTCAAAGTCACTCTCTTTACCATCCAGGACATCTTGTTTCTTCTTCTCAAGGAATGGATCACGTATCTGCAAATTTCGTATACTTTCGGCCAATAAAGGTCTCACTGTGACATGTCCTAATAATCCTCCACTTTTTGAAAACTTCAATTCAATCCCCATCGATGCTAAGTCAAGAATATTTCCAACACGGGCACACCGTATGCAACCAAGCATCCCTAATGATTTTCGACTCAAAGCATCTGCTACTACATTGGCCTTCCCAGGATGATGATGAATGGTACAATCATAGTCATTAATCAGCTCTATCCAATGCCTCTGTCTCAAATTCAATTCTTTCAGCGTAAATAAGTATTTCAAACTTTGATGATCTGTAAATATCTCACAAGTTTCTCCATACAAGTAATGTCTCCAAAACTTGAAAGCAAAAATAATGGTTGCTAGCTCCATATCGTGTGTAGGGTAGTTTTGTTCATGCGTCTTTAATTATCTGGAAGCATATGCTATTACCTTCCCATTCTGTATAAGAACACATCCTAACCCCTGAAATGAAGCGTCTATATCGATCACAAAATACTCATTCCCATATGGAATAGCAAGTATAAGGGCTGAAACCAACCGATTCTTTAATTCTTTAAAACTCCTCTTGCATTCTTCATCCCATATAAACTTCACTTCTTTACGAGTCAATTTTATCAGTGGTAATGCTATTGCTGAAAATCTCTTAATGAATCTGCGATAGTAACCTTCCAATCCTAGGAAACTCCTAATTTATGTCACATTCTTAGGACTCTCCCATTCAACAATCGCTTCTACCTTCTTTGGATCAACGTATATCCCATTTCCTGAGAAAGCGTGCCCTAAAAACACAATTTCATTCAACCAAAACTCACACTTGCTAAATTTAGCAAATAATTTCTTCTCTCTCAAAATCTGCAATACAAGTCTCAAATGTTTCTTATGTTCCTCCATGCTACACGAGTAAATAAACACATTAGCTATGAATACAATCACAAATGAATCAATGAAAGGGTGGAATACCCGGTTCATCAAATCCATAAAAACTGTTATAGCATTAGTTCATCCAAATGGCATCACCAAAACTCATAGTGCCCATATCGTGTCCGAAAAGATGTTTTGGAAATATCTTTATCCTTTACTTTCAATTGGTGGTAACCCGATCTCAAATCAATCTTCGAAAATACTTTGGCCCCTGTAATTGGTCAAACAAATCATCGATACGAGGTAAAGGGTACTTGTTTCTAATGGTCACCTTATTCGATTGCTGATAATCAATACATAATCGCATTGTTCCATATTTCTTTTCCATAAATAACACTGGGGCTCCCCATGGCGAAACACTAGGCCGAATGAAACCTCTGCTTATCAGATCTTGTAATTGTACTTTTAATTCTTTCAACTCCGCTGGTACCATTCTATATGGAGCAAAAGAAATTAGACCAGTACTTGGAATTAATTCGATGGAAAACTCTACTTCCCTATCGGGTGGCAATCCTTGCAATTCCTCCGGGAAGGCATCAGAAAATTCTCTAACCACTGGTATATCTTGAATTTTAACTGTCTCTTTACTAGTATCAATAACATAAGCTAAATACCCTGAACATCCTTTACTCGATAACTTTCTGCTCTTAATGGCTGAGATAAGACAATTAGGGACAACATTCCTTTCTCCTGTAAACTGAAACTCAGGTTCACCAGGCAGATGAATCGTAACTTCTTTTCGAAAAAAATCAATGGAAGCATAATACGATGATAACCAATCCATCCCCAATATAATATCAAAATTGAATGGACAACGGTATCAAATCAACATAGAAATCTCCCCCCCCCCCCCCCATTCGTAAGATACAATCTTTACAAGCATGCTCAACCAGAATTACACTTTCCATTGGGGTAGAAATATATAAGGCACAATTAAGAAATGAACATGGTCTACCCAAATGTGAAACAATATGCAATGCTATGAATGAATGCGTAGATCCAGGATCAATGAGCGCATATAGATCTTTATTTGCAATAGAAAGTTTACCTGTAACCACTTTCGCTGTAGCATGGGCATCTTGCAGCGTCATCGCAAACACACTTCCTCCTGCCCTCGATCCAGTAGCTTGTTCTGTACCTCTTCCCCTGGTAGCACTACCTGGAGAGGGTCCTTTATGAGGCCCCACACTACTAACTGAAATCGATCTTGATAACATAGGACAATTCTTTCTCAGATGGCCCTTCTGATGAGAGTTAAAACATTTTATATTCAGTATCTTTGGACAATTTCTCTTTATATGACTCGATGTCCCATGAAAGAGACAAACATTCGGATTTCCTTGTGCTGAAACTCTTGAACCTCTTCCACCACTTGCTTCACCCCTTTACGAACTAGATCCCATGCCTCTACCATGTTGGGATTTCTTCCCTCCAAGTCTCGAATATTCTGTATCACTACCATTTTTATAACTTGGATCGAATCTTCTTCTCTTTACACCTCGTTCTCGATTTCCTCTCGCTTTATTCACATCCTTTTCTACCAGCAGGGCTTTTGTTCACCAAGGCTGAATAGTTAACAGTCTCTAAAGACGAAAGCCTTGATTTAATAACTAACTCGAGTCCGTCAAGAAATCGGCTACACATGTCTTCCTCATTTTGTATAAACCTCGAAGAAAATTGAGATAAGACTATAAGTTTAGCTTCGTACTCTCTGACTGTCATGCTCCCCTAATTCAATATGAAATATTCCTTCTCCTTTTGTTTTCGATACATTGGGGGAAAATACTTATCATACAAAGCTTTGACAAAAGCATCCCATGAGATCATATTCCCACCTCCTGGAGTAATCGACAAATGTTTTGTGGTATCCCACCAATATTTAGCTTCTCCTTTCAGCATGTACGTCGCCAAGATCATCGTTGATTTTCAGGCATTCTCATCACCCCAAAAATAAGTTCAATCTCTTTAACCCATTCTTCTGCCTCTGCTGGATCAACTGCTCCTTCAAATGAGGGTAGATTCATTTTAATAAATTTCTCATGTGAAGTAATCCTTTCTTCCCGGTGTATCACCTCCTCAACCCTAGCCAACGCTTGTGCCTTCAGTTGCCTGGTCTATCATTCTTCCACATGAGACATAAATCTAGCTTGTTGCTCTTCCATTAGAGTCATAGCACGTGCCATTTTTTGCATATCTGTCAGTTGTTCCGGCTCAAGTTCTATATTTCCATTAATAGGTTGCTCAACCTCCACCTCTACTGCCATATTTCAAGCCTCATCTTCTATTCACACATTCACATTCCCTCCTTCCATTCTTTTATATAGGAATGGATCAAAGATATAACAACATACATATATACTTATCTTTCCTAACATAATCGTTAGTATCAAACAAAACACATTTTTAACATTCACTGCTAAATCTAGACTCTTCTAACTCCAGAACCTCTAAAACCTAGGCCCTAATACCAAAAGCTGACACACCCCAACCCAGTTACTTATAATTAATTTAGAAACTCAAAGTGAGTCAAACCATAATTCATTTAACCAAACCATACAAACTGGGTTTAATTTCAGAGTCATCAACGTAATTCCATATAACTAAAAACTTTTTACAATAGTACACTAGTCTTACTTATGCAAACTTGATTGAAGGATAATTTATCATTTACATTAAAACAAAATCTTTGTTTCTCCCATTCCTTGCTAACCCAACCCGACTTCCTAGATTTGACAGTGACATCGCGTTACCTGAAAAAATGTGAACATAGGAACCATGAGCAAAATAGCCCAGTGAATGCATCACTACTATACTACTCCATGAATTTAAATTCAATAAAGCATGTCCATATAATTATGTATTATCTTATCCGGCTCATTCATAATGAATGATCAACTTTTCCGAATCATGATTCACATATCCTGTCTAAATAGGCAATTCTCCCCCATTCCTGGTCGAGGAGTAACCCCTTGTCATTAATAGACAAATCTCCCCCATTTCGGGTCGAGGAGTAACCTCCCATTTCGGTAAACCAAAATGAAAAATTTTATACTCATAAAATTATGATCATATTCGTAACAGTATACAAATCCATCATTCCAGTGAGTACACTCACCTTGGGTTGTCAACTATATATTTATGTTTCCTTCGGGTGGAGCTAAAATGGGTTGATTAGACCTTACCCCTGTCCATCCAAAAAAATCAGTACTGAATCTCAATCATAAGTATTATCCTAACATAATTATATAACTTTCCATGACTATACAACAACAATATAATTCCACTTCAGTCACATTCCATGAAACATGAGTAAAGAGAAAACAATGGTACACATGTTGATAAAGTTATGAACATTCAACTATAGGGAATACCTCACAAGGAATTTATAACCAAAACCAAGTAAACATTAAAGTATACTTCTCAATGTATATACACATGAAACATGTACTCAAAATACTCTTTGGAAAAAGGAGATAACAATATTCTTTCATGGGGTATCTAGTATGGCCTCAAATTACTATCCTACCTACTTAACCATCCTATATTCATAAATTGCACAACTAAAGGTATCCAAGCTTATCAATATGAAATCCTATCTGAATATACTTTCCATTACAAGTGATGGTGTAATTTTTCATGCTTTTTAGAGCAAGTTATGACCATTTCTTTACAATGCAAGAAATCTTCCCTACAAGTTCCTCTATTGTTCCTTCAACTTCCAAGAATTTTCATAATTTTTATACAACATATCTTTCCATGATTTTCAACAAATTTTCAGTAAACATGATGAATAGTATGGAATTAAAGGTTCATAATTTTTGGACTTCATTTGCTATCTCAAAAGATTGACCAAACTCAGGGCATACCGAAATGAAATATACAAACAACAACTATATACCAACTTGCAATCATCACCAAGGCCAAACCAAAAGGAGTTAAATTCTAATTCTCGGATATGATATGAATATATGTGTCTACTTTCATATTCAATTGGAATTTCTCAATTCCAGTAATCGCACAAAGAGATATGAATATTTGAATACAAGGGGTTTCAATACAAAGCAATATGACATATAAACACCACTTATCTCACATATGAACCAATACATGTTATCACAAAGGATGATGAGGTTTTAATCAATAATTCATTATTTATATACTTTTAAATAAGTATAATACAAGATTAAAACAATATTAACACATAATTTTACCTTAGAAACACATTAAGGATTTTGTTGGAATTTTTCCTAGCTCTTAATGCAACCCTTTCTTCCTTAACTTCTACTTTCTCTTTCCTCAAGCATAAAAACACCTCAAACCGAACCTAGGGTTTAATTTGCTGAATATATAAGTTACAGGGAAATTTTTAACTCGGCCAAGGCTGCCTCACATGCTAACCAAACAAATTAAACCATTTGGTTTAATAAAAGACAATTTACCACTTAAAGGAAATGGGCAGATTTTCCCCTTGTTCGTAAATTCGGTATAACTCCTTACTCGGGCATCCGTTTGATGCACCGTTTATTGTGTTAAAACCCTAAATCACATGTCTACAACTATATAGTTTTTACCTCAAGTCAAGTGTAATGTGATAAGGGTCAAATCTAGTCTCTAACAGGAACATTTCTACCAAAAACAACAAAATTTAGTGTTTGTAAATAATTCGACATTTCATGATTTATGAAAGTAGGATTAGACTAAACATAATCACTTAACATTAGATATACTAATAGCACATTCTTCATATCAGTTAAGATAAGCATGATTTAATTATACTTTATCATATTTATATCCGGTTTGTCACATCTCCTCCCCAATGGCACGTAGGATCCACCTATGCAGTGACACAATGTGTGAGTCCATATATGCATCGGTATCCATCGAAGAGGCTTAATAATCTTCTATATATTGAAACACGAAACACCGCTTCTTCACCACAATGCCACACTAACATAGACTAGGCACAGAATCCACCATGGGAAATAATTCTTGACAAAATGAAGAGAATAAACCATTTGTGCCAACAAACATGATCTCAGAGAGCATATAATAGATGAACACATGTACCGTGTAAACTAGGGTTTTGGTTTGAAAAAATTGATCATAAATGATCACATAAACACGGAGAACTTTTAGGAAGAGTTTGGAAACTAAAAAAGAATGAAAAAATCTCTAATAAAAAGCACTCCTATTTATAGGATGAAAACAAGATAAGGATGAAAAGTTAAACAAAAAATATAAACTTTTGGGAAAGACTCACCAGCTCATTCGAACGAAATTAACCCCATTCGAATGAAGATAAGGTTCTCGTTCGAATACGCTTCTAATGATATTTTCAATGAGAAAACAGTGTAGACCAATTTTGTCTCATTTAAAGTTCGTTAGATCAGGTTTGAATGAGGCAACAGATCTCGTTCAAGCGACATTCATAATGTCGTTAGCATGAATTTTTTAAAAAACTATAAACTTTATAAAAACATTTTGAAAAAAACACCTAAAACAATAGGAGTCCAAGGATCAAAATATATTAAATTCATACCTGAGAAATCCTCTAAAGCTGAAGACTAAAATTAGGCACAAGACATGGCACCATAAATGTGAACATTATATCTTAACCACTACATCTTGAATCAAACACGTCATAGGCTTGAAAGTGTAAACACACTCAAGACAAAACTTATGACCAAAAGGTTTTTTCCATACTTGGAATAAAGCCAAAATACATATAATTTGACTCTATTGGAAATTTAACCTTACAAATCTCCCCCTTTAGCTATCCTGGGACAAAACACTAAAGAAAAATCTATGGACCATCAAGATATTCTAAGACTCAATCCCCAACCCTATAAGGAAAAAGTACATATGCTAGACAAACAAAAATGTTGGGTAACTTTTCTCTTATGTATACTTTGTTAGATTATTGGAAACATGCACACTTAAACATTCCTTAAAATGCAACTTCAATATATAAAAAATAAATTGCATAAAAATAAACCATTCCCCTTTGTCTAACAATCTCTACCTAATTTAGGGCGTCTCCCCCTAATGGAAAAATCTCCCCTGGACTATAAAGACTGAGATACCATTACCACCCATTTTTTTCACAAATAGACAAAGTGAAAGAAGCACAATAAACCATCTTCTCCCCAATATAACAAAAACTACCCCTAAATGAAACTGGGTTGGAATAAAGGAAAAATAAGTATACCATGCAATGGTGTAAAGTTCAACAAGCAATGACAAACGCAAAACAATAACACAAGAAAAAATAACCCTAACAATGATCAATTAATACTAATTTTTATGCAAAAATGATATAAATTTGAATACAAAATGAAATGTGAGATACCAATGTAAGCAAGAAACAAGAGATACCAATATGATCATATAGCATACCAATTTAAAACAACTTGAAACTAAAACAGAACATGTGGTATACATGGATTAACTGCAAACACAAAGACTCAAAAAAATGATATCATGTATGTAAATATGTGAAAGACTAACATGCATACATAAATACATACACACACACACACACACACACACACACACACATACATATATATATATATATATATATATATATATATATAGGTATAAACATCACAAACAAGCGCAAAACACATAAGTTTTCCACAATAGCATAGTATCGATATGTCTAAACAAAGGTGGTATGACGTGAAGGGCCCTAAACTAAAAATAAAATAATTATGACCCATTTACTCTAAAATATTCAAGGAATTATATTTGATTATATTGATTTTATCAAACAAATATTTGGCCTTATATTGATAGAAAAAGTGAACTTATAGTGGACAAACAAACACAATGCACACTAGACGAGAAAATATTGATGATTCTTAAATCAATAGCTTCAAACTTGAATTAACTAGGAATCATTGTGCAAACCTATTAACGTTCAACTTATAACACCCTCAAAACTTATATATATCATTTTTCTCTCTCATTATTTTTTTTGAAGAAATCATTCTTTTGAAGAATCAATAAAAAAAAATTGGTCTTGACACTATTTTCTTTTCTTTGCCTCTTAATTTTTTTTAGGCTCTTTATCCCACCCCAGTTTCCCGAGTATGAGGTTTATCTTAATAAATATTATTCCATAATATAATCCATAACTTTTCTCAAAATATGAAAACTAGGGCAGCATCAAGATTTCTGCAAAAAAAGGGTTCCCGATAGGTTGTCCAGATTTTGCATTTGTTTTAAACAAAGAACGATCCATTGGTATCATTCAACCGTCTTATTTTCTTGAGGAGGACCTATATTTAACACCAATACGACTGACTAGCAAGTGAAGCTTGATCATCTAGAAAGAGTTTGGAAATCACTTAACCTATAAGGTGTATGTCCTCACTGGACAATGGCCAATGTACTTTTTCATCACAATCTCGTCATCCATTCGGTCAAAAAATTTGGTTATCGATTATACTATGGTTGGCAACGATTCCATCCTAATAGCCATTCCTACTCCTAGCGAGGCTGCTAGAGGTGTTTATTAAGGACATGAGTCTCCTTATGTGATCCCCACTAATTTGGACGTCGACGAGCAAAAGGAAGATAAATAAGAGTACGACCCCTTTTTGGACATCCTTGCTCTGCTCTTCACATACAGACCCAACATTTATGGTTGTTCTTCAGAAGATATATAGTTTGAAGATTTTTCATTTACAGACTTTACTTTTCCCACAATCCCTCAAATTTCAAAGAAATGACCAGTCATCCAAGGGGACCTATTAATCTATTCGTCGCAAGATATAAATACAAGAAGCAATTTCTCGACAACTTTCAGGAGGAAGAGACTATCAGTAAGAAAAAAGAAGGATAGTTACCCTCGGGAAAAATAAGCATAGGCTGCTGAGCGTCAATGTCAAGAGGACGAGCAGATCAAGAAGAAGATGGAGAATGTTGGAGGTTTTCCAAGCCCAACTGGATGTACTTAATCATCTTGTGGTTATCAACAAGCCTCGGTAAAGGTATCGTTTAAGTACTAATCCTACCTAAGGGAATCAGGATTGCACTTACGATATCTTTTTTTTGAAAGGAAAAGATATAGTACTTGAGGAAAATTCGTCCTGTAGAGATATGGGGTTTCTCATTTTGTAGCTCAAGCCACGAAGATATCATCTAACATGGTTGATTTGAGGAGCTTCACTTTGGAGAGGCTCCATAAGGAAGGTCTGTGGCACATCATTCTCGTAAATTACCTAACTTTTTATTTACCGTTTATGCTTAATTATGTTACTAATCTTTCTTTCCTTCATCGCAGGATATGAAGATCACTCAAGAACTTATCGAACGAGTTGACCACAACCAAAAGGCTGACAAAAAGCTTTCAGATGCCAAAAATTCCTTAAAGAATAAACTCACAACCCAGACTAAGACTTTGGGTGATCTTAATAAAAAGTTAAAATACGAAGAGGCTAAAAAGAACAGGGATGTGGGGGTCGTCAAGTAAGCTTAGAATGACTTTAGCAGGGTTGATGCCGCGTTGTCAAAATTGAAAACCTCCATCAACCGCATGGTCCTTTGAAATTTGGTCGTACGGAGGCCGAATATCTTGATGGAGCTTTACTAGGAAGCAGTCCTGGAAAATCCTGCAATGAAGAGTTTGAGGAAGCAGTTCAAGAGATCACTTCGCAATTGAAATATAATGATTCCATAGTATTCAACAAGGGTTGCGTGGCTACCCTTAAGTAAGTAAATATCCCGAAGGGTGACTGTACATATGTCGATTATCCTCCCTTAGAGAATCATTTAGAAGGTGATAGTGTTCTGGTTGTCCCACCCATGGTTTATCCCCTTGACATAATTACCCAAGCCCGGAATGATGAGATCGATGTCGCTTAAATCAACATTCCTACCCCAAATCCTTAACTTTCCTATTTTTTGTAACTTTTGTTTGACCCTTTGAGGTTATTATTTTGTAGGCCTATGGCCATTTTTTATTTAACAATTAAAATTGTATTTTCGTTTTACTTGATCTCTCGCTATGCACTTGCTCAATTTATGAAACATTGTTAGAATGTTTTTTTTTCAATTATGGCTTTATAATTTGTGCCTAAGATCATGCTTGACCTTTACCAAGTATCATTTGTCTTTCTATGACTTGTTTTCCCCTAAAAGAGACCAAAAAGTTCATTTTTAATAAATTGACCTTGTACGATGAGTTTTGTTTGAGTTTAATCCATCCTTAGCAGTTAAACTTTGAGCTTATTAAGTTCGGCCTGTATTAGGAGGAATATCAAATTTCTTCCTGGTTGGGCCGACTAGCCATATTTTAACAACCAATATATAATAAACCTATTCTAAGGTCGACCATCCTTTCCTAGTGCCAAAAGTCGTAAACCAACTCATGTTTAAGGTATACCATATAATTCGTTCACGAGTTCATGCCTCTTATAGGTTGACCAACCTTACTCAGGGTTGTGCCTCCATTTTTAGGTGGGTTTGGTGCTAAACATAGGCGATCAACTCAGGTCTGAGTTGTACCACGAAATACTTATCAAGTTTCTGTCTCTTCTCAGTCGATCATCCTTACTCATCCGTACAACTGTTTCTAGGTGGGTTTTATGTTTCCAACCTAATTTCAATCACACCACTTCTCAAGTGGTTTTTGGTGGCAAACATAGGCGACCAACTCACTCATGAGTTGTACCATATAGTTTCTACATTGGTTTTTGCAAAATTCCCAAGCGACCGACCTGATTCGCAGTCGTGCCACTGCTTAAGTGGATTTAATCAAAATAGTTTGAGATAATAAATTTGAACAATTTTTTTAGCTAACTAACAACCGTTTTATTGTGCATGAAAAAAAGAAACAATGTCTTTGATTTCCTATCTAATGATAAAGTTTCCTAAAGTTCATGGAATTCTATGACCTTGGTACTACTCTTCCATCTAATTCTCATAAATAATACGATCATACATCCCCCTTCGAGACTACTCCGTAAGGTCCCTACCTATTCGATTTGGGTTTCCCTTATGATGGATTCTTGGTTACGAGTGGTAGTTACTTGAGCACCAAGTCACTGGATATAATTCTATTACTTTGACCTTCCTATCATGTTGTCTTGCTAAATATTATTGGTAGGCAGCTAAATATATCTGAAATTATTCTCTTCTTTCTCCAGCCAGATCTAACCCGTTAGCTATTTGATCATCCTTATGACTATCTTCAAGGATATTCGATCTTATTTTTGAAAGTTCTATCCCTAAAGGGATAAAGACCTTATACCGTAGTGAAGGGAGTATAGAATCTCCTTCGTTGGCTTCCTTAGTGTTGTTTTGTATGCCCAAATAACAGAGGAGAGTTCTCCCACCCATCGTCCTTTGGAATTCTAACAGGATTTTAATTCCTAACAAAAGAGTTTTATTAGTTATCTATGCATGTCCATTGCACAGGTAGAAGACTATTGATGCATTGTGTATTCTAATTCCTTATTATGTACATAAATTATGGAAGTAGTTGTTGTCAAATTGTATTCCATTATCAATAACCAACATTGTTCGGATACAAAATCATGCGATGCGATTCCTCCAAGATAATCTCTTGGCAACTACTTCTCCGATGTGGGTGAGTGGTTCAGTTTCAACCCACTTTGTGAGGTAATCTATCACCGTTATCAGATAAATTTGATTCCTTGGTGCAGTCAGTAACAGACTCATTATGTCTATCCCCCACTAAGTAAAAGGACATGGAATATTGAGGAGGTTTATACCTCCCACAGGCTTCTTGATTATCAACAAAAAGTACTAACACTTTGCACACTTTTGGATGGATATTATAACATCCTTTTGCATGAAGGGCAACCAATATCATTGAGAGAATGCCCTTTAAGAGAGTCATCTTCCACCTATATGTGCTCCTCATATTCCTTCATTAATTTCACTTAATAGTCATTCCACTTGATCTGAGTGAACACACTGTAGTAAAGGTCTAGTTAATGATTATTGATAAAGATTTTCCCTAAAGTTATGGAAAACCCCAGCTGACCTAATCCTCAACTTGTATGCCTCTTTACCATGTAGGGTAGCTCATCGATCTTCAAATAGGACATGATGAGATCCATATATGACTGATCTAAATCCACTTGAAGAGTGTAAAGGCTCGATTTTCGTTCTTTAATGTTTGGGTTGTTATGAATTCCACTTTAATTGTCCTTTTCAGGGCGATATCGATAGCTAAAGCTAAAGTAGAAAGAGAATCTGAATGTATATTAATGTTTCTTAAGAGTTACTCTACCGAGGAAAAGTTAAAATGTTAAAGAAGGGATCTTACTTTATTTCTAGAGGAAAGCATTCTGGAGTCTCTGACCTCGTATTTTTTGTTGAGCTGGTTTGCAATTAATCTAGAATAACAGAATGCAACTATGAAGTTAGAACCAAGATTAATTGCCTTTCGGAGACCGTAACCATGACCTCATGCTCTACCTCGTTCTTTAAGACTTTAAACCCCAATATGATGGCCTGCTCAATGAGATTACCTTGTGATGTCATAAAGATAATTCCAACTCCTATAACCCTTTCACTTGATCCGTCATCAATGAAAAGTTTCCATATTGAATGGAATTCGACTGTTCATCCTCACTTATTAGTGGTGTTGATAATTCTTCTATGAAGTATTCTAAGACTTTACCCTTGATCATCATTTTAGGTTCATACTTGATGTCAAAATATGTTAGCTCCAGGGAACACTTGGTTCTTTTATTTGGTAAGTCTGCCTTTTTGAGTGCATATTTCAAGGGATAGGTTATGGGGATGACTATTGTGTGAGCATCAAAGTAGTGCCTTGGCTTTCTGGCTACGATTACCAATGCTATAAATAATTTCTCGATAGGCATTTATCTAGTTTCTACCTCAAGGAGATTATGGTTAACATCATAGACCAACCTTTCTCTTCATCATGTAGGCGGACCAATGAATTGTTCATCATGTGCAGTAAGATGGATAAATAAAGCTACAGATCTTCCCTGCCTTTGGGGGTTAATAGCAAGGGATTAAATACCATGTATTGTCGAATTCCTTCCAAATTTTAATCGCACTCCTCTGTCCAGATAGTGGGGCTTACCTTATTTAATTCCGGGAAGAACGTTCAGTACTTATCCAAGGATATTAAAATAAAGTGATTCAAATTGGCTAGCATTCTAGTGATGACCAGGATGTCTCTAACAGTAGTAGGCCTTCTGATATCTTACAAAGCCTTGATCTGATCAGAATTCACCTCTATCCCTCTATGGGTTACCAAATATCTTAGAAACATACCCCAACTAACTTCGAAGATGCATTTTGAGGTGTTGAGCATTATCTTGTATTCAATAAGGATACTGGAAGTATGTGTGAGGTCTATGGTGTGATCAAATGTGTGTTGTCTTTTGATGATCGTATCATCAATGTGTACTTTCATGGTAGAGTCGATATGCTTCTCAAACATTCTGGTTAGAAGGTGATGGTAGGTGTCTCCTCCATTATTCAAACCAAAAGTCTTTACCTTGTAGTAGTAAAGGCCAAAGGTTATCATAAACGAGGTATTTTCCCAATCCGAGTTGAATAGATATATCTTGTAAAAGCCAAAATATGCATTCATGAAGCTCATGCATTGATGTCAGATTATGGATTCCACAAGTTGATCTTTTTGTGGTAATGGAAATTGTCTTTTGGAAAGTGCTTATTAAGGTCAGTGAAAGATATGCATACTCTCCACTTGTCATTATTATTTCTCACCACAACAGTATTAGAAATGATATCCAAGAATTAGAGCTCTTTGATGGAGATGGGCAGTAATAGGTTATCAACTTATGTCTCTATAAGTTTCCCTTTTCTGGGGCTGACTTTCTCAGCTTCATCTTAATCAGATTAAAAATTGGATCTAGTGCAGTCAATGACTAGTGATATCTAATTCTATCGACGAAATATTATATGGTTTCTATGTAAAAAACATATATATTAGTTTTGAGGAAACGAATAATCTTTTCCACTTCATCCTTAGATAGATCTAATCCGATGAGGAATTTATTCTTCGATTATGATAAATCTAGAGGAATGGTAATGAGTTCCTCCATCACGTGTTCAATGGAAGTTAACCTGGTCTCTTCAACCCTTGACCAAATTCCCTTTGGTTGCTATTTAGATTAATCGTCCTTCGAATCATCATCATTCAGACTTTCCCATGACTAATTATATCTTGCTTTGATGGCTGATATTATGATCTACATCTTGATCTCCCTAATCTCCACTACCCCCGATTCGCTTAAGAACTTGAGTTTCTGATGAAGGGAAGAAGGGATAACCTTCATCTCATGAAGCCATTATCTGCCTATTATAGCATTGTAGGGAAAATCCAATTGATGACATGGAACTTGACCTCATTATTTATTGGACCGATCGTTACCAATAGATTGATTTCCCCCAGGGGTTCTCTATGTCTCCATTAAAATCAATAAATAGCGCCTACATTTGTATCAAGATCCTTAATGCTGAAGCCGATCTAGTAGAGAACTATCAGATACACGATCTCCAATGAGATTCACTGATCAACCAGTATTCTTCTCATATTAAAATTCTTGATTCGCATCGTGAGGACCAGGGTGTCTTTATGTGGTAGGTTTACACCAGCAAGATCTTTGGTGGTGAACATAATGGCCTGATTAACATCAACATCTCTTATATGCCTTTTCAAATGACATGATTGGATAATTCTATTTGGAAGTCTCATTGAACGTTGGCGTCAATCGTACTCTCCTCCCTTAGGTTTCTGCCAGTATTGAGTTGGGTTGGTATATTCATGAATGCCCGTGACTAATCTTGCTGGGGGAAATCCTTATCTGCCTTCTGAACTGTATTAATCTTTGTCTAAAATATTTGGCTTTGTTATGTCAATTTACTCCTTGAGGTGCTCGACTTGAATAATTTCCTCCAAATATTTATTTAACATCTTGTAATTCTCTCTAAGGTGCCCATGATCTTGGTGATAGTTGCAGTTGAGATTGACATCTCTATCACTCATATCACTGGCCATATAAGGAGGTATCTTAAAGTAGGCCATGTCTTTGATTTGCAGGATAAGCTTATAATTGAGGTCTTTGAAAATCGTCTTTAATACCTTATAGCTACTCTCATTGGCCTGAGTTCTGGGGTGACCTCTAAAGCTTCATTCCTAAATCATTTATCAACCGCAAAGAGTTTATTACCCTTTTTAGGAGCCTTCTTATGTTCATTCCTCTTCTGGTTAGTTGGATCCTCTACGTTGATGAGTTCATCATCCACCTTGTCCTACTTTTCAATATGGGACATAAGGTCGTCCATCTTAGAGGCTGGTTTTTCGTTAAAAACTTATAGAGATCATTCAATATTTCCAGACTGAATTTGAATGAAGATATCGTTAGTTAAGCATTGCAATATTTAATTTCATTGTGTATCTCCTAGTACCTCTTTGCATACTTTCTAAGGGACCCTCTCTTTTTCTTAAGGGAGATTAACGAATTAAAATCCTTGGTTGCTTTACTGTTAGTGATAAATTAGGTCGCGAACTGTTCGGTGAGGTTTCATAAAGAAGAGATCAATCTAGGGGTAATTTCTCAAACCACTTTAAATCGATCTCCCCTAGAGTGGATGTGAACACTTTTCACACTAGAGCATTGTGATGATTCCATAGAGACATGGTATGTAAGTAGTGCTTGATGTGATGGATAGTATCCGCCTTCCCTTCATATGTTGTAACCTTTAGTATGGAGAACTTCTTTTGTGGTTCAAAAGACTCTATGTTTATAATAAAGGAGACGAGGAACTATGCCCCAGTGCCTTTGTAGCCAGATCTTTAGGTTTTCAAGCCAAATTTGGATTAAATCTTCCTTATGGCTCTTTCTGGATGAGCCCTTTAAGTTTGTCACTTCTTATTTTGTTCAGCAGTACTATGAAGGAGTAGGCTTGTTAGTTTGCATTGATTGCGTGGGATGGACTTGTTAGTGATTGCACTTAATGGAATTTATCCCAGGAGAATGGTTGTCACCCCATTGGTTGTGGTGTACCGTGCGAAGGATTATTGAAAGAGAAACCCTCCTGATTTGGTGAGATTTGTTATTTCTTAGAAAGCGGGATCCTTTCCTGTGATGTTCCTGGGTCTGGGAAATGAACTTGTGATCTTCTGATCACTAGTCTAAGTGTCTCCTCAAATGGGAAATTTCCTGATGATAATCGTCCAGTCTTTCTTCGTAAGTACTATCCATATGATAAACAACTCGTCCTTCTGGACACTCAACTGACGGAGTACGATATTAGTGGTTGGGTCCTGATCTCTTTGGGTAACACCCCCGGGACCTAGAATGTTGTGGCAATAAGGGGAGCCTGACAAGAGTGTGTTCCCACCTAATGATACATAGCTCGTACTAGACGTGACTCCTCATGTACGTGTGATGAGACTAATTTGCATTCTTGATGATCGTTGGGCTAAATGACTTTGATAATGGTGAGAATTCAAGTTTTCTACAGACGACACCAAATTGAAGAGGATATAGACCCAGAATAAAAGAAGTAATTAAAGATTAACCCCAACAGTATTATTAATGCAGGAAATAGGAAATAGCACGAGATGTACTTAGTTCAGCAGATATGGCTGCCTATGTCCACGGGGAAGGGAGACAGATCGGTGTATTCCTTAGGAAGATGTAGAATCGCTACAGCAGAAATATTGCGACTTCTCAAACAAAATCCAATTTTAATTAACCCCAAATTTTAGTTAAACCCTAAAACATGCATCCAAATGATTCATCCAATAAAATAAAGCATGCAGGATAAAACAAATACTTTCAGAAAAAATCCCCCAAAGGGGCAAAACCTTTTTATTTTCAATATAATTTGTAAAGAACGGTTTACACAGATTATACTGAAAACATGAGTGACATAGGAAATACCCTCAGGTGTCGGTTCCAATGTCGTCGACTGGAATCTCTCGCAAGAACTCTGGGTGGTCAGCAATGAAGAAGAGAAACGTCTTCTCCACAAGTTAACTACATAAGGACTCTCTCCATAATAGCACGCAGCTCTTTGGTTGTAGATTTCTCCCCACAAGTTACTCCAGATGAGTAAACAATACTCTGAAGGTTTAAAGATTCACACAAATATATGGGAATGGATTTGTGAATCAAAAAGGTATAAAACCTTAAAAACTTGAAGTATGTTTTCTGGGATATAAAATGTAGAAACCGTGTACGAAAAAGACTTGAAAAACGTGTAGAATGCACACGGGTATTTATACAAAAATTGAGGCGGTGGCGTCGCTCGAACGAGATAGGCATCTCACTCGAACGAAGGATACGTGTCATTCGAACGACATCCGTGAGATGCTTATCTCGCACGAACGACAATGTGAACTCGTTTTAATGAGATCGTCAACCGAGGCACTCTTCTTCTACACTTAGAAAAAAATTTTCTTTGATAAAAATATTTCAGACTTCAAAAAAATATTTTCTAAAAAATTCCCAAATATTTATGCAAATATAAACACCTCCAATAAACCATTTTATCAATAATGCGTCGTGGAGTAGTGGGAAACGGATGAGCAGAACATTGCATGTAGCATGATGCACTTGTGAAGATGATGGATACATGGATTCGGATAAAGGCCATTGTGGATGATCGTGATGACGTGCCGAATGTAGCGGTATCAGACATAAAAACTATGATCTAAGGAAAATAGAAAATTTCTAGATTCTACCCCGGACATTTATAAAATTATGTCCTTACAAATATCCCCCTATGTCTATGCCGGTACATACATAAAAAATCCGAATTATGCAATCTCTATAAAACAAATGACATACCCTAAAACTGAGAATACTAAATGATATGTCGCTAATCAAACTTCAACATCTTCAAATCTTTAGATCTTCAAAAATTTCCAAAGCTTTTCTCATCAGGCTGTGCAATCCAATAATTATCAACTTTGTACCTACACACATGAGATAAAATAAAAACCTTCATGACGCATCGAGTTTGAAATGATATAAGAATAAATCATTAAAAAATCAAATCTCCACCATAATGCAAAAACTCCCCCATAACATGATAATTATTTCTCCCCCTTTTTATAATGTCCCCAAATACACAGATAAGAAGAAACAGTCAAAACATGGACTGTCACGATAAAATACATAGCAAACATGGATCAAACTACGTGCATGCAAAGGAGTATCCCAAAAACATTCACAAATAATTTTTGGATTTTTCAATTTTTTTCATACAAAAATAATATACAGAAAATCACACCATGGATTTAAACTCAAACAACCAACTAATGGAAATGGAATGTATGAGTGTGAACACATTCAATAGGTAAATCAACTCAATCAATTATATGTGCACGATGCATATGTGTACCCCTAACGAATGAACATCGAAATTGTCATTAGGTGTAAAAATTGTTGAATTTAGATGACATCGTCTTATGCAAATCAACAAATCAAAGTCTAAATGATTTCCACACCAATAACGTCCAAAACTACGTAACTCTTTTTCAAGAATTTTAAGGACATGCAAACCCGTTTTAATTCTCCATCCAAACTCCCTCGTATATATTTTCTTTTAGAGGTGTATAAACTAAATTCTCAAACTTTGGAGAATTGGTGCAAAAAACTAAATGGCCCATAATTGGCATGAATTTCATTTTATTGCCTTTAAATTTTTTCGGGCTCTTTTAAACCTCTTTGGACCCCGGATAATAATATTCCTCAATTTTTTAGGTCCAATTAAACGACGGCTTAATCACAAAGGATAAATTAAAATCATTCATAGCCCTGCACCGTTTTCAAACAAAGCACACAAAACCTCACAAACATGGTTCAAAGGTGCACACTTTTATTGTCTTGTTTTATCGTGCTTCAGTTTTTTTAAGGACAGGATTGAAGTGAAAACACCCAACCAACATGTGATAAGACAAGCACAATAATCAACAAATCCGTGCACGTGTGCAATAAAGGATATCATGAGTCAAACATGTAGGAAGTAACAACTAATTACATCTCAATGACTCCAAACATTATAAAGCACATGGATGAATTGATATATTGTCTCAAAACACTATCAAATAGTCACATGGATATAGAATGAAGTTGTGACTCGGTCATCCTAAGTGTTAATCCATAAACGATGTAAACAAAATACAAAAATCTTTTTGGATTTTCAAAAATTTTATCAAAATAAAATCTTTTTGTATTTTTCAAAATTTTCAAACTGAAAAAATAATAACTACAAAATGATACATCCAACAATAGGCATATAATATCAATATGAGCAATATCCTATGCTAGCAAACAGTAATCACACAAGAGAATCCACAATGAAAGAAGATGTGATAAACGAGCAATGCAGTGTTTTCAACTAAGAATGGATACCAAGAAAAACTGCATATAAACTGACCAGAAGCTACCCATTAGTACCAAAAACCTAAGCATATGAACCCCGGGTACTGAAATCAGAAGGGAAGCAAAAATAGAATTTCCAGACATGTCGCTCAAACGACTTAGATCTGTCGCTCGAACGACAAGGGCGTATCGCGAGATGCGACTTCGCGCGAGATAGAGTTGTCGCTCAAACGACCTATAGATCTCGCTCGAACGAGAAAACTAAAACTTCTTAGAATGCACAGAAAATCATATAGTTTTGCACAGTGCAAAAATTTCATGAAAACAGTACCTGTAAGGGGAAAACATATCCAAAATAGTGCTAAAACAGTAGCGAAACACACAGATGCAATAAATAAACCAATGTGCGCTAGATCAAAGTGAGTCATAACACTAGAAAGAATATAACATGATGCATAGCTAGCGTATTACAAAGATCCAACACAATCAACCAAAAGATTTCTCATGGGGTGTATCACGTGCAAGCAAATGAGAATCATGGACAAATAAAACATCAGCCTCTAAATTCGATTTTCTAACCCAAATGGATTTGTAACGGAGTGTGGGGGTTTTAGGAACCGATGTGACTCGGTTTTTATGTTTTCTAAGTCCATTCAAAAGCTTATAATAGAAACACCTAAGATGACCTTGCCTACCGCAATGTGTGCAAGTGTAAATCGGGCGGTGAGTGTTACCTAAAGGTGGCCTTCTCCTCAAATTTCTCGGTTGCTCTCTCTGAATTTGCCTAGGTGTCTCTCTCCTAATGATCCTAGGGGGTTCTCTCACGATGTGCCTAGGGACTCTTTCCTAACAAACTTAGGTGCCTCCTTCTAAACTATCCTAGAAGTCTCGCTCACACGTGTGGGAATGGGTACAATATATTTTTCAAAACCAATCCCTCCCCTATCCTTTTTTATCTCAATGGTGGATAAAATCTTATCGAGTTTTTCAGACCTAGACTCCAAATCAAATTTCACTTTACTTGAATATTTCAATTTCACCTCAAGTTCACCTATCCTAGATTCAAGCAAACGCCTAGAGTCTTCAAACTCTAAAAGTTCTTTTTTCATAACTTCCATCACACCTCGAACACTTTCTCTCTCACCCTCAACATATTCAAGCTTCTCTTTCAAAATTTTCTCATGTGCCTTAAGTTCTTCAACTAAAAAATCATTCTTTTTTTAGGCACACTCTTTCAATTGATCTTTCAATTTCAAATTTTCTTTCTTCATTTTCAAAGATTCAACATAAAGTTCATGGAAAGCAGTCTGCAAGTCACGCTCAGCTTCACTTTCATCCTCACTCCCATCACCCTCACTATCATCACTAATCACACCGATGGGAAGATCTCGCCTAGAAGCATAAAAGACTTCTTCTTTCGAATCACTATCACTAAGGGTAGAAACATGAGATGCCAGTTTATTTAATTTTTTCTTTAAATTTGTGGTACACTCATCTAACGTGTGACCAACACCCTCGCAACAAGAACACCTTTCAGAGTCGTTTTCTAATAGAATAATTAAAAGAAGAGTTTGTGTGAATTTTCCAATTAACTTTTTCAAAAAGTTGACATCGAAGATCATCAAAACCACCAAAAACCATTTTTGTGTAAAATCATAATCAAAACACAACAACTTAGTGCAACAGGTTCTGATACCAATTTGTATAATCACTACAACGAAAATATTGCGACTTTTCAAACAAAATCCAATTTTAATTAACCCTAAATTTTTGTTAAACCCTAAAACATGCATCCAGATGATTTATCCAATAAAATAAAGCATGCAGGATTAAACAAATAATTTCAGGAAAATCCCCCCAAAGGGAAAAACCTTTTATTTTCCATATAATTTGTAAAGAACAGTTTACACGAATTATACTAAAAATATGAGTGACATACAAAATACTCTCAGGTGTCGGTTCCGATATTATCGGCTGGAATCTCCCGTAAGAACTACAGGTGGTCAGCAATGAAGAAGAGAAATGTCTTCTCCACAAGTTATTTCATAAGGACTCCCTCCACAATAACACGCAACTCTCCGGTTGTAGAGTTCTCCCCACAAGTTACTCCAAATGAGTAAACAATACTCTAAAGGTTTAAAGATTCACACAAATATATGGGAACGGATTTGTGAATAAAAAAGGCTTAAAACCTTAAAAGCTTGAACTCTGTTTTCTAGGCTGTAAAATGCATAAATTGTGTGTGAAAAAGACTTGAAAATGTGTAGAATGCACACAGGTATTTATACAAAAATCGAGGCGGCGGCGACGCTCGAATGAGATAGGTGATGCGACTAAGAATGTGTCTCTAAAGTACGTTCTCTCTAGGCTCAAGTGCAAGCCTGTCGTGTTAGTAATAAACCCAATAAGTCAGGATCGTCTCCACATGGAAATAGGATGAGAAAGATCATGACGATAGTAGGACAAACGGTCAACCTAAATTCAACTCTAAGACGAACGAAAAGGTGATTGGTTTGCAATTAATCCTACCGGTAAAAGGAAACTAGATTAATACTACAGAACTAATGAATTAAGCATAAAGTAATAACTAAAATGAGGTAACAAATATGAAGAGAAAAAAAGTTCGGGAATACAATCCCCCAACCCTAATGTGTTGCTAATATAAAACTAATCGTAAATTTAAGTGATTAATCAGACCCCGTCTTTAGTACTCCCAAGCATTACATATATGAGGTTCAAGCCCGCAGCATATGTAATCATAAGATGAGTAAAGCGGTAACGCGATAGCTACACTCACATTCCATTCTAAAGCAACCCAATCAGTCCGAAGCAAATGAGATCCAAAGATCTATAATGGTTGTGTTTGCTACACAATACGGTCTAATAAACCCTTAAGTTTAGAGGATTAATTTCATACACATGCAACTCTCACATCGGGTTGAGTTCATGCATCCCAACCCTAAAAAATCTAGCCAGGCATATTGAACTTAAAAGAAAATATGTTTTGAATGAAAGAAAACATTTTTACTAGTTATGGAAGATGAAGAATAAGGAAATTACTACTAAAGATTTAACTATCTCAATTATTAAAGAAAGACTAGGAATGAATTTACTTGAATTGCAATCTGGAATCAAACTAGGGTTTTGTTATTTCTTCTCTAAGCTAATTACAAAGCTTCTCTAAAAAAACGAATTAGAAGCCTCCATTTTCTGGGAGGAGTTAGAAATTTATATCCTACGTAATTTACAAAAGTTGGATTCATGCAAAACTTTAAGAAGAAGAAGATCAAATCAAATATCGAGCACTAGATCGATCTAGTCAATACATTCGGGATTAGTCCGGTCATCAACCGAAATGATCCGTTTTCCAAATAAATTGGGTTGGTCCACTAGACGAGTTGTTATGCAGTGATTTTAAGGGCCGAACCAATCCATTTTTTTGGGATATCGGATTGGTCCGGTAAAAATCCATCTCTATAGTGATTTGGGACCCCGGACTGATCCATTTTTGTATTAAACCGGATTGGTCTGGATTATCTTCTCAGCTTATCTTCAATTTCTCTTCAATATCTCATGATTTTCTCACATCTTCGGGTCTTCATAACTTCTAATCTAAAACTCAGATTGGGACGTCGTTTCTTCCTACGTGTTCACAAATGCGAGATCTTCGACTTTTATTTTGGGTCTTCAATCGGATTCCTGATAAAAATTATGCTTTTTCCCTTCTGATTCGTCTTCTTTCTTTTCTCTTGCTTCTTCCGATTCCTTTCTTCCTTTCATGTAATAATTACTTGTAAAATTAATAAGAAATACACGAAACTCAGGGTACTTTTTAGATGAAATCGTTAGCCAGGATATGAGATAAACTGATTCATTTTACGTTGTCCGAGGTAATAAAAGCCTCTAAATTAAGGGGTAAATTCAAAAGAATTTATTCCTAATCAAACTCCCCTAACTTAGAACTTTGATCGTCTCGAGCAATATAAAAGAAGAAAAACATGATCCAACTCAAAAAAATGGGATAGAATACCTCTTTTGTGAGCAAGCGATTGCATTTAGCATATGCAACAAGCCTTTAAACCCCCTAGGTTACCCTCGTAGGACGAGTTGTGTCTCGTAAGGGTTTGCAGCGAATATACCCACAAAATTCGACTCAAGGAAAATTCAAAATACGCAAAAATTGTATAATTCAAACTTTTCCAGAAAATAGTCAACATCAATTCATTTTTAAGAGTCTCAAATCATAGTGCGTGTGTGTGAAGCCAGAAATTTAATCGCGAATTTCCACCTATTGATTGTTACGTTACTTATTCGAAAATGTATTTTGATTTCAAAGTCTCATGGGATGCTCTCACAAATGAATCTCTCGAAAGAGTGGCTATTTTCTCTCGGTATGCGTGATTTATAAGAGTAAATGTATTGAAACCGAGTTCACGCACATAAGTAGAAAGACGAAAATTTTATGGAAATGGATCTCATCATTGGATTACGGTTATAAAAAATGGGAACATTGCCTCTAATTCATATTTATAGTCTCTTTTATTATATTTTCGTGTTTTAGCTCTCCACGTGGTAATCAATTTCGCAGTTTGGACTCGATTAGGACTTTTTTGAGCTAAAGGTGTATTGGGTAAGATGGGAATGGTTGGGAACTCTGGAATTGGAAAGTTCATTTATGATGTCCGTTTGTGCTTTTCCGGGCTTTTGCTGACTTTTTCTAATTTTTCTATTTTTTCTGTTTATCACACTTTTCTTTCTTGCTAATGTTGTTGAGCATAATTATTCTTTTCCTGTCCCTTTCTATGCACTTTCTGGACTTAATTTCTGGGATTATCCACTTTCACAATTCCGGGCCAATTGGGGTTTCTCGGGTTGTCAAACAAAAGGGAAAAATTGATTCGGATCAATTTTTGTTTACAAAAGGGATAATTTTTGGATACTTTTTCTGGTCAATATTTTTGGGTGAAAAACGAGGGCCCACTTCATTGTCCAAAATACTAATTGCGTTATCATATGCGTCTCGAGATTACTTTAATTTAGAGACCTATTTAGCACATTTTTCAAGGCAATATCACACATATTTTTCATAACCGATCAAAATGAAATAATTGAGATCCAGTGACGACTTATTAGATCGCTGAAAGGAACTTTGAGTTAACATTGAACTCGAATTGATTTATATATTCACAATGATGAAAGGCTCGAATCTCACCGGGTTTGTTAATCTCCACATTTATTCGCTAAATCGTCTACGTTCGCTGAATTTCCATCTTTGGTCAATTTCGGCTTTGTGTATTATGTTTTTACAATTTGATACTTTAACCCGTCTTTTAATGATATTTTCAAAAAATTTGAATTCCAATTTTTATTTATTTTAAAGAAAAATATTTTAGTCTTTTTCAAAAAAAAATCAATTTTTTTGAAATTTCTGGGCATTTTTTAAAATTTGTGAAGTTTTAAAAAGACGCACTTATGACCTCCCTAACTTAGACTTTTGCATTGTCCTCAAGCAAAAAGGACTAAAATATAACTCAAAGCGAATTAAAAGTGCGAGAAAATAAAACAGAAATGCAATTTTTTTATAGCAAACAAAAATGTTGTGTTACAAGGGATAAGGGGAAGAAACATAGAACCAACAGTTTTAACAACTACCAACAACACCAAAAATAGCAACAACAGACAAGGGCTTCATTGGGGAGGTGTATTGGAGGGTTCGGGTACATTGGGATCGTAGGGGTCATAGAAGAAGGTTGGAGGGGGTCCACTGAAGTTAAGCTCATACATGTGGGTTTGGAGACGATGCATCATGCTCGTGTCTCTTCGGTAGGCCTCCTAATCCCGTTGATAGGCCTCTTGATCCCTATTATATTGTGCGATGAAACCGTCGACCCGGGTTTCCACGCCGATAAACGGCGATTAATTTCATCATTGGCGGGTGAGAAATCAGAATCTTCACCACTGTCATAATCTTCATCGCCCTCTCCCATCTCAATATCTTCCTCCTCGTCATCGCTTCTCTCTTCATTGTCGGCCCCACTCTCCTCCTCTTCTTCATCACTCCCCACCTCTTATTCGCTGCTTTCTTGGGCCAACCGATCTTGGATGTGGGCTTGTTTTCGTTCCCATTTGGTCTGGGTGGTGGATGCAAACGGAGCTGGGAGGTGCGGGAAATCTAGCGATGGTGCAATGCCAGCGTCGACTAGCATGAATGTGATGAGTTGAGGAACGGGGAGAGGGGTGATGCCCTTTTTTTTCTGTGGCGGCGAAGAGTATATCTTTGTAAATGCACACAGCCATGTTAATGGTGGTATTGTGGTCGAAAAGGTGGTAGACGAGAGTGGCTTGACGTGGGAGCATCGCCGATTGATTTCCCGTGGGGAGAATGTTGGTGCACACTATTTCGAAAGTTAGGCTCTCTTTGTCACTTAGCCGGCCCATCGGGTCGGTTTTGGTGTTCCAAAGAGCATTGGGGTCGATGAGAGACATGCACACATCTTTTTTGAGCGGGGCGAGAGGGTTTGGGTAGATGTGTGGGTGTGGGTTCGGGACATCTTTGGCAACCAATTTCTGGGACAGAAGTTCCAAAGATAAAGGAACATGGACGCCGCCAATGTAAGCTTGAGCCGTGTGGTGGTCGGTGCGAATAAGGGAGCTATAGAAAGCGTGCACCGTGTGGGGCCATACCACATCATGGGGTACATTAAGGAAATGACACCAATGGTGGGCGATGAAAAGGGTGGTGACAACATTAGGCATGTCATTCCAAATAACATGTCGCTCTATTTGGAGTTTGCGAGACTGGACGAAGAAACGTTCACACCACCATTGCTCCTGACAGGAGCTGTAACCGGTGGCTCCATCACCGAGAATATTAACATAGTCATATTTTTGGGGAGGTGGTTGGTTGGACATGGGAATGAGATGAAATGGGAGTATTGGGGAAGAATAAGGGAAAGAGAGGAGAGGAGTGAGTGGTTGTGAAATGGGGTGGGGAAAGGTGGAATTTATAGGTGGTGAGGGAAGAGGGTTGGGTAAGAATTGGAGGGAAAGGGAGGAAGGATTTGGAGGGAAAAAGGGGAAGGATTTGGAGGGAAAATGGTTGGTGGGAAGGAAGGGGACGAAAATGGAGGGAAAATGAGGCATTGGGGGAAAAGGAGGTGAACCTAGGCAAAGGGAAGAGTTTCACACACCGAACCAATCCGGGTCTCCATGACCGGATCGATCCGGTCCCCAGAAATCCTCTAGCTCCCCCATGGGCTGGTATAACCACCTTCGATGACTTTCGGTTGCTCCTTCTCATGATTCGACACCTGTTTGACCTGATTACCTCTCTCCTCAAAATCTTTTGGCTCTAAATTCTCACCTTGTAAGACATGTTGCTACTCGATTTCCTCTCTGCTTGTGTGATGTGATCCTACGGACTCCACTAATCTTATCCTACGTGCATCTACTATACATAAGACTTCACCCCATACACGTCGGGGGTGAGACGACCTCTCAATTCATGCTCACTCGACACCGTAAACGGGTACAACAACCAGATGGTGTCGATCTCTTCTACGCGTGCCTCAACATATAGCTTTAGGCGATGTCCATTGACTTTGAATGCGTCCCCCCCTTTGGGATCTTCCAATTCTACTGCTTCGTGGGGGAATACGCTCTTCACAACGAATGGGCCAGTCCATCAAGACCGCAATTTACTCAAAAATAGATGAATCCGGGAGTTACAGAAGAGCACTTTTTGTCCCGGTTGAAACTATTTTCATCGAATAATCTTATCATGTGCTAGTTTCATCTAGGCTTTTGCAATCTTCGCATTCTCATACGCGTCATTGCGTATCTCCTCTAACTCATTAAGTTGAAGCTTGTGAGCTTCACCGGCTTTGTCCATATCGTAATTTTATCTCTTAATGGCCTAATATGCTTTGTGCTCGAATTCAACGGGAATATGGAAAGGTATTCCATACACAAAGAGGAATGGGGACATGCCGAGTGGATTTTTATATGCGGTGCGATAGGCCCATAGTGAATCATTCAATCGAAGTGACCAGTCTTTTTGAGTGGGATTGACGGTCTTTTCAAGGATGTGCTTGATTTCCCGATTCGCTAGTTCCGCTTGCCCATTCGTTTGTGGGTGATATGTCGTTCCAACCTTATGAACGATTCCATACTTTCCCATGAGTTTCTCGAATGGCCTATTGCAAAAGTGCGTGCCATTGTCACTAATTATCGCTTTCGGAGCACCGAAGTTGGAAAGTATGTGTTCCTGTAGGAACCTAATCACCACTTTGTTGTCATTTTTCTTGGTAGCTATGGATTCCACCCATTTAGAAACGTAGTCCACCGTGACAAGGATGTATAGGAAACCAAAAGATGGGGGAAAAGGGACCATGAAGTCAATACCCCAGCAGTCAAATATCTCAATAATGAGTATTGGGGTTAATGGCATCATGTATCGTCGGTAATCGCTCCCATCCTTTGAAACCTATCGCAAGATTTGCAAGCATTACTCACATCCCGAAATATTGTGGGCCAATAGAAACCGCTTTGAAGAATCTTAGCGGTTGTATTTTTCATCGAAAAGTGACCTCCACAAGCTTCTGAATGACAAAATTGGATGACTTTCGGTATCTCGTCATCCGGTACACATCGTCGGATGATTTGATCAGTGCAATATTTAAAAAGGAATGGATCATCATAGAAAAACATGCGCGACCACGTGATGAGACTCTTATTATCTTGCGGTGTCCACTCGGGAGGGACGGCTCCCTTGATAAGATAATTCAATATATCTGTAAACCAGGTCAAAGAAGAGGTAGCAAAGAGCTTCTCATCTGGAAAATATTCATCTATGGGTATCAGATTTCTAGGTACGTCGAATGAAAGCCGAGATAGATGATCGGCGACGATGTTTTCTACTCCTTTTTTATCTCTAATGGAGAGATTAAAGCCGCGTGGTCGGTGGAACAAGTGATGGGTGACCCAATGAGATAGGATCGAAATTTTTCTAGAGAAAATACTACGGTTAAAAATTCCTTCTTCCTAGCGGAGTAATTGAGTTGTGGTCCGATAAGAGTCCGGCTAGCGTAGTAGATGACATGAGCCTTTTTATCCTTCCGTTGGCCCAAAACAACCCCTATTGCAAAATCACTTGCATCACACATGAGCTCGAATGGTAAGGACCAATCCATCGCTTGCATGATGGGAGCAGAAACAAGCATGATTTTCAATTTTTCAAAAGCACTTTGGCATGCGTCATTCCACTCGAATGGGGTATACTTCATAAGGAGGTTGCTTAAGGGCCCAACGATGGTGCTAAAGTCCTTAATTAACCTTCGATAAAACTCCGTGTGGACCAAGAAGGTGCGCACGTCTTTGAGCAATTTTGGTGTGGGTAGATCGGCTATGAAATCTATCTTAGCTCTATCCACTTCGATTCCTTTGGATGAAACTATGTGGCCAAGAACTATTCCCTCAGTGACCATAAAATGGCATTTCTCCCAATTTAGCACTAAGTTCTTCTCCACACACCGGGTAAGACCCATATTGCCAAGAATTAGCAACTAAAGTACGTCTATTTGGGGTATAAAATGTACAGTTTTGGGTGCTTATCATTTAGAGGATTAATTTCATACACATGCAACTCTCACATCAGGTTGAGTTCATGCATCCCACCCTTAAAAAATCTAGCCAGACATATTGAACCTAAAAGAAAATATGTTTTGAATGAAAGAAAACATTTTTACTAGTTATGGAAGATGAAGAATAAGGAAATTTCTACTACATAATCAACTACTGCAATTATTAAAGAAAGATTTGGAATGAATTTACTTGAATTGCAATATGGAATCGAACTAGGGTTTTGTTATTTCTTCTCTAATCAAATTATAAATCTTCTCTAAAAAAATGAATTAGAAGCCTCCCTTATCTGGGAGGAGTTAGAAATTTATATCCTACGTAATTTACAAGAGTTGGATTCATGCAAAACTCTAAGAAGAAGAAGATCAAATCAAATCTCGAGCACCGAATCGATCTGGTCAATACATTCCGGACTGGTCCGATCAGCAACTGGACTAATCCGTTTTCCAAATAAATCGAATTGGTCCGCTAGACGAGTTGTTATGCAGTGATTTTAAGGGCCGGACCAATCCATTTTTTGGGGATACCGGATTGGTCCGGTAAACGTCCATCTCTACAGTGATTTGGGACCCCAGACTGATCCATTTTTGTATTAAACCGGATTGGTCTGGATTGACTTCTCATCTTCTCTTCAATTTCTCTTCAATATCTTGTGATTTTCTCACATCTTCGGGTCTTCATAACTTCTAATCCATAACTCATATTGGGACATCGTTTCTTCCTACGTGTTCACAAATGCAATATCTTCGAATTTTATTTTGGGCCTTCAATCGGATTCCTGATAGAAATTAGGCTTTTTCCCTTTTGATTCGTCTTCTTTCTTTTCTCTTGCATCTTTCGATTCATTTCTTCCTTTCATGTAATAATTACTTGTAAAATTAATCAGAATACACGAAACTTGGGGTACTTGTTAGACGAAACCGTTAGCCAAGATATGAGATAAACTAATTCAATTTACATTGTTCGTGAAAATAAAAGCCTCTAAATTAAGGGGTAAATTCAAAAGAATTTATGCCTAATCAATAGGCATCTCGCTCGAAAGAAGGTCACGTGTCATTCGAACGACATCGCGCGAGATGCTTATCTCGCTCGAACGACAATGTGAACTCATTTGAACGAGCTCGTCGACCGAGGCACTCCGCTTATACATTTAGAATAAATTATGCTTTTGATAAAAACATTTCAGACTTCAAAAAAATATTTTCTAAAAAATTCCCAAAGTTTTATGCAAATATAAACAACTCTAATAAATCATTTTACCAATAATGCGTTGTGGAGTAGTGGGAAGCGATTTAGCAAAACGTTGCATGTATCATGATGCACGTGTGAAGATGATGGATGTATGGATTTGGATAAAGGCCGTCATGGATGATCATGATGACGTGTCGAATGTAGCGGTATCAGACATACAAACTGTGATCTAGGAAAAATAAAAAATTCCTAGATTCTACCCCAGACGTTTATAAAATAATGTCCTTACAGAAGAACAATGGCAATTGGAGTTATATGATTGCTAGATGAGAGTCCAAGTCACCACCTGAAGGTTACAACTAATTACCCCAAATTGGATGAGGTCACCCTTATTTATACTGATGAATAACTTCCTAATTTAGGTCTCTTTAAGTTTATCGTATACAGAAGTCCTAGAGTCCTATTAAAAGTTTTCTTTCAACTTTCCAACGTGATCTTCTAAGATTTTTTCTTATCTCTGTAAAAATTCGGCTGACTTTGTTATCTTCCAAAATAAGCCATGTGGCATCTACCTGGCATAAATTCAGTTAGTCTCCCCTGAGTGATATAAACAATTGTAGTAATTCAAGTTATAAGCTTGAAATAATATTGAAATAGAATTTACCTAACAATACTCCACATGATTTAGCTTGCATGATATAAGTTGAATTTGGTATCTTTGGCTGCGATTTAATGAAAAGATTACTTTGAATAATACATTTCACTTGATTTTATGAAATTATAAGGAAAATTGTTTAATGATTTATAAGTTTCACTCTATATGTAAATTGAAATATAATATCTTGGTTACTCCAGTAGGGAATTGAAAATTTTATGATACACATTCTTCGTATAGGAACTCTCATAAAATGATACACCTATCATAATAATTTTGTTAATACGACATGAAGGTAGATAAAAATAATGTTTCAATGTTATAAATGGATATTTCTGTTATATCCTAATAACCTCAAATAGCGTATGAGAAATTTTTGGTATAAAACTTATGGAAAAGTATTTTTGATGAGTATAGGGTGATCCTTATTTGACAGAAGAGCCTAAAATAGACTTATGTTATAAATTGTGTCAATTATTGGTAAAATTTATACCAAATCGATATACTCGTCCTCACGAACTCAACGGTATTTTTCTTAGATGTTTTTATTTTGAAATATATGAAATTTTAAATTTTTACACCATACTTAGTTTATTATTGAAAAGAACACACAAACACATACAAAGATGTATATATATATATATATATATATATATATATATATATATATATATAGAGAGAGAGAGAGAGAGGGGGGGGTTGAATCCTGTGCACACTAAGTTTGCACAGTGCTGGTGCACACCAATTTTTTAAAAGCATTAAAAAATATATTTTTGATTTGATTTTTTTATGTGATATTTAAATATTTCAACGGACCCATGTAAAAAAAATCAGCTCAAAAAATTTTTTTTGCTATTTTTAAAAAATCGGTCAAACTTTCAGAGCTTTTAAAGTGCTTAAAAGCAGTGAAAGTTTGACCGATTTTTTAAAAATAGCAAAAAAAAGTTTTTTTGAGCTGATTTTTTTTTACATGGGTCCGTTGAAATGTTTAAATATCACACAAAAAAATCAACTCAAAAATATTTTTTTTACTATTTAAAAAAATGATGTGCAAACTTAGTGTGCACATGAACCTGAATCTATATATATGTAGCCAATCCAAATGATTTTTGTTCTCCGGTCAAACATCCAACTGAAATATACATTCAGCCACCCTTCTCTCTCTCTCTCTCTCTCTCTCTCTCTGCAGTCATGATATACTTTTCCTCTTCCTCCTACAATCCAACATAGCACACACACATACGTAACATATGTATAACGCGCGCAAACATAAATGTAACGGTTGCTGACGTACCTCCATCATATAGAGAATGATTGTACTAATGGTGTCACACAACGGTGTTAATTACTATTAGCTTGTTGGGCTAAGTCAACCGTTTGTTATGCTAGGGAAGACCAAAATTGCACAGACTGGAGAGGATGGTAGTTAAGCCGACCTCCTTTAGGTAATGGATGAGTCCAGTTTCCGCACTCCGATTGGTTCCTGGGCCGCGTCATATTCATGGTACACTATAAATGCAACAAATATCTATATATGTATAACATGTAGCCCAAACACACCCACCCACACACCCACACCCACACACACACACACACACACACACATATATATATATATATATATATATATATATATATATATATAACTACTCATCTCTTTCTTTTAAAATACACCTACAAATATAGATATTTACATACTCACATATACATTTACATTCATACATACATTATCCAACACACACCAAAAAAAATAGTATATGCACTTTACTCGGAAAACAAAGTATGAATACTTACCTAAACAAGAACTCTGTCATCCCTTCTTCCTCTAAAACCATACACACACCTTTAGACCTATTCTCTCAACTCAATCATATATATATATATAGGAAACCTAAAATACACAAGTAAAAAAAATGGGTCTCAAGGAAGATGATTGAGAGGTTTAAAGGAATTGGTGGGTTTTAAACGTATTCCTTCCCCCTAATTATACAAAATGTTTTGAAGCTATTTTTGGTTGAAAGTAACTCTTTGTGGTGGTTTGTTACATAATATTTGAAGGGATAACTTCATAATGAAGGTGACGAGGATGGGTGTTTGATGACGAGTTTGGATGTGCAAATATCTGAATATTTACTTCAAATTTTGTTATCTTGTTTTGATCCCTTTAACTTTTTAAAAGAAAAATAAACGTTATACCTCTTTATATTGTAATACCCCGTACTTTTGTCTATATTTATTTTTGGGGATTAATTAATTAAATTGCGTATTAATTGGAAATTAATCCGGGTTATAAATACTAATGTGATACGAGTTAGTATTTGATTATGTGCATATATGATTATATATGAACTTGGTATTATAAAATTTGTCGTGAGATTTATATACGGCAATTTGGGAATTTTGTTGAGACGCGTGGGACCGCCGCGTCACGGTATAATATTTTGTTAATAAAAGTAAATTTAAAATCTATAATCCGTATGGTCGTTTTGAGTGCGCCAACGCGTCCGGAAGGGTCGAGATAGTCAGAAAACACTAGCCGGGGGTATAGTTTGGGTCTCGGGGTAATTTTAGACCATACCGGTAACTTAAAGGGTATTTTAGTAATTTGGTATTTTTGGGTAATTAAAAGTGACGAAAATTGAGAGTTGTAATCTGATAAGGATTGACCCCAACCAACCCTTATTAACCCAACAAGCTACGGAGGTTTATTGAAATTAGGTTTCATAAGTTTCCCCAAAGCAAACCCTAGCCACCATAGCCTTTTGGAGAAGAAAGCTTGGAGAAGGAGAGAGAGAAAGAGATTCTGCAGAAATTCTACACCGAATCCACACCAAATTCAGAAATCAAACCAAGGCAAGTGACTTTATTTCCATTTAATTACTGAGAATGTCTTTTCCATGTTAGAAATTGAAGAATCTTTATTGTTCTTGAAAGATTAAAAGAAAACCCATGAAATTTGAAGTTATTATTGAATGTTGGGATAGGTTTGCATGTAGAAACATTGTTGGGAGATTTAATTTCGGATATTTCATATCTAGGTGATGTATAAACGAATTAAAATCTGGGAATTTATGATGAGAAAAAGTTAGGGTTTATGTTCTTGAAGAAAATTGGGAATTAGTGTAGAAATTGTGATTTAATGATGTTTAGATGATATCAAACCCTTTAATGATGTTAGTATAACCCCTTAACATGTTTGAGGATGTTTAGAGAACTCAATACATTGTGGGAACGAATTTTAGAAGAGGTTTGAGGAGTAAAAATGGTGAAAAATGATTTTTGGGAAATTCTGGGCCGAAACTGGCATCTCGTTAGAAGCAGCCCCCAGGTCGTTCGAACGAGCTCGTTCGAACGAGCTTCTAACGAGTTGACCAGTCGTTATTAACGAGTAGGATTTTCGTTCGATATCTCGTTCGAACGAGATATCGTTAGAAGGGTCAGTTCGTTCGAACGAACTGGGATCTCGTTCGAACAGCCTCGTTCGAACGAGACTTCTAACGACCTGACAGTCCAAACTCGTTCGAAGCCTCGTTCGAACGAGACTTCTAACGAGTTGACAGTTTGACCCTTTTTGGACTGTTTTGACTTTTGGAGTTCCGGGAGATGATTCAAGGGTAGAGTTAGCATCCCTTTGATGATATAGTGATTGATTTGGGACTTTTGGGGTTGTTGGGATGAGTAAACCATACACGAGAGTTATATTCAATGAACCGTTTGGGTTGAGACGTGAGTGTCTACTACGATGTGAGGATGAATTATAGCGCGTATAATTATGAACCGGAATAAAATAAGTTGTAATAATTAGTTAGTATGAGAATGCGATATGTACTACGATTAAAATACGGTATTACTAAGATGTGTGTTTACTTAGTATTAGTATATGGATTGTTTGTATGACATACCTACCATACTTGCTATCACGGGAGGTTTCGTTCGCTTGGGACCCTCTAATCCTTGTGTGCCTACGGGGGGGGATATAGACTGGTACCTTGATGAACATAGGTCATAGAAAGACTTATTGTGATATTAATAAGTCCGCTGACCATGGGAGCGTAGGTATGTGCGTGACCCATGTGATGGTGACTGTGTTCGCCTCCACTATTTGTGATTTGTGTTTTCTGAACTATTCCTGAGAGATTCGGAATATGTGATCCTTATGTACGTGATGTACCGGGATGGATAGCAGAGTATGTATGCACTACAGCTTAAATTGCGGGGTGCTTGTATTGTATATTTATGAGATGAATAATATACATTAGATTACTGGAAATCCTCATGTTAATGTTGTAAAAATATTACGGTATTGCTTCGAGTTATATAATGAGTTAACTGATAGTTATATCATTGGCATATTTAGTAACTGTGTTCACATTAAACCTCTATTTAATTACGAGCGTTGTTACGTTAAATGGAACCGAGTAATATGGGTAGAACCTTTGGCAGTCTAGCTAGTTATGTTGTCAGTTAGCTAGTAGTATGGGTCGATATAGATGGGTACTTACGTTAGGAGTGCACAGTTAGACGAGAGGTGAGAATATCATGCGAGTGTACGTCCTAACATGTACTGTGCATTTAATGTTTTAAATGTCTTTAAAGCACTTGCAGGTTTTTTAAAATGACTTCCACTTTCGGGCTCTGACCCATTTGCTTTCAAATATATTTTCTTGTAAAACCATTTTAGGTGCCCAGCCACAAGGACACCAAGCATAGGATTCTCATTCAGGTGACGTGCTGTAGCTGGTTGTGGAAGCTACAGGGATTTGCTCATAGACGCTTCCATCTTTTGGATTCCAGAGTCACTATCTATCAGTTGTAGGGCATGTTGCCCATTTCTTTAGAGCTCTTTTACATTTCAGTTTTCAGACTCTAGCATGTATTGCTCAGTATTCAGTTTTAGTTATTTATTTCAGTTTACTTATCAGTTGTGGGATTTGTATTGAGGAGTTTTTCCTCCAGGTTTTATTTACATATTGTGATGGTTATTCATTTTACTTCAGTATGGTGAATGGTGTTATTTAGTTATTCATTACTCTTGTTGCATGTTAATCAGATTTAATAAAATTTGGCACTTACTTTTTAAATACTAGGTGGTTAGTAATAATAAAACGTTTTCGACAGTGATGCTATTAACTAAGCCAACTTGGCATTTTGAATTAATTTTATAAAGGAGTAGCTACCCGGTGTTTAATTAGTCGGGGTGTCACAGGTGGTATCAGAGCATCAGGTTCTAGTGTCCTTTAGGATCTGTACGGCTATTATGTTTTCGCTACGTTTTTTTGATATAGAGCCCTATATTTTAGGACTGTTGTACTCTTATTGTGTATGCTTCGTTCTTCAGCTATTTTAAGTTTATAAACCGTGAACTTATAAACTTTGTTCTTATTTCAGATGCCTCCACGACGTGCACGACGAGTTCCCAGGAATGCAACGCCCGAACCCCAGCCCGCTCCAGTTCAGGGCATGTTGAACGCCACTGAGGTTGCTGCTATAGTAGCCCAAGCGGTAAATGCCGCGATTGCCGTGATTCAGCAGGCACCACCGCAGGCGCCGGTTGCCGCGCCAGTCTAGGTTAATGCATTCCCGTCTGCTTGGGAACATGTACGTGACGCTTTTCAGAAAGCGCATCCACCAGAGTTTGCTGGAAGCTCAGATGTGGTTATCTCGAGCCAATGGAGGAAAGACATGCAGAGGCATTTGAGGATGCATGAGTGCACAGATGTTCAGAAGCAGGTGCTAGCTACTTTCAAGCTAGTTGGATCTGCGCTGCAGTGGTGGGAGTCCATTACCACCGCGGAGGAGAGGGATACCCTCACGATTCAGGAGTTCTGGGTGCGGTTCGACCGCAAATACTTTTCGTCCGCAGTTCATACAGAGATGAGGAGGAAGCTGATGAGTTTGAAGCAAGAGGGCAAAACAGTGGCCGAGTATGAGGCCGAGTTCACTAACCTGTTGAATATCGTTCCAGACGAGATTCCAACAGAGAAGAAGAAAATAGAGAAGTTCACTGATGGGTTGAATTGGAGAATCCGTCAGCATCTGCTTGGGAACCTATCGTTGGCCACGTATTCTGATGTGGTTAACGCTGCATTACTACACTGCCAAGACCACCGTTTTCATATGGCCGAGGGCAAGCGGTCAGGGGATTCTAGCCATCAGGGCAGGACTGGAGGACATGGTGCCAGCGGGGCACAGACCGGTCAGGGGCAGAGACAGACTGAGCAGGGTACCCAGCAGGGGGACAATAAGAGGTTCCGGTCAGGGAACTATAGGCAGGGACAGGGAGGTTTCCGACAGGGCCATCAGGGTCCAAACGGCCATCAGGGCCAACAGGGGCAGAATGGACAGCAGTTCCATCAGGGCCAGCAGGGCCAAGGGAGGAATGGTAACGGCCACCAGGGCCGGGGACAGCAGGGACAGAGGGGAGGGAATTTCCCAGGGAAGTGCTTTACTTGTGGCAAGACTGGCCATAAGAAGCAGGATTGTCCTGAGAGGGGCAGGGCCCCACAGCAGCAGCAGCAGGGTGCTCGCCAGGAGCCGCAGAGACCTATGTTTCCCGCAGCTCTTCCTGCACCGCCATAGATGGCAGCATTGCCACCCATTCCAGCAGTCCCAGCTCAGCAGGGGCAGCTACAGTATGGACGTGTCTACAACGTTCACCAGGCTGCAGTTCCACAGGCACCGCCCGCGATCGAGGGTACGTTTCCTATCCATGACACTATGGGTCGGGTGTTATTTGATACGGGTGCTACACACTGTTTTATTGCTACACACTTCGCGAAAGCTTTAGGATTGTTAGCTACGGCAGAGAGCACAGTGACGTGTGTCGACTCACCATTGGGGAGTGGGTCACTTATTTTCTTTATATGCCGGGGAGTCGGGGTAGAGGTTGGTGGTTTGGTATTGCCTGCGGACATGTTAGTGTTAGACATGCATGTTCACGATGTGATCATCGGTATGGATTGGCTCGTAGCTTATAGGGCCATGATTGATTGCTTCAGCGGGAGCATTGTTTTTGCCATTCCGGGGCAAGAGATGTTTGTGGTGGCGATGCCTCGCCCAGAGGGAGGATCGACCGCTCATCTGTACTATATAGAGGAGGATACCTCTAAGGAGGTTGTGATTCCTTTGGATTCGATCCCAGTTGTCAAGGAGTATTCAGATGTGTTTCAGGAGATACCAGGCTTACCACCCAGTCGAGAGATAGATTTCGTTATTGATTTGCTACCGGGTACGAGACCTATAGCACGTGCACCGTACCGTATGGCTCCGGCTGAAATGCGAGAGTTACGGGATCAGATAGAGCAGCTGTTAGGGCAGGGCTTTATTCGCAGGAGTACCTCACCTTGGGGCGCTCCAGTGTTGTTTGTGAAGAAGAGGGATGGTTCACTGAGATTGTGCGTGGACTACCGAGAGTTGAATAAGGTCATGATACGGAATAAGTATCCGTTGCCTCGAATCGATGACTTATTCGACCAGTTGAGAGGAGCTTCTTTCTTCTCGAAGATTGACTTGAGGTCAGGTTACCATCAGTTGCGTATCAGGGAGGAGGATGTCTCGAAAACTGCGTTTTTGTCGAGATATGGTTCTTACGAGTTTCGGGTTATGCCTTTCGGCTTGACCAACGCTCCAGCAGTGTTTATGGACTTGATGAACAGAGTGTTCAGGGATTTCCTAGATCAGTTTGTCATTGTCTTCATTGATGATATCCTGGTTTACTCTCAGACAGAGGAGGAGCACGCCGAACATTTGAGGCAGGTTTTGCAGACACTTCGTCAGAACGAACTGTATGCAAAATATGAGAAGTGCGGGTTTTGGCTGAAGGAGGTCCAGTTCTTGGGTCACATTATTTCCGACCAGGGAATATCGGTTGATCCGGGAAAGGTGTCAGCGGTGAGGGAGTGGGGACAGCCCACGACACCAACGGAGATTCGTAGTTTCTTGGGACTAGCAGGATACTACAGAAGGTTTATTCGGGGTTTCTCGGAGATAGCAGGTCCTTTGACACATCTTACTCGTAAGGGTGTGCCATACATCTGGAGTGATGCCTGTCAGTTGGCATTCGATGAATTGAAGGACAAATTGACCTCAGCACCTGTGTTAGCATTGCCGAGACCGGGAGTTGAGTATTTGGTTTACACCGACGCATCTTTGCAAGGGCTTGGAGGTGTATTGCAGCAGGAGAGACAGGCCATAGCTTATGCTTCCCGTAAGCTTAAGCCTCATGAGAAGAATTACCCCACGCATGATTTGGAGTTGGCGGCAGTAGTATTTGCCTTACGGATTTGGAGGCACTATCTTTTGGGGGAGAAATTTCAGCTGTTCACGGACCACAAGTCACTACAGTACCTGTTCACGCAAAAGGAATTAAATATGCGGCAGCGTAGGTGGCTTGAATTTGTGAAAGACTACCAGTTCGACATACAGTACCACCCGGGTAAGGCTAACGTGGTAGCAGACGCGTTAAGCCGTAGGCCAGCAGACGAGGTGGCAGAGGTGTGGAAAGCGAAGTGGAAGGAATTGGGACACCAGGATGCAGTGGCCCGATCTTTCATGTCTGTGATGACCGTTACACCGCAGATTGTCACAAAGGTAGTACGGGCACAGGCTAATGATTCGTTCTGTCAGGAGCAGATAGTTCGGTTGCTAGCAGAGGGAGCCGAGTCCTATACCGTTAGCTCAGACGGGGGATTATGCTTCAATGGGAGATTGGTAGTTCCGTAAGGAGAGGAATTGCGACACGATGTTATGGCAGAGTCGCACGGCTCACGGTTCGCGGTACATCCCGGAGGGGACAAAATGTACCAAGACATGAGACGGCAGTATTGGTGGAGCGGTATGAAGAAAGATATCGCTGAGTTTGTCTCGAAATGCGCCACTTGTCAGCTTGTAAAAGTGGATCATCAGAGACCAGCAGGATTGCTACAGCCGTTGGAGGTTCCGGTATGGATGTGGGAGAGCATATCCATGGATTTTGTCACGGGGTTGCCTACGTCGCAGAGGGGTCACGACTCCGTTTGGGTAATTGTGGACAGGTTGTCCAAGGTCGCTCACTTTTTACCCGTTAGGACTGATTACACTGCGGGACAGTATGCCCAGCTCTTTATTTCAGAGATTGTGAGACTTCACGGTGTGCCCCTGAATATCGTGTCTGACAGAGACAAGATATTTGTTTCGCGGTTTTGGGAAAGTTTCCAGGAGGCCATGGGCACAGAATTGCGGTTGAGTACGGCTTATCATCCGCAGACCGATGGGCAGACAGAACGCACCAATCAGATGTTGGAGGACATGCTACGCATGTGCATTATTGACTTCGGGGGTGGATGGGAGCAGTACCTTCCACTGGTGGAGTTTGCTTACAACAACTCCTATCAGTTCACGATTGGCATGGCTCCGTTTGAGGCATTGTACGGTAGGCCTTGTCGTTCCCCAGCATGTTGGTTGGAAGTGGGGGACAACAAACTACTTGGGCCAGAAGTGATCCAGGATACTTCGGCAAGGATTGAGTTGATTCGAAGTCGCATTCGGGTAGCTCAAGACAGGCAGAAGAGTTATGCTGATGCAAAGAGGTTTTTCAGGGAGTTCCAAGTGGGGGACCAGGTTTTGCTCAGGGTATCTCCTATGAAGGGGATTATGCGTTTCGGGAAGAAGGGGAAGTTGGCACCGAGGTATGTGGGGCCGTTTCCTATTATTGAGCGGATCGGACCGGTTGCGTATAGACTCGGGTTACCGGAGCATTTGCATCGGATTCACGACGTGTTCCATATTTCCTCGCTGAGGAAATACCTTAGGGATGATTTGGCTCATTCTCACATTGCTGTGGAGGACATCGATCTCCAGCCGGATAGCTCTTATGAGGAAGGGCCGATTGCTATTTTGGACCGAAGCGAGAGGAAACTACGGTCAAAGATAGTCCCGTTAGTACGTGTTCAGTGGCGACATCACAATGTCGAGGAGTCCACATGGGAGCGCGAGGATGAGATGCGCGAACGTTATCCAGAGTTATTTTTAGCAGGTACTTTCTAGTTTCGAATTTCGGGACGAAATTCAGTTATTAGGGGGGAAGTATGTAATACCCCGTACTTTTGTCTATATTTATTTTTGGGGATTAATTAATTAAATTGCGTATTAATTGGAAATTAATCCGGGTTATAAATACTAATGTGATACGAGTTAGTATTTGATTATGTGCATATATGATTATATATGAACTTGGTATTATAAAATTTGTCGTGAGATTTATATACGGCAATTTGGGAATTTTGTTGAGACGCGTGGGACCGCCGCGTCACGGTATAATATTTTGTTAATAAAAGTAAATTTAAAATCTATAATCCGTATGGTCGTTTTGAGTGCGCCAACGCGTCCGGAAGGGTCGAGATAGTCAGAAAACACTAGCCGGGGGTATAGTTTGGGTCCCGGGGTAATTTTAGACCATACCGGTAACTTAAAGGGTATTTTAGTAATTTGGTATTTTTGGGTAATTAAAAGTGACGAAAATTGAGAGTTGTAATCTGATAAGGATTGACCCCAACCAACCCTTATTAACCCAACAAGCTACGAAGGTTTATTGAAATTAGGTTTCATAAGTTTCCCCAAAGCAAACCCTAGCCACCATAGCCTTTTGGAGAAGAAAGCTTGGAGAAGGAGAGAGAGAGAGAGATTCTGCAGAAATTCTACACCGAATCCACACCAAATTCAGAAATCAAACCAAGGCAAGTGACTTTATTTCCATTTAATTACTGAGAATGTCTTTTCCATGTTAGAAATTGAAGAATCTTTATTGTTCTTGAAAGATTAAAAGAAAACCCATGAAATTTGAAGTTATTATTGAATGTTGGGATAGGTTTGCATGTAGAAACATTGTTGGGAGATTTAATTTCGGATATTTCATATCTAGGTGATGTATAAACGAATTAAAATCTGGGAATTTATGATGAGAAAAAGTTAGGGTTTATGTTCTTGAAGAAAATTGGGAATTAGTGTAGAAATTGTGATTTAATGATGTTTAGATGATATCAAACCCTTTAATGATGTTAGTATAACCCCTTAACATGTTTGAGGATGTTTAGAGAACTCAATACATTGTGGGAACGAATTTTAGAAGAGGTTTGAGGAGTAAAAATGGTGAAAAATGATTTTTGGGAAATTCTGGGCCGAAACTGGCATCTCGTTAGAAGCAGCCCCCAGGTCGTTCGAACGAGCTCGTTCGAACGAGCTTCTAACGAGTTGACCAGTCGTTATTAACGAGTAGGATTTTCGTTCGATATCTCGTTCGAACGAGATATCGTTAGAAGGGTCAGTTCGTTCGAACGAACTGGGATCTCGTTCGAACAGCCTCGTTCGAACGAGACTTCTAACGACCTGACAGTCCAAACTCGTTCGAAGCCTCGTTCGAACGAGACTTCTAACGAGTTGACAGTTTGACCCTTTTTGGACTGTTTTGACTTTTGGAGTTCCGGGAGATGATTCAAGGGTAGAGTTAGCATCCCTTTGATGATATAGTGATTGATTTGGGACTTTTGGGGTTGTTGGGATGAGTAAACCATACACGAGAGTTATATTCAATTAACCGTTTGGGTTGAGACGTGAGTGTCTACTACGATGTGAGGATGAATTATAGCGCGTATAATTATGAACCGGAATAAAATAAGTTGTGATAATTAGTTAGTATGAGAATGCGATATGTACTACGATTAAAATACGGTATTACTAAGATGTGTGTTTACTTAGTATTAGTATATGGATTGTTTGTATGACATACCTACCATACTTGCTATCACGGGAGGTTTCGTTCGCTTAGGACCCTCTAATCCTTGTGTGCCTACGGGGGGGGGGGGGATATAGACTGGTACCTTGATGAACATAGGTCATAGAAAGACTTATTGTGATATTAATAAGTCCGCTGACCATGGGAGCGTAGGTATGTGCGTGACCCATGTGATGGTGACTGTGTTCGCCTCCACTATTTGTGATTTGTGTTTTCTGAACTATTCCTGAGAGATTCGGAATATGTGATCCTTATGTACGTGATGTACCGGGATGGATAGCAGAGTATGTATGCACTACAGCTTAAATTGCGGGGTGCTTGTATTGTATATTTATGAGATGAATAATATACATTAGATTACTGGAAATCCTCATGTTAATGTTGTAAAAATATTACGGTATTGCTTCGAGTTATATAATGAGTTAACTGATAGTTATATCATTGGCATATTTAGTAACTGTGTTCACATTAAACCTCTATTTAATTACGAGCGTTGTTACGTTAAATGGAACCGAGTAATATGGGTAGAACCTTTGGCAGTCTAGCTAGTTATGTTGTCAGTTAGCTAGTAGTATGGGTCGATATAGATGGGTACTTACGTTAGGAGTGCACAGTTAGACGAGAGGTGAGAATATCATGCGAGTGTACGTCCTAACATGTACTGTGCATTTAATGTTTTAAATGTCTTTAAAGCACTTGCAGGTTTTTTAAAATGACTTCCACTTTCGGGCTCTGACCCATTTGCTTTCAAATATATTTTCTTGTAAAACCATTTTAGGTGCCCAGCCACAAGGACACCAAGCATAGGATTCTCATTCAGGTGACGTGCTGTAGCTGGTTGTGGAAGCTACAGGGATTTGCTCATAGACGCTTCCATCTTTTGGATTCCAGAGTCACTATCTATCAGTTGTAGGGCATGTTGCCCATTTCTTTAGAGCTCTTTTACATTTCAGTTTTCAGACTCTAGCATGTATTGCTCAGTATTCAGTTTTAGTTATTTATTTCAGTTTACTTATCAGTTGTGGGATTTGTATTGAGGAGTTTTTCCTCCAGGTTTTATTTACATATTGTGATGGTTATTCATTTTACTTCAGTATGGTGAATGGTGTTATTTAGTTATTCATTACTCTTGTTGCATGTTAATCAGATTTAATAAAATTTGGCACTTACTTTTTAAATACTAGGTGGTTAGTAATAATAAAACGTTTTCGACAGTGATGCTATTAACTGAGCCAACTTGGCATTTTGAATTAATTTTATAAAGGAGTAGCTACCCGGTGTTTAATTAGTCGGGGTGTCACATATATAAGTATAAATTTGAACAAATAAAACTTTATTTTGTTTTAAGGAAAAAATTACTTTTACAGGATGAGCCTCTTATCGGTTCATAATTTAAATTTTTATAAAGAATATTTTATAATAAATTAAACGTGATATGAATTTTTTTGATAATAAATATCTTGATTACAAAAGGCTCTAGTGAGGTTTCACATTAATGTTATTCATAGAATTTACAGGTTCTTTGTATATCATGCTAGTATTAATAGTACAACTAAATTTTTGTTTCAAAAAACTTTGTTCTGAGTAATAAGTCACCCAATTTAAATTGAAATTATATTTTTAAAATGTGGTTGTTACATTCTACCAACCTTAAAAAGAATTTCGTCCTCGAAATTTACTACATTCTTAGACTTTAAGCCTCTTATGTTGCTTATTACACGATCAAAGGGATACCATATTTCGAAATGATCCTTTATTGACTTACTCGTGTGCAAATTGCAAGTTCATGTAAAGGTGACGGTGTTTTTAAAGTCATTCCATTCTCTAATCTTAAGTTGTTTAACAAAACTGTATAAATGATGATGATGTAACTAGGATTTGAAAATAAATTTAGTTTAAGATAAATAACTGGCATTTTTACAATCTTTACATGTACCGTGTATTTTAACAAAGGTTTTCATAATGAGGATCTTCGCAAGAAAAATAATTAGTTAATAAGTACATGAAGAAATTGTAATCAAGTTCTTAATGAAAATATAAAGATTTTGAGATAATTTGTCATATGGATTTCAATTCAAACATGTAAATAAACCTGGTAAAATGAGGCACGACACGACACGACACGACACGACACGAACATATACGTTAATGGGTTTAGTCCTATCGGGTTTGGGTCATTAACGGGTCAACATGGTATATATGTTATCATAACATATTGGGTTTGGGCTTGTACTCTTACACGATTAAACCCGTTTATACCCATTATTACTTGTTAGAGGTACCGGGTTTTATTGGGTCATGTGACCCAAACTAATATTACACCCATTATAACCTGTTAGTAGGTAAACATATAAACATATAAATACACACACAACACACACACACACACACACACATATATATATATATATATAATCCCTAAGCTAATCTCAACCGTTGCATTAAAAAATTAGACACCATATCCACCCATTTAAAATTTGATTTGAAACAAATAATATAAATTAATTTTTAAAATTTTTGGAAAATAATTTTCTTAACGGGTAATGGTGTACATAACGGGATAATTATGACACGGCATAAATCTGCCCATTTGCTAACGGGTATTAACGGTTCGGTTCGTGTCACCCATTAATATTATTGGGTCATGTTCGGGTTAGGGTGATTTTACATGAAACCGTTAAAACACGACACGAATACGACCCGTTGCCAGGCCTACTTGTAAACAACTAATTTATGATATGAAATTTTGGGTTAGTAAGAGGTTATTATAGGATGTATTTCGATCTCGTAATGGTAGCATTTTAAATCTATATGAAAACATGAATTTAAACATAAGTTTCTATAAGAAACGTAGTAGTTCGATAGTTTATATTTGAATTGACATATGATGGCTTCCTCAATCTAACTAACACAAAGTCGATGTTAATTGGATCGTAAATTTTCAAAAAAATTCATGATTCTCGTAATTGTTCAAACATATTTCTTATCCTAGGAAAAGTATATATATATTCTTAATAGTCACTTAATTTAGCTTTCGATGGTCAATATATAAATGAAGTGTTCCAACCTTCGTTTTCACAAATAGTATTGGTATTCGCTAGGGAGGTGTACGAGATTGAATAATTCCTTGGTAAAAAAATTCAGCAAGTTGTATTTATTCTCTGAACTCTATGGGTTCCATACATTAAAGAATAAGGGATGACGAGGACGATTTTTTTTGAATTTGGGAAAAAACAAATTGGAACCATTCTTACCTTAAACATAGAACAAGGCCTTTTAACGCTAATAAACCTTCACTAATTTCTTATGATAGTAAATGTGAGTAAGGTTTGATGATAATAAATCCATTTTGATAATTAAATCGAATCGTTTTATGTCTAACACTACCAATTTTACAATAAAAATTCCATTCTAGAGTCTCACGATATAGTATTTATAAACTCAATTAGTTGCGCTTGACACCCATGTCGGCATTCCTATTGATAACGGATAATCTAAGGGACTACTAGATATTTTCACTATAACTACAAAGTCATAAATAATATAAGAATGCGTTGATCTAGAATCAACTACTATATGAGTCGAGTAATTGTGGAAAGATACATTGATTACTTATTGTAGTTGATGAATCGGTAAAGGGGTTTTGTTTTAAAAAACTAGGCACTAATGAAAATGTATCTAGGTTTGGTACATAGATATTAATTTTTCGTAAAATGTAATGTTTATTAGAACATTGGTGGTACTAGAGTGTAGTTTTAGAGATCTCGGTTTGAAAACATAATCTAACGGGAACATCTTAGGTAAATAACATTCACAAATGTATTATGAATCTTGATATGATGTTACTCGAAATCCTTAAAGATTTAAAATATCAAAACAATGTGTACACGGGATCTAACTTTGATCCAGCCAATAACTTAGGTTAGAAGGTAATGCTTGATAGTTTTGGGTACTTTAAAATAGGTCTATTTTTCTGATCGACCTCGGAATTGTATGGTTTTACTGGGGAACACAATAGAGATAAGGGCTAATGTCATAAAAATAATCTCATGGAATCTATCATAGATAAATAAAAGTATAGATATACAAAGGAAATAGGATTATTAAAATATATATTATTTTATAAAGGATGAGATAAGTTTGGATATGAAATATGGGTGGGGTTACATAGTCTAAGGTTTATAAATGTGAATAAAGGGTAGTATTCACAAATATAATAAACGTTTATACACTTACGCAAATGAGGAAATTACATCTAGCTCATTTGGATTGGTCATATTACTATTCGAAGTATATACACCATAAGGTTCAAAACCCAATTATTCGTTATAATTATACATTCAAGTTTATAAAGTCATAATTGGTAATGTTTGAACTTAACTAGTTTATAGATTATTAACCTTGTAGTTAAGATGGGATTTGAACATGTTTTTAAGTCGCAATTGTTCAATCTAAAGTATACGTTTGGGGTTTATTTTTATAGAGTTTTATAATGTAAAGGGCGGATCCTTGTTCCAATACTAGATGTAATCTAGGCTTCTATATGCATCGAAATGAATTACTGGATTGTAAATGAGAGCATCTTTCTAAAAAATTTATGAGAATACCCAATAATGAGAAGTTTTCACATTTGAAAATCGTATCTTCACACTCAAGCATTGTTAATATATTCCATACTTGAAAGAAACTTAACTTGGGAATAAATAAAAATCTTCTGGAATTTTATATGAAAAGAGTTTGTAGAAAGACAAACTTTTATGTAACGTTTTTTTTACACTAGTTCCTGTTGATGTAAAAAATTAGATTTGACCTAATTATTTTAATCACATATAAAAATGAGTAAAGAAATAAGACAATAGATTTTTAAAGTGGTTAAGCCTTAAGAGAATGGCCAACATCCACTGTTTTTGTATTACTGATGGTTTTGCCTGGAATTCTCGATAAATGATTTTACCAAGAGATTCAGCCTGTCCCTCTAATAGGGAGATTATGATGTATTTATAGCCTTGAGGCTGTACATGTGAAAGAATAATGCATAGCTGTCTAGTAGGCGTATACATCTGTACGATAATAACTGTACATTTAATGTGCAGTTATTTTTCGGTCTTCCTTGATGCGTATGCCACAAGTATTTGAGTTGCTCGAACCGACTTAGTAGCTCGGACCACCTAAGTAGATCGACACGCTTGAGCTGCTCGAGGCCCCTGGGCTCCTCGTGGCTTTTTAGTTTCTCGGTGATCTTGAGTTATTTGGAGTATAGTAGTTCCTCGGGGGATTAAGTAGCTCGGTATAAACATTTATAGTTTCCACCTAGGATGACACGCGTCTTTAAATAATAGGTCCATATCAGCAGAATAAATTTGGTATCAACAGAAGCCCCCAATGTTTCACAGTTCGAGGTTGAGGAGGAGTGTGGAACATTCTTCTCGAAATATGGCGGGATTAAATAGTCATCCTAAATTTTAGGAGTGTTTTCCTTGTATTTATTTCTTCTTTGAATTCATAGAATCATACTTTAGGAATATTTTGAATTTTTCTAACTGCTTCGGTTTTCATGCCCTTTTTCTCCTTTTAGGCGCCGGTAACGCATACGTCTCTCTTTGTAATCATTATTTTTACCCATTCCCAAGGTAAGGTATTTAAGCGCTGCAGAAAATCCTATCGTGTTTTACTTTTTTAAATATTTATCTTTGAATTATTCATTTTTTCTCCATCTTGTGCGTTCGTTTTCTTCCATCGTTCGTTGTCAACTGATTCACTCCTTTCCAGTAAGATTTTCTTCCTTTTCTTTTATTTACTTTGTTCATCATAGTTTACCTTGTTGAATATCTTGACAAATTTCGTTCTGAATTTTCAATTCCTTCATGGGTCATATTGGAAGAACTTTCTGAACCTTCTAACTATTTTTCTTTGGCTGAGGGACATTGGTTCCCAAGTCTCTTTATGGCCGAATGTGTCTTTTCTTTTCCTCCAAATCCTTTATATTTGGAATTCTATCAGTATTTTGACGTTGTACCTGCAAAAATAGCGCCAAATACCTGGAGAATAGTTAATGAAGTTCATAGGTTGAACCAACTCCATGGCACCCGTTTAGGGATTCCAGAGATAATGTATTGCTACAGATGGGCTGTTGGCAATAGTACTTTTTATTTAAAAACTAGGTTTTTGAATAGGGAATTAGTTGTTAATCTTCCTGATGCCAACAGGGATTATTTTGAGCATGGAGTTGTAATGAGAAATTGGCAACATCCTCCATTAAATGGAGATGATATATATCAAGGTCCTAGATGTCCTCCTTATGGCAATGGGAAAGGTTGTTTTTATTTTTATTCTATTTTTAAAATTATGTTTTCTTCATGTTTGATAAAATGCTTCACTGATTTTTGATTATTTGCAGTTGAGAGTAAGAGAAAGTCTCCCAAAGAAACTGATGTTAATTTAAGGTACTTGAAACTTATCTGGAGTTTACACCAATCCGTTGCTGACTAACATATCCAATCAACCTCTTATTTGCTGCAGTACAAGAGCAATACTTCGTCTTTCACTACTCGTCCAGTGGTGATTGACATCGACCAAGTACTAGCTTTTGAAACTGGTGTGGAAGGTTCCTCCCTGAATCGAATATTCCCCTTAGTAACATAATGAAGAGAAGAAGAGCTCCTGCCTTCTTTGACAAATCAGACTCTGCCAATGTGGAGGCAAAGAAAAATAAGCAGGATATTCCAGTGGAAGGAACGAGAAACCTTGATGCACCCCCTCCAGTTGCTGCCAAGAAAGTTGCTGAGAAGCCCCCAATGGCTCCGAGCAAGACTGTGGTTATCTCTCCTCTTAGTGAGGTTATTGTCATATCACCAACCAAGACTTCTTCTCTGGTTGAAGATATTCTTGCTCCTCCAAAGAAGTTAAAGAAAAGTTCGTCTGAGAGACTTGTTGGACCTGTCTCTCAGGCTATAAATACTGAAAGTGGTATTCCCACTTTTGTTCCTCCAACCTATGCCATGGGCTCTGTGAAGTCTTGGATTATCCCTAAAATCAAAGGTATTGAAGAAACTCTTCCTCGGGACAGGGTCACTACCTTGACAGCTCAATATATTGCCTCAGTAAGTATTACTAGTCTAAGTTTTCACTTTTAATTAATATGTCCCTGTATTGACTCAAAATTATTTCTTTCTTCAGATGGTAACATGTTTTAACAGCATTATGAAGAAGGATGAGGCTATTAAAGCTTCAAGCTCCTGGGGAGGTGTAGAGGAAGCTTTTGTTGGTCTAACTCAGTCCTTAAAGGACTCTCGTCAAAAGTATGACGAAGATAAATTGACTTAGGAGAAGCAACTCAAGTCAATCGAGTAGGAGAGAGATCGGGTTGTGGAGGCTTAAAAAGGGTTGGAGAAAAAATCGAAAGATTCCGAGCAGAGTAACAAGGTCTTTGAGCAGAGCAACAAGGAGATGGAAGCTAAGCTCAAAGTGTCTAGAGAGGAAGTTGTTAGACTTCAGGATGTTGAACATCAGAAAATGGAGGTGGAAGGGAAGTTGAAAGCTGTCGAGGAGCTCCTTAGGGAAAGGACCTCCTCAGAGAAAGAAAAGAGGAAAAAGGTTGTTAAGAAATCATTCAGTGATGGTTGGGATAAAGGCTGGAACAAGATCCTGGCTTCCATGACCTCGCAAATGGAGTATGCCATCCTCAAGTACTTCAGGGATGGATGGGTTGCTGCCTTGAAAGAGATGAAGATTGCTGAGAATTTAGAATTATTCCAGTAACACACTCATGGACCTCCTCCCTCTCCTGGGGAAGAAGAAGAGGACGAAGCTGCTTCAGAGGAATCTTCCATGATGATTGGAGACCAAGTTCCTCATGTTCCGGTGGTTCAGACTTTCTACGAGAAACTTCAACCCACCAGTACTTTAATCGAGCAACTGCCACTATCTTTCGAGCAACCAACCTCCTCATCCTAGCTTTCCGAGGAAGTTATAAAACACAAGGAGAAGGTGTAAAGTTGCTCGGGTTTTAATTTTATTATTTCTTTTGAATGTAACTCGGAGCTTTGTATTTATTTTTTTATGAATAAAAATTTGAACTTTTGGTTATTCAAATTGACTCTCTTCTTCTTGTCTTGTCTTTATCATTATTGATCCTGTTTATGGCCTTTCTTTGCTAGTTTATGGCCAGGATGGAGCTATTATCAGCTCATGACACAGAATGGGTGAAAAAATGCAATGACTACTTCAAAGAAGGTCATGCAGATCTGAATGAAGCTCAAATCATTGACATCCTTGGTCCAGATACTTCTGAACGAGCAGTCGAAGCCTGCCAATATCTGAAGTTCTTGCTTGACCGAGTTGTTGCCAATAATGTAGCTTATTATGAGATGATTGAGGATCTTCAAGGAACTATAGAGGAACTCCAACAGCAGTACAAAGAGTCCTCCCTACTTTTGCACTAAGGGTATGAGAAGAAATATCAACAGTTAAATGCTGAAAAAGGGTATGATAAATTCATTGCTGCCTACGAGAAGAAAGAGACCATTCTAAATCTTGAGGTTGAGGAGCATAGGCAAATTGCTAAACTATTGGAGGAGGAAAAAAATGTTTTGCAAGAGGATATATCCTGACTAAAATATGCAGCATCCTCCTCGGGGGCTTTGGTCCCTATCAATGACGAAGGTTTCTCTTTTTGGAAGTAAAGAACACCAACTTGCGAGATGAACTGGAAACTTTGAAAAGAGTTGGACCTTCTACCTCTACTCAAGGATGAGAAAGATCTTCTTCTCGGGGATGAGTAAGGGCTGGTCGAATCTCTACTGAAGATGCAAGAACTCAAGCAACTTTGGAAAATCGGGCAGTTCAATTGACGGCAAAGAACCAGGATTTAGTGGAGCTGTCTAGCAAGAATCTAAACCTCAGCGAGCAACTTTACACACAAAGCTCTGCCTTGGAAAATAAGAACATCCTAGTGAAGAATCTCCACGAGCAACTAGAGAGGTTAACTTACCAGTTCCATAAACAGCCCAGAGAGTTTTGGATGGCTAGTTACAATGAAGCACTCAACCATCTTGATGCTCGTTTAGAACAGTTGAACAATGAAGGGTACAACGAAGGGTACAACCATCTTGATGGCTAGTTACAATGAATGCTCTTTCTGTTCTAAAATTGGAGAGGGGTCATTTTTTGTGGGATTACTACACTCCTGGAGTTCTTGATCTACCTGTGCCTCCTTTCAAGCCTGAACTTAGTTGGATTCCATCCCGGGCCATTCCTCGTGTTCTAATATCCAAGTATCTTAATAACTATAGTCTTCATTCAAAATTTGAAATATCTCGGCCAGAACATCTGCTTGATCGTCCTTTTATAATGAACGTCAGAATGTTGCGAGATCTGAACTTCATAAATTCTCCTTATAGTCTTGACGATCCTCCAGTTGGGGTAGACCCTGTGTCAAAGGCGGAGGGAAAAACCCTATAGAATAGGGTTTGTTTATGTAATGAACGTCATTCATGTAATCTGCAATTTATCATATGTAATTTGTTCTGGTTTTAATGAAGAGGTCTTTAGTTTTCTTTGCAATTTTTAATTGTTATTGGTTTGGAAATATTTTATGAAATATCTATTTATTTAATGATGAATATGTATGTATATCTACAAAAATGTCCTGTGTTATTTTAAATTACCGACCAACCGGAGTTGGTGGTCATTTGCTTCCCGACCAACTTAGAGTTGGTGGTAATTGATTTGCCGACCAATCGGAGTTGGTGGTAATTTTTTCCCGAGCAACTTAGAGTTGGTGGTAATTGATTTGCCGACCAACTAGAGTTGGTGGTAATTGATTTGAGTTGGTAATTATTTCCCGATCAACTTAGAGTTGGTGGTAATTGATTCCCGACCAACTAGAGTTGGTGGTAATTGATTCTCGACCAACTTAGAATTGGTGGTAATTGATTTGCCGATCAATCGGAGTTGGTGGTAATTGATTTTCCGACCAACCGGAGTTGGTGGTATTTGCTTCCCGACCAACTTAGAGTTGGTGGTAATTGATTCCCGATCAACTTAGAGTTGGTGGTAATTGATTTACCGATCAACCGGAGTTGGTGGTATTTGCTTCCCGACCAACTTAGAGTTGGTGGTAATTGATTTGTATAGTGTGTAGTACTAATATTCCGAAAAAAATTTAACGAACAAAGAAAATGAGAAAACATCACTTTATTCATATTGAAGAAATTGTATTACATAGAAATTTCAACTACAGATAATACTTTCGAAGATGCTCTGCATTCTTGAATTCTTCTCCTTCCAAGGTTTCAATCCTGTATGTCCCTGGACGAACAACTTTTGTCACTCTGTAGGGTCCGTGCCAGTTGGCTTCTAGTTTATTATGCTTTTGGATGACTTTCTTCAACACATAATTCCCTTCCTTCAAATCACATTTCTTGACTCTTTTATTGTAAAACGAAGTTGTTCGTTATTGATACACGGCATTTCTTATAGCTGCTTCTTCTCTGACTTCTTCTAGCATATCTAGATCTAATCTTCTCATCAAATCACTAATAGAAGAATTAAAATTAAGTACCCTATGTGTAGGTAGACCTAATTCAACAGGTATGACATCTTCACTCCCAAATGCCATCATGTATGGGGACTCTCTAGTTACTGTTCGTGGTGTGGTGCGATATGCCCAAAGCATAGATTGTAGCTCGTTAATCCAATTTGCCTTTGCATCATCCAGTCATTTTTTCAAACCATTTAGCAAAGTTTTGTTTGTCATCTCAGTTTGTCCATTGCTTTGGGGATGACCTGGTGCAGAATGGGCCTTCAATACATTCGACTGTTGACAATATGCAGCGAATTCTTCGTTATCAAACTGGGTTCCATGATCAGTAATGAACGCATGTGGGAGGCCGTATCTGCAAATTATATTCTTCCAAATAAATTGATAGATTTTGTTGTATGTCATATCAATGAGGGGTTCAGCTTCCACCCATTTAGTAAAATAATCCATTGCGACCATTAAATATTTGAATCTTCCTTTAGTTGTTGGTAGTGGTCCGACCAAGTCTATTCCCCATATAGCGAATGGCAAAGGGGAGGTTATGGGTGTTGATAATGCCTGAGGAGTTCTTCGGATGGACGAGAAGCGTTGGCATTTGTCACATTTTTTAGCATAATTTGCGCAGTCAGCCCTCATCGTCGGCCAGTAGTATCCTTGTGTGGTTATCCTTCGTAAGAGCGTTCGACCAGCTACATGGGATCCACAAGACACCTCATGAACTTATTTAATCAAGTCCTTCACTTCGGATGGATGAACACGTCTTTGTAGCGCTGCTATAACTCTTCGTCTATATAAAATACCATTGGTTAGTATATAACGAGCAGCTTTGAACTTTAATTTCTTAGCTGCGAGTTTATTAATTGGCAAGGTTCCCTCTTCAACATAGGCCCTGATGGGATCCATCCATGATGGTCCCAAATCAAAAGCAATGAAGTTCATGACCAGATCTTCATCGATGCTCCGACCAGCTAGAATCTCTATTGGGATTGTTCTTCGTAGCTCGATGCGTGTGGCTGATGCTAACTGAGCTAGTGCATCTGCTCTTGCATTCTCTAGTCTTAGTACTCTGACCAGCTGAACAACAATAAAACTCGATACCAATTCCATTGATTTCGCATGGTACTTAATCATCAATTCTCCCTTTGCTGCATATACTCCAAGAATATGATTTATGATCAACTGCGAATCGCTGAATACAACAACCTGCTCTGCCTTCATCGTTCTGGATAGACTTAAACATGCAATCATTGCTTCATATTCGGCCTCATTATTAGAAGCTTTAAATTGAAAGCGCAGAGCATACTCCATATCGACCTCATCTGGGACTTTCAAAATAATCCCTACTGCACTTCCTGCATTGCACGAAGAGCCATCTACATACAAATTCCATATGGGTAACTGATCATCAAATTTTTGATTGGACAAAAATCCTCGGTGGAATATTTATTGCTTCTTTATATCCTCCTCTAGCACTTCTTATTTCTCATCGACCATCTTCTCTTGATTATCAACCAACTTAAGTTGGTTGGGGTTTAAATTTGATGATCCTATAACATCCATAGGCTGGTCGGTATTTAACTTTTGCTCTTCAGAGGTGTTAGGATATGTGAACTCTGCGATAAAATTTGTCACTGCCTGCCCTTTAAGCGACGATCTAGGCTCATAAACTATGTCATATTCACCAAGTTCTACTGCCCAGTACATCAATCTCCCTGATTTTTCTAGTTTATGAAGAGCTTGCCTTAACGGCATATCAGTATACATGACTATGGTATGAGCTTGGAAATATGGCCTCATTCTTCTACTCGCTTCGATCAACGCTAGTACCAACTTTTCCAGTCTTGGATATCTGATCTCTGCTCCTCGGAAGGCCTTGCTAGTGTAATAGATTGGTTTTTATACTCCATTCTTATTAATGCCGAGCTCACTGCATTTTACGAAACTGATAGATACAAGTATAGTTTTTCTCACATCACTGGACTGGATAACAATGGAGGTGCTCCTAAGTATTTCTTCAACTCTTGAAAGGCCTTCTCGCATTCATCATTCCATTCAAAAAATTTTTGGAGTGTTTTGAAGAATGGGAGACATTTATAAGTTGCTCATGACATAAATCTACTAAGTGTTGCAACTCGCCCTGTGAGACTTTGCACTTCCTTCTTCATCGTTGGAGATTGTAGCCCCAATAGAGCCTTGATCTTTTCAGGGTTCGCTTTAATACCTCGTTAGTTGATAATATACTCTAGAAGCATGCCTTCTCGTACTCCGAACGTGCATTTGGTAGGGTTCAATTTCATTTGATATTTATCCAGTTGATTAAAGGTCTGGCCTAGATCAATTAGATAATCAGTAGCTTTCTTGCTCTTCGTCAGCATATCGTCAACATAAACCTCCATATTGTGACTGATTTGCTCTGTAAACACCTTGTTCATCAACCGCTGATACGTTGCGCCTGCATTTTTAAGTCCAAAAGGCATAACATTATAACAATAAGTTTCCCTTGGGGTGATAAAAGAGGTACTCTCCCTATCTTCAGGCTTCATTTTAATCTGGTTGTAATCAGAATAGGCATCCATAAAACTCAACAATTCGTGTCCCGAGGTATCATCCACCAATTGATTGATTCAGGGTAGAGGGAAATGATCTTTTGAACAAGTTTTATTAAGATCAGTAAAGTCCACACACATCCTCCACTTGTTGTTTTTCTTCTTTACCATCACCACATTAGCTAGCCAATCAGGATATTTGACATCCTCAATAAAACAGGCTTTCTGAATCTTCTCGACCTCTTCTTGTATAGCTTGGTTCTTTTCAGGGCTGAACACTCTTCTTCTTTGCTTCACTGGCTTGATTTCCTTATTCATATTAAGCTCGTGACATAGAATAGCTGGGTCTATCCCTGGCATGTCTTCGTGGCTCCATGCAAAAGTTTGTTTCCTACTTCTCGGGAAAGCTATCAATTCATGTTTTAATGGGGTGTCCAACGATGCACCGATTTGAGTTGTTCGTTCCAGGTGTTCGTCGTCCAGAATGATATTTTCAGTAGCCTCCATGACTTGACCCTTAATGAGCTGAGACTCATCTCTTGGATCTAAAGTCTCAATCTCCGCATCTTCTATCTCATGTACCTAATAAGTAGTAGTCTTCTTCCTGGATTCTTCACGCTCTTCCTGCTCAGTAGATGAATAGTAGCATTACCGAGCTACTTTTTGGTCACCCTTCACCACTCCTACTCCAAAGTTGGTTGGGAATTTTAAACATTGATGTACAGTAGATGGTAATGCTTAGAACTTCTTTAAACCTACTCTTCCCATGATGATATTGTAAGCTGACTGGACATTTTTATCCATCATAAAAAAGCGCACTCTTTCTGTTCGATAAGCAGGCTATGTACCGATGAACATATCCAACTTGATCGTCCCAAGTGGAAAAACTTTCTCGCCAATAAAACCGAGGAGGGGCCTATGATATGTCTCCAACTGGGATAGTTTTAGGTTCAAACTATCAAAACATGGGTAGAACATAATATCTGTCGAGCTGCCATTATCCACCAATACTCGTAAAATCACTACTTCCTTCATCCTCATTTTGATCACCAATGGGCATCGTGAGGATATAACACACATGCGAAGTCGTTCTTCGAAAAATCGATGACCAGTTTATCTGTGTTCACCTTCCTCGGATGATCGTCTTCAGCTAGATTTATTCATTGAATGAACAAACAAGCTTGAGCCTCACTGAGGTAAGCTTTCCTTTCTGCAGTAAGGTCTCCACCTCCTGCATCTCCACTTGTAATGGCATTGTAATCAAATGATCCAAAACGAATTGAAAATACCTCACGTTATTGTTATCTCGATCTTTTAGGGAGATCGGGGTCATATTCTGGATCATCTTCATGATCCCTTTTCTTGTCATCTTTTACTCGGAGAGGAGATTTAGACCTTTGCCTTCCTCGTTCATTGGTTCGACCACCATTTTGACGATCAACATACTTGGACAGTTTTCCTCCACTAATGAGTTCTTCAATTTCATTCTGAAGAGATATACAACGCTTGGTCGTGTGACCATGATCTTTATGGAATTCGCAATATTTGGACTTGTCTCTCTTATCAGTATCTGCTTCATTTTGCTGGCCAAGCTAGTTCCTTGTTATTTTTTATCTCTTCCAGAATGTTATTTCTATCCACCTTACAGGGAGTATAATTTATGTATTTCTTCATCTATTCCAATGCTTACTTACCCTTTGATTGCCTGTTACCACCATTGTTCTTTTGTTCCTTCTTTTCAATTTTACCATCTTCCACCTTAATCTCCTTAGTGTATGGATTCTTCTTTGCAGCCATGGCTTCCTCGGCATTCATGATTTTTGCTGCTTTTGCCATCAGTTCTTCCATGGTCCTGGGCGGATCTTTGGCTAAAGTACAGTACAATTTATTGGGCAGCAATCCACTCATCAAAGCAGTAATTGTAGTTTTCTCCTCGTAATTAATTACTTCCAGTTTCTCATTATTAAAATGAGTAATATAATCCCTGGTGCTCTCACCTTCCTTCTGTCTAACACTTAGCAAGTGTGCTACTCGTTTGACTGGCTTAGATCCAAAATAGAAATTTCTAATGAAGAGCTTTGCTAGCTGAAAGAAAGTCATAATTTTCGTCCGAGGAAGGTTATTGTACCACATCTGAGCAGATCCAGTAAAGGTTCCTGAAAATGCCCGGCATCACATCTCATCTGGAACAACATAGATATCAGCAGCTGTTTGGTATTGTTCTATATGGAGAACAGGATCAGTTTTTCCATCATATTTTGGTGTTACTACTGGGGCTTTGAATTTTGATGGAGTGGGAAAGTCCATAATCTCTTGTATGAATGGTGTTCCCCGGACAAAGGTCCTTTGTAGAGGATTCTTGGTTTTAGCCATCTCCCCTAATCTAACCTCCAACCTTTGAATTGAGTCTTTCCATGCATCATTTCCCTCTTCGATCCTATTGGTTCGAGCAATTGATCGTGTTTAATTAGCCTCTTGGGATCTTTCATGATGAGCAGCTGGTCGTGATTGGGCAGAGCCTTCCTTCATATCAAATGTTCATTGAGAATTCCTGGACACAATCCTAGGGGTACTTCTATTCCTCTTAAGACCCAGACGATCAAAAGGAGAGACCCTACTCAACCTTTCAAGATCACTTTCCTCTCTAGAGATAGAGTGATGTTTGTTGAGTGTTTGTAGCCCGTACCGAGGAAGTCCGTTCGGGATGATAAGAAGGATGATTAGATCTATCAGTACGATATGAGTCACTAGTTCGCGAAGAGAACAAACGATTATTTCTTTGAACACTTAGTTGTCTTGATTGGGATGGCACTCCGCCTTGAACAGTTTGTATGAGTTGACGCATGGTTTCTTGCATGGTCGTTTGCCCTTGGGCTAAATTGTCCATAATACCAGCCAAATCTGAAAAACTTGGGGGAGTAGAAGGATTTGGAGGAATCCCAGTGTTTCAATTACTGGATTCCGGATTATCAGCCAATGATAATGAGTTATTTTGGTGAAAAACGCTAATTACAGTCGTTTCCCACAGACGGCGCCAATCTGTTGATGTAAAAAATTAGATTTGACCTAATTATTTTAATCACAGATAAAAATGAGTAAAGAAATAAGACAATAGATTTTTAAAGTGGTTCAGCCTTAAGAGAATGGCCTACATCCACTATTTTTTTATTACTGATGGTTTTGCTTGGAATTCTCGATAAATGATTTTACCAAGAGATTCAGCATGTCCCTCTAATGGGGAGATTACAATGTATTTATAGCCTTGAGGCTGTACATGTGAAAGAATAATGCATAGCTGTCTAGTAGGCGTATACATCTGTATAATAATAACTGTACATTTAATGCACAGTTATTTTTCGGTCTTCCTTGATGCGTACGCCACAAGTATTTGAGTTGCTCGAACCGACTTAGTAGCTCTAACCGCCTAAGTAGGTCGACACGCTTGAGCTGCTCGGGGCCCCTGGGCTCCTCGTGGCTTTTTAGTTGCTCGGTGATCTTGAGTTATTTGGAGTATAATAGTTCCTTAGGGGATTGAGTAGCTCGGTATAAACATTTACAGTTGCCACCTAGGATGACACGCGTCTTTAATTAATAGGTCCAAATCAGCAGAATAAATTTGGTATCAACAGTTCGCATTGATGATATAGTCAAAAGTTTAGGAACAAAAAATAAACATAACAAAGGTATGTAACTGTCATTCCTGGTTTCTAGTAATTGGTAAATAAGAAAAATATTAATGATAGAAGACTAGGGTTTTCTTTGTTTATGCAAGAGGTGACATAAATAATAAAATTGGTAACTACTCTCAAGTAGGTATAACTGGGAAACTTTTGATAGAGTTGATGTAAATATTTGGAATTAGGTTTCAATTGATGATTACCTTTTTTTATTTCTTTTATATTGACATATAACAATTTACAAATCATAAAGAAAGTTTTGACAAAATTCCAACTTTGATGAATCGTAGATTAAAATTTAGGAATTCATTTTAGAGTTATTCCTAATTAATCGTTTCTCGGTAGCTTTGGTGGGTCATAGGGGCACCACTTAAATAATAGCTCTTCTAAAAACATTTTCAAATTCATTCACATAAGAGGTGGAGGTCAAAAAGGCATTACTTAAATACCATATGATCTGAAAATTTTCACCGGGACAGTCTTCAAATATACTTAATTAGATTATAAAATAACAGGCTTCCTTGCAAAAACATTCCATACAGTTTGAAAAACATTTATAAGACGGTTATATATTTTTTATGTTAAGTGTCCAATATATGTTTGAAAGTAATGGGTGGTAAGATTAGGCTATTTGAAAAAACCTAACAATAGATTTTTAGGGATGGACTACTTGTATTATATTTATACGCATTATAAGTTTGTATTCCTATATATTAAAAAAGCAAATGAAGTATACGAAATCATAAGACAGGGAAGGGTAAAACTCATTATATGAATAAATGGAAAACTAAGTTTCTAGGTGAGCATCTATTTTCGAAGATATAATTTGCCTTATTTCATCGTAGGGATATAAAAACTAAGGTATGATATTCAGGTGAGTATCTATAAATCACTTTACTTAATTTGATGCTAAGGGATTTTAGATAAGGTATGATATAAACGTATCATTCATTTTTTTATAAATGAACGAAACTCTCGAATAAGAAATTCATTAATCCTGGTAAATTAGGCAACATTATTATCACAGGTTACTCATATCTACATGGGTTATTCATATTTCACCCAAACTCAGAGAAACAAAGGAACCTATTAGAGTCTAGACTACTATCATTCACCAGCTACGGGAAAAAAGCCACGCTTCTTATTAACAAGATTAATTGGGTTTCAAATCTTTTTATCACTGTTCTAAAAAACCCGCCTAGGCTCCGCCTAGGCACGCCTAGGCTTGAGGCTTGGGAGAAACGCCCCGCCTTAAGATTTTGACGCCTTATGCTTGGTAAATCCTTAAGGCGTACTTTTTCTCTAAAAACAACAATGCTTTAGTGAAACGATATTGCCTTTTAAAGATTTTTTTGCAAATCGGACCATTATCTCATCCAAAATAATCAAATAGTATTTTTATTTGCAAATATTCAGACATATTTTTATGATATGTACAATTTTAGTATTTTAATACCCTTGTTATGGTTAAAAAATATTAAAATATATTAAAAAGACCAAAACGCCTTTTCACGCCTTTTTACGCCAAGGCCCGCCTAGGCTTCTAAGGCTTAAGGCTTGGCCTCCACGCCTCGATCACGCCCCGCATTTTTTAGAACCTTGCTTTTTATGAAACAAGTTTTTACATGAAAATGGTATCAAGGTCATGTACACGGATTATATAAGGTAAGGTTTTATCTTATCACATATATACTAGTTGTTATTGGTAGGGAATTACATTTCATTATGGATCCCTTATATTTTCAGTGATATTCTGAATCAGGGTTATGTGGTAATTCTATCAGTGGTATAGGATCCAATAATTAGTACCATTACGTTCTAAAGAGTAAAACTATTTAAGTAATATTTATGTTTCTAATATCTCATCCAACGAGAATGCTTAATCCTCATTAAACAATCCTCTAATGATTTTTCCTATATAATCCTAATAAGACATCATTCTAGCATAAGTAATTTCTTCTCAATTTCTATTAGGAATAGTATGCAATGAAAAATAATACAATACGGAAGATAATAAATGAAATTTCAAATGAATTAATCTATTCTCATGGAGAGTACAATTTGAATTGTTGAACAAGATAATTATGCTTTACACAAATACTTGTAGAGTATATTGTATACAATCCCATTATAAGATAACATTCTTACCATGTCTCATATAAATCCTTAATCGAATCTTACTAATTTATCAATATTCCTAAATGGTTATACGGACCATGTAAAATCCTAAAAATAATAACTTCCCAAATATCTCAAAATTTTAGATTTAATCCATAAAGTGTTAGTTAACTAATCCGATTTCTTTATCCTAACTACTACTTATACCTTTAACTTGTGCCTAAACAATGCTCTAATATCTCATCACATATCTCCACAGCGTGATTCAAAGATTATTTTTCTCAACTCATGTCTACATATCATATCCTAACCATCCTTATGATTTGAACAACTTTCATAATCGTAAGATTAACCCATGACCCGCATAGGCTACTTATCGAAAAAAAACATAAATATTTATAATGTTCGGTTAGTCGGCCTGCCTACATTCATGAGGAAATTATGGGGAGATTTGTATTTGGGTCAATCTCGATCGGCGTGGCTCTCATTTTGGGGGGAAAGGAGAAAGAGGATCCCCCCCAAGGGATGAAAACTGCATCGTGGTCTCTCACCCTTTTCTTCGAAAATGGGGCTTCGGCCGTCGTCGGTATGGGGTGAATGTAAAAAGATTGAGTCGCCCGCCTATTTTTCTCAAAACAGGCAAAAGAATATTTTCAACCTCAAGAGAGCGGCATCAAGAACTGATGCGTGCGAAACCAATAGATCGGAGGTCCGGGGGCTAAGTTAGGGAATGGGAAGGTGTTAGGGGAACCCATTTTGCCCTTTCGGTCTCTCATGGGAAAATGTTAATAATTTCCTTTTCATCCCGTGAAGTGTATGCATGTGTTTATATAATGGATATTGGAATCGTTCGACCCATACCATGGAAAAGATAGGGTGAAGTCATCCATAGAAATATTCCCAAAATAGTAATAAATGTAGAAGATAAAATATGAGCGTTCATCACGATATTGATCGTTATTGGAAAACAATAATATGTGTGGGACGAGACGCGAACAAATATGTTATATATATGTATGATGATAATGAGTAATTTTGAGGATTATGAAAAAACAAAAGAAATTAGAAAATTAGAAAATTAGACTTGAGTCTCGGATTTTAATCTGAGACGCCTACGTAGCCTATAAAGGCATCAAAGTCCATGTAGTTTGAATGTAGAATAGGGGTGGGGTTTATCCCATAGATCCGAACGAAACTTTATTAGGTGTGAGCCTGTAGAAATTGTGTTTCTAGTTTTGGAAAAAGTGTGGTGGATAATTCCGTTCGAAATTTACGGGTCTATCCCTCTTTCATTTGTTTTTGTTTTTTTTTTTCGAAAAATAGAGTATGTGAAATATACTAATAAAAGTGTATATGTTAAAATGTATGAACTATAATGAAACTTGATTATGAATCTAAGGTAACTTACATAAAACAAGAAATTGACAAGAGAGAGATAAATAATTGGACTTTCTTGGAGCTTGAACTTGGATCTTGGATGAACTCCTATGAATGTTGATGAGATAGAAGGATATTTGACAAATTGGGTGTGAAAAGGATGGGGATTTAGGCTTGAATGGGTTTCTCAAATGGAACTTCATTGACTTTGAGAGAATGTTACTGAGATCAGTAATGCAGATGGGTTTTTTCTTTTTTTTTCCTCTTTAAAAATGAGGTCATGGCCCTTATTTATAGGGTCAGGGGGGTGCCAATCGGCATAACCCAGGGGGTGCCTATCGACAGTTCACCCTTGACACTGTGCCGATAGGTAGGGTTCAAGACCTGCCTATTGGCAGCCCCGTGCGGGCTTTTCTAAAAATATGACTATAGAGCACAAACTATTAATCTCAATCATGCACGGGGCATACCATTAAAAAGGTATTTTAAAGGCCTAAGAGAGTCCTTTAGACTGCTCTCAGGTCCAGGAGTTGACTTTAGGTAAAATGCGGCTCAGAAGCACATGTCGGTCCTTTCAAAGGGAGATCGTCGGACATAAACGGATCGTTCGTCCGCATCCTAAGTTGGAATTGTGAACGGGGTGGACCGTTGGAAAGGTTAGGAGATCTATTTTGACATTCCAAAGATTTTTTGCTCAGTTTGGGAAGTCGACCTCAACTGGGGCCCGGAAGCGCCCAGTAACCTCTCATAGTAAAAATGATCGTTCGTCTATACCGTAGGTCAAAATCGTGCACGGGGCGGATCATTAGAAAGGGTATTTTGTGACCTTTCGAGATTCATTCAGTCTCATTCAAGCTGAAGAGTTGACTTTGGTCAAACGGAGTCCGGGTCCGGTAGCCCCCGAATTGATTTTTTGGGGAAAATTGATCGTTCGTCCGAACAGTTATACTGTTTCGCGTGCAGGGAATACCGTTAGAAAAGGAGTTTTAGTGACCTTCAAAGATTCAAAGAGATTTCTCTCCGATGGTGGAGTTAATCGGAGTCAAATAGCGCCCGGGGCGCCCGATGGTCTCTAGATCAGTACTCGGAGTATAACCTAGGTTTTCAGTGGAAGGGAAAAGTGCTAGGTGCCTAAGGAGACACTTAGGGAGTCCTAGAATGTGGTGTCTATAGATCCCCTTTAAGGGTGAGCTTAGAACAATTGATGGTCATCGAATAGACGCCACATGATGGAAGGAGGTTAATTCTGCGGACCTAAGGGATTTGGATAACAGATTCAGAGGGTCGAGGCCAATTATGACCTAAGAGAGGTGACGGTCAAGGATCGAGGTCAATACTGACCTAACTAAGGTGATGACACAACACCGAGGTCAATTTTAACCTAAAAGAGGCGATGATCGAGGAGCGAGATCAATTCTGACCCAACTAAGGTGACGATTCAAGATCGAGGTTAATTTTGATCTAAAAGAGTTGACAATCAAGGATTGAGGTCAATTTGACCTAAAAAAGGTGACGATAGAAGACCGAGGTCAATTCTGACCTAACTCAGGTGACTATTCAAGATCGAGGTCAATTCTGACCTAAAAGAGGTGACGACCGAGAATCTAGGTCAATTCTAACCTAACTCAGGTGACGATCTAAGACTAAGGTCAATTCTGACCTTTAAGAGGTGATGACCTAGGACTCATGTCAATTCGGACCTAACTAAGGTGGTGATCCAAGATCGAGGTCAATTCTGACCTAGAAGAGGTGACGGCCGAGGATCGAGGTCAATTCTGACCTAACTAGTGTAGCGATCCAAGAACGAGGTCAATTCTGACCTAAGATAGGTGATGACCGAGGATCGAGGTCAATTCTGACCCAACTAATGTGACAATCTAAGACTAAGGTCAATTCTGACCTAAGAGAGGTGACGATCGATGACCGAGGTCAATTCTGACCCAACTAAGGTGACGATCCAAGACCGAGGTCAATTCTGACCTAAGAGAGGTGATGACCGAGGATCAAGGTCAATTCTAACCCAACAGGTGACAATACAAGATCGAGGTCAATTCTGACCTAGAAGATGTGAGTACTTAGGACTGAGGTCAATTCAGACCTAACTAAGGTGATGATCCAAGCCTGATGTCAATTCTTAGCTATAAGAGGTGACGACCGAGGATCGAGGTTAATTTTGACCTAACTAAGGTGGCAATCCAAGATCGTGGTCAATTTTGACCTAACTAAGGTGACAATCCAAGACCGTGGTCAATTTTAACCTAAAAGAGGTGACGACCGAGGACCGAGGTCAATTATGACCCAACTAAGGTGACGATCCAAGACCTAGGTCAATTTTGACTTAAGAGAAGTGATGACAGAGAACCGAAGTCAATTCTGACCTAACTAAGGTGACGATCCAAGATTGAGGTTATTTCTGACCTAAGATAGGTGACGATCGAGGATCGAAGTCAATTCTGACCCAACTAAGGTGATGATCCAAGATCGAGGTCAATTCTGACCTAGAAGAGGTGACGACCTAGGATCGAGGTCAATTCTGACCTAACTAAGATGACGATCCAAGGTCGAGGCCAATTCTTACCTAGAAGAGGTGACGACCGAGGATCGAGGTCAATTCTGACCTAACTAAGGTGACGATCCAAGACATAGGTCAATTCTGACCTAAAGGAGGTGATGACTAAGGACTGAGGTCAATTAGGACCTAATTAAGGTGACAATCCAAGGCCGAGGTCAATTTTGGCCTAGAAGAGGTAATGACCTAGGACCGAGGTCAATTTTGACCTAACTAAGGTGACGATCCTGGTCGAGGTCAATTCTGACCTGAAATACGTGACAACCGAGGACTGAGGTAAATTATGACCTAACTAAGGTGACGATCCAAGACTGAGTTCAATTCTGACATAAAAGAGGTGTACTTTTCCTTCAAGAAATTTGGGGATTCCATTGGGGATAAAGATTGGACTTTGGGTTCCGTTGGGGAATAGTGAATGAGCTGGGAAAAATTTGGGGCGTCCTTTAGAGATGTTGTTGGGGAGAATGATTCTCCAGAATTCCGCTGGGGGTGTAAAAAAAATGTTTTCCTTAGTGAACAAGGTGCTAGAATTGATTTGGCAATTCTAGGAATTTTTCGGGATTTGTTCAGTATTTTCTGGTATTTTTTTGAACTTTTTGTACGAAAATTTAAGAGGGGTGTCGATCACCATGGGTGTGGGTGTGACAATCAGCATTGGCACAAAATTTTGGGGTGCCTCGAGCAGGTGAAAGGCTTAGTGCCGATCGATGGATGAAGGGGATTGCCGATCGGCTTGACCCTTAGCCTCCTATAAAAAGGGGGGGTTCTCCTCATTTTGCACATCTTTCTGACTTCTTTTATTCTTCTATAAACCTCTGCAAATCATCCTAACATTTAAAATGGTTGACTTCTCAAGAAGCGCAACCCATATGGCATGGCTTAGTGTCGATGACTAGGCAGGGTTGGAGTGGAGGGCTAGGGTCCCCCTCACATTGGGTAGCGAGAACTCCTTCGACTCTTTTGCATGGGCCTTCGCATCATCTTTCTTCAAAGTTGGTGAACCCTAGTGGTTATGTAAGTATTTCATGACTCTTGGTATGCCTTTCATCTTTTCTTGACGAGATTGCTTTATTTTCTGAATCTGGCAAGGATTTTCTTCCTTTTTTTGATGGTCTGACGTCTCCATGTCGACTACTCATGTCCCTGGTACGACAAGGCTCAAGGATGTTTGGGAGCATCTTCCTGTTGTGGTGTACTAGATGGTGTCCTCTGTAGGTTTTGGGAGGCTAGCGTCGGCACTGGATGAGACGCCCCGCTCCACTACGGTTATGTGAACTTTGGGAGAGAGGTGGTGGGACACTACCCACACCTTCCATTTTGGCTTCGGAGAGATGACGATAACTCCCATTGACGTTCAACAACTACTGGGGCTGGATTACGAGGGTGCCTAGATTAAGGTGGACAGGACGCTATGGGTGACGCCGGAGGCGATGACGGCGGATTTAGGTGACGTGGAGAGGGTGGTTTCCGGGGATTACCTCCGCTTGTCTTCTTTGAGGGAGCTTTTACAAAGGAGGAGGATTGATGAGAACGATTGGCAATAGGTGCGTCAGATGGCCCGTCTGTTTATCTTGCTGGTATTGGGAGATTTTCTGGTGGCGACGAGTGGCGACGTTGTCCATTTATGGTTTCTGCCATTTCTGAGGATCTTTTTTAACATCCACCTTTATGACTGGGGAAGCCTAACTTTAGCGACCCTTTACTATTCTTTGGATGCATTCATCTGGTGCTGCTGGTCGACTTTTACTGTGGCCACGTATCTTCTAGAGGTATTCTTTATTTTTTGCATCTCCCTTTATGCATTCGCATTTTCCATTCATGAATTTCCTTTTGATTTCTTGGATGCTGATCCTTGTCCTTTGCAGACGTGGTTCTACGAGGTGATTGGGTTTAACACCCAACTAATTTCTATAAAGGATGACTCCGTTGGGGATTTTTGCTGGATGTTTCGATGGCGGAGGTCCAACCGACAGTCGAAGAAAAATCTCTCTCTAGAGGCGGTGTGTCAGGTCTTAAATAACGTGATGAGCGAGAGGGTAAGCATTCTTTTTTCCTTGAGACTGTTATTTTCCTTTGATGTCATTTTATCAATACTGATCCTTCGCTTTCGCTGGGGATTTATAGGTGACCTTTTATCCCTGGGGGACGGCTATTCAGCACACCGGGGTGACTGGGGTACATGCACAGATGCGACGCCTGCTAGCGCATGAGTTCGACTACTCCTGGTACCTCAGGGAGAGGGTAGATTATGGAGGATGAGGTTATTGTGCCACTGGTAAGGCCCCCTACGTTCATGAGGCGTGTACGGGAAATGTCAGATGACGTTCGGGTGGCTGCGATGATGGGAGAGCCATACTCCCTGTACACTGACATGGCGATGATGTATGATTACATGGACTTCATCATGAGTTAGATGATGCCTCTCCCTAGAGCAGACTCGAGTTGGCAGATGGGGTTTTCTCATAGCGCAGGTGGTGCGACTACGTCAGCGACGGTGGCGATGACTTCTGGGTCTTCTTTCGTGAGACTGCATTCCCCTAGTTACAACCTTCGACGGGCTGATGGGGGATCCATGCGTATACAGCATCTCCCTCACGCGATGGAACCGAAGGAGTTGGGTCTGACAGAGGAGGTTCTTCGGCTTGTGGTATGTCTTTTTTTTATTTTCTTGATTTCCTTCTCTTTCTTTATGCTTGACTGATTTGATCTTTTTATTCTTCCTTGCATCATAGTAGTGTTTCGACCACTTAGTTGAAGGACATCAACCGGATATCCTCGATGACTGCTCATATTAGTGAGGCGGTTCCGGTTCCTTCTTGCTTGGTGTCGTCTACCTCATCTGGGGAAGGATCGAGTTTTGGTAGTGGGGGCACATCATCTCACCGCAGGGGGAAGAGGGTGCACCTCAAGGATGGGGGATCCTAGGGAGAGAGAGAGATTGGGTTCGGGCTGAGTCCCGTTTTTTTTTTTCAATTTTTCCTTCAAAATGTTGATGTTAACACAGCAAAATATATGCAAATGATGAATGAAGTTTTTGTTAATTTTCTTGGTTTATTGATTAATACACATGCTCTTTTTACTTTGCTACTGGGACCGTAAAAACAATTTTGAAAATTGATTTGAAAAGGATTTTATTTTAAATAAGATTAGTAAAGCATAAGTATAAAGGAAATTCGAAATTCCCAAAGAAAATTATTTTTGTTGGTTTCTTGATTTTGACAAAAGAGGAAAAAGGTAAATTTCCCAAAATGGGGAGTTGTCGATCGGCATGACCCCTGTCCTGCCTATCGGCATGTCAGTCCATTCCAATCAATCCAGGGCTTTGATTGCACTTTCTTTTATTGCTTGGTACTTAGTGGGGTAAGTTTTACTCTAATTTCTACAGGGTTCTTTGTCTTGTCTTGAGAGTTTCCAAGTATAAAATGGGGTGTGTATGGGGCTTTCCTCCTCACACTTTCACTTTCTTTCTTTTCCACATTCTTACTTACTTACTTACTATCTCTTAGTCTTTGCAAGATGTCTCTCCCTTGTAACATTGAGTTTTCTAACTACCTCGAAGCCTTGGAAGCAATGCATTCTTACAGTGTTGATTATGATGCCTTTCACATGCGGCGAGTCTTTTTATGGCGTAACCGACCCATTGACTAGAACATACTGATGGCGGTTGTCAGGTTTTGGTATCCCGAGGATCATGTCTTTCGCTTCAAGCTAAATGAGATTTATCCTACCTACGAGGAATTTCCTGCCATGCTGGGGATAAATCCTAGCATTACTACGGCGCTGCTTGAGTTTTGCCATCCTCACAAGGGATTATTAGCTGGGCTTCTTCATATTTTACCTTCGACGGCCAGACCATTGGTTGCGGGGGGGATAATCTCCCTTCCGGTGGTGTTGCAGTCCGTGCATTCGCAGGACGTGGGTGATGCTAGATATTCCAAAATTTTGTTATTGACTAGGGAGACACTGGTGGACCCCCAACTAGTTGTTATTAGTTCTTGGATGTCGTACCATCACAATCCTGCAGCAGTGATACTGGAGGAGACCTTAAATGGCCTGGATGCCTGGCGGGAGCGTCGTTCTAACTTTCTGAGAGGTAGCCCTATGATGTTGTTTATGTGGCTGTCGGAGAGGTTTCGTATGGCAGTCCCACCAGAGTATCCCTTACCGGCGGTTCCAAACTTTTTCTCGCACTATTTAATTAGCGTAGGCTTGGACATTGAGAGTTGGGGGAACTAGTTTGTGGAGCACGTCCCACGAGGCTTGCGCTGGTCTATGCCTTGGTGGGGGAGCTGGTGCCCATTCTGGAGCTTGGGGAGTACCAGTATGTCAGACTGGTTGGCCTGAGGAAGACCTCTTTCTACTTTCCCTGGTGGCTGCTGTGCCAATATGGTCGGGAGAAAATTGTGCCACCTTGGACACCAAACTTCTTTCCTATAGAGGATCTGACAAAGCGTATGCGCATGCTGCTTGGTTCCTAGTGGGAGAATCTTCGTCCGTCGACCCGTTCGTCTCAGTCTACTGGGAGCGTTATCGAAGAAGGTAGTGGCCAGGATAATGGCTTTAGAGACTTATCAAAGGTGTTTTGACATATCTGACACCATGGAGGGAGGCGTTGTGATCTACCCCAAGGTGGTTCAAGCTTATCGCTCCGTGGAGCTTCTGTGATACTCCATTCAGTTAGGGGAGGTTTGGGGAGTCCAGGATGCAGGTGATGATGGTGTTGGTTCCTATAGTAGCCGTGGGTAGGGTTTTGTGAAGCTTTTTATAAAAGGTGTTATTTGGAATAATTTGATTGATTTTCAGGGGTAGTGGGACTTGTTATAATCTGGGGGTTTTTTTCTAGGGAAGTCGGTTGACTCTTAACGCCGATGTAATCGTACAAAAATTTAAGATAATGAAATACATAAGTTTTTAATCATCTAGTTGTGCCTTCTCATGACTTTTTGTATTTTGAATTATCGATACCAAACTCTAAGGCATACATAATCCTTTTGTTCATGTATATGTTAAAATTAACTGTCTTTCTCGGGGATAAGGAAAGAATAGTATTTTATGAAAAGAAGGGGGTTGTGCTCATGTGAAGCGAATGAGCTGCCTATGTACCTCTGAGGGTTTTGAAAATTTTTGAAAAAAAAATTGAAATTTTTTTAGAGGATCAGGCCCACGTAGTTCTAGGTAGGTGGAAAAGAAGAGTTTTTTTTACAAGGGAGATGAGAAGAGTCGTAGCACATCGAGATTTCGGACTAGGGATATAATTTCTTGAGACGATCTAGGTTGACTGGGCGCGTCATTTCTTCTTCATCAAGGTCGGTGAGAATAGCGGCGTCGCCCGACAAGATCTTCCTCACGATGTAGGGGCCTCTCCAATTGGACTTTAATTTTCCTCTAGGGTCCGAGATGGGATCTACAATTTCTTTGAGGGCTAAATCCCCTTCTCGGACACCGCGATCCTCGACTCTCTTATTGAATGATCGTTCAATACAGCGATGGTACCCCTGTATGTGATATAGAGCTTTCAATCTCCTTTCATTGAGGTGGGTCAGCTCATCAAGATGGCTTTGGTACCAGTCCTCTTCGTTAACCCTTCTTTCAAGCATGATGCGCAATGAGGATATTTCCAGCTCCACGGGTAGGACTGCTTCCATGCCATAGAGTAGACAGTAAGGGGTATCCCTAGTATAGGTTCGAACTGAAGTGCGGTAGCCCCAGAGAGTGTATGGAATCATGTCGGCCCAATCATGACAACTCTTTGTCATCTTGCTGATAATGACTTTGAAATTTTTATTAGCTGTTTCAACCGCTCTGTTGGTTTGAGGTCAGTATGGAGAGGATTTATGTCTCTGAATTCCATACTCGTAGACTACTTCCATAACCTCTGCCTCAAAATGCAACCCATTATCTGATACCATCTCGTGTGGGACCCCATATCGGCATATGATGTTTTTCTTGATGAATTTGGCCACTTTCTTGGCATTCAGAACTATGTATGACTCGGCTTTGACCCATTTGGCAAAGTAGTCAATAGCGACTAGGAATAACTCATGCCCATTATATGCCTTAGGTGTAACTTTCCCTATGATAACGATGCCCCATGTGGAAAACGTCCAGGGAGAAGTCATAATGTATTGTTCTCGCGGAGGCAGATGCTGTTAGTTGGAGAATTGCTGGCATTTGAGAAATCTTCGTACGTAGGTTGTGCAGTCTTGTACCATAGTAGTCCAATAGTATCCGTGTCGGATGATTTTTTGGTGAGCATATGTCCGTTCATGTGGGGTCCACACTCCCCACTGTGGATTTTCTACATCATCTCTTCAATGTCAGCCCCTGCAATGCAGTGCAAATGGGTTCCGTCGAAGTTTCTCTTAAGCAGTGCTTTATCATAGATAATGTATTGGGTGACCAGTCTACGGAGAGTTGTTCTATCTTTCTTGTCGGCTCCTTAAGGATACCTACCGTGTCTGAGGAGGCGCCAAATATCATAGTACCAGTAATTAGCTGTTTCAGGTTCTTCCATTGTGCAAAGCTCGATGTGGTAGCAGTGGATTGGTTTATCCTATTTTTGGACAAGGAAGGGAGCCATGGTTATTCCTTCGGGTATGTCAATCATGGAAGCTAAGGTGGAAAGGGCGTCAGCTATGTTGTTTTTTGCTCGGGGTAGGTAGTGGAAGGTGATTTCTTTGAAATGGGAAGCTAAATCTTCAAGGTGGGCATGGAAGGGTAAGAGTTTCTCGTCCTTGACCTTCCATTTCCTGAATATTTGACTGATGATGAGGGCTGAATCCCCGTAGACATCGAGGCATCAAAATCCTTTCTTGAGGGCAACTTTGAGGCCTACTGTTCATACCTCGTATTCAGTCAAGTTTAGTGAAGGGGGAATCCAATTTGATGGCAATAGGAGTGTGGGAATCTTCAGGGGAAATTAAGAGAATACAAATGCCATATCCTTTTTTATTGGCAGCGTCGTTGATAAGCACCCAAAAGTATATATTTTATGCCCCAAATAGATGCATTTTAGTCACACATTTTAATTAAAATTGGCCTTATGTCGTATTTTATCATTTTGCAAGTCAATACGCAGTGGCGGTACAAATAATGCTGAATCCAGTCAATTGTGACTCAAAAGCGGTTAAAAGCTTGCATTGGAGAAATCAAAGAGACCGCGAAGTCTGGAGTCCTATTTGAGCATGCCGAGATGTGTTCCGATGCCCCGAACAAGTTCCGTAACCAAACCTAAGCCTACACTGAGCCCAGACCTTCACCCGAGCCTGTGTGTGTTTAGTTTGTACTTTTTAGATTTTTCTTAGATTTTTAGTTTGAGTCGTTTAATTTTTAAGATTTATTTAGAATTTTTAGGATTTATTTTCTATTTTTATATTTCTTTTTATTTAGTGTAGTTTTATTTTTATTATTTTTTAGTTTTTTATTAGGATTAGTTTTTTTTAGGAATTCATTTTTTTTAGTTTTATTAGATTGTGTTTTTTTTAGGATTTTTATTTTTATTAGATTTTTTTTAGTTTTGATTTCTTTTATTATTTGAGTTTTATTTTATATATTAAGATTTTTTTTCTCATTGTTTTTATTTTAGTCGTGTTTAGTTTTTTTTAGAGTTTGTGTAGTGTGTCATGTTGTGTCGTATCATTTTTATTTTTTTAGTTTTTTTTTAGTTGATCTTTATTTTTAGTTTAGTTCATTTTTATTTTTATTTTATTCGTTTTTATTTTCTTAGGGTAATTTTATTTTCTTTTATTTTGAGTCTTAGTGTTTTTTTAGGGCCTCGTTTGGGAGTTTGGGAGAGAAAAGAAAGGAAAGGAAAATTTTATTAAGAGAGAAAAGAGAAGAAGAGAAAGTTAATAGGAGAGAAAAGAAAAGAAGAGAAGAGAAAGGAGTTTGGGAGAGAAAAGAAAATAATTTTCTTTCTTGCGTTTGGGAGTTTGGAAGGAAAATAATTTTTTTTAGAGGAAGAAGGAACAATTCATTAAAAAACTTTCCTTTCTCTCCATTTCTTTCCGATTTGGAAAGAAAGTTTTTGAGAGAAAGGAAGAGAAAGTTTTTTAAAAAATTTCCTTTCTTTTCTCTCCTTTTAAACTTCCAAACGAGAGAAAGTCACTTTCTTTCCTACTTAAACTCTCAAACGAAGGAAAGGAAACACACTTTCTCTTCTTTTCCTTTCTTTTCTCTCCAAAAACAGAACTCGCAAACGAGGCCTAGGTGTCCAAATTAAACACAGACACTTATAACACATACACCAAACCAACTCCCTAAGCCACACTAAACTCCCATACACCACACCACACACAAAACCCACCAACATCATCTTCTTCCCCAATCACACTCTCACACCTCCCTCCATAACCACAAACCTTCATTAACCCATTTAAAAATCTACCCACATCTTCACCATTTCTCCACCACTCTCTCCCTCTAACCCATTTCAAACCAACATACATACACACCAACCCTTATGCCCATGTCAAAACCGAACCAAAACCGGACCTATTATGGTCCGGTCTGCCCAAGACGAAAACCCCGAGTGCCCCCCTCTCCATCCGGGTATAACCCACTTCAAAACCCGACCAGCCTATGGCCGCACCATACCCGACCTACGAACCAACTCGGGCGCCTGCCTCAACCCACCACCTGCTGGAAGCCGTACCCATCCATGCCTATCCCCGTGCTCCAAATCCAATTTCATACAAGACCCATTTTGTGCCAAACACAATTTCTTCTACAAGATAAATCCCAAAGCAAAAACAAAGACTAAGGGTTTGTTTGTTTTTGCCTCTTAATTAAGAGGGTAACGGCTATATTTGGCTCTTAAGGATTAAGAGGTAGAGTTACGTCTGAAGTCTGAATCTGAAATCTGAATCAGTCTAAATACATTTATTCAAAAATACATTCAGACATAAAAACAAATATATTTTTTAGATTCAGATTTCAGATCATTCAGGCATAAAAACAAATATATTTTTTAGATTCAGATTTCAGACTTCAGATCCAGTCTTCAGATTTCAAATTCAGACTTCAGATTCAGATAAAAAAACAAACGCAACCTAAGTCAAATGCCACATGTTTAATAAAAGTCCAACCCACATCCATTTTGATTGGGCCAAATGAAATCCCTCAAATCCCTCAACTAAAAGGAATCGTGGAACTCAAAAATAAAGAAGGCACCTCACAAATAAAAAGGACTCTCAACAGATACACAAACATACACGAGAGACAGAAAAAAAAAAAAAAAAAAAAAAAAAAAAGGAGACTGTAGAGGGTACAAAAAAAAGTTAGAAAAAAATTCCCCAAAAATTAGTGTAGGTTTAGAAAAAATTGTAGGTTCAGTTTTTGTTTTTAGTTTTGTAATCCAGTCCAGTTTTTGTGACGAATTTGGAACGCGTGTTCATGCCACAATTGACTCAAGGAATTATTCGTATCGTATTTCTTTCTCTTCTACTTAATTTCTTGCTGATTAATTGTGATTGTGCTGAAAACTTAATCATGTCTGGATAAACACCTCATTCAAGGGGGGGATGAAACACGTATGTTAATTTAATTAATTGAATAATGGTTCAGTTGATGTGTTCTAGGCAAATTAAATTGGAAAAAAATCACACATTAATTTATTTAACGAGAGTTAATAAATTAATGTTAAAAATTGATATTTGATTTTTGGATTTACCTTAGAGATAAGTTTCATTCTTGAATTCAAATATTAATCTTGTGTGTGCAATTCAAAGATCCGTACATTTTTTTTTATTAATTGATCCTTGAGGGTAGTTTGTAAAATGTAATACCCTGTATTTTTATGCTATATTAATTTGGGGATTTATTAAATTTAATGTGACGGTTTATTTAATAAAAATCCGAAAATTAATTATGTAATAATTATTAACGTGACGAGAGTTAGTAATTATGGGAAACTTGTTGAATATTACTAATGAGCATAGTAATATATTATATTGGTTATATTGAGTGTCATAAGTGAATTATATGACTATTTCGGAAATTTAAGTCGGGACGTGCCCGTGTCACGTCAGGACTAATTTTATTAAATAAAAAGTAAATATTTTATAAGTTGTTCGTATGGTCGTTTTGAGTGCGCCAACGCGTCCGGAAGGGTCGAGATAGTCAGAAAAAGTATACCCGGGGGTTTAGTTTGGGTATCGGGGCGTTTTTAGGCTAATTGGTGCCCAGGGAGGGCATTTTAGTCATTTTACATAAATGGGTAATTAAACCCACGAATTTCAGCCAACCTATAACAGCCATTAGGTCAGCCTCTTAGGGTTAGAACATTCACAAATCAAATGACGGCCATTGGAGAAGAGAGGAGAGAGCTCCAAAGCAATCCAAGGCCAAAAAGCCACCGGTTTGCACCGCCACCACCACCACCGCGTAGATCACGAGTCAAGGAACGCAGCCATACCAAAATCAGCCGTGAATATGCATACCAAAATCCCAGGCAAGTGTTTAAACTTGCTATTTTCGTTGATGCAATCTTCATGTTAGTTTAGGAATGAATTGTGATAAAAACTATGGAAGAAAACCCCATTTTTGATAGGAGAACCCATGTAGTATTGATGTATATGTTAATTCTGGAAACCCTTGCCATGTAGAGATAATAATCCACGAAATTTGGTGATCATAATAAAGAAATATTAGAGAAAGATTCATTAGAAATCTGTTTAAGAAAATTTTAGGGTTCTTGATGATTGGACATGATTTTAGGTTGAAAATTCATGTTTAATGATAGTTATACACATGCTTTACGTTATAAACACCTGGTATAATGTTATGATGATGAAAGTAGGATTTTTGGGACGATTAGAATGGAAAAACATAGTTTTGGATGAAGAAGTTTGATGAATCCCGTAACTGCATTCTGCAGAATTTTGCCCAGACCTGCTTGATCGATCGATCGAGCCCCAAGCTTCGATCGATCGACCCCTCCTGGCAGACTCCTATTTCCCTTGTTTAATTAGTTAAATTAAGTTTATCGTGAAATAATTTTTGGGCATTCTAAATAAAATGATTTGGGAGACATTGAGGACCAGTAGGGTATATGTAATAATGTTGGAACCTTTAATATGCAACGAGAATGATATTTATGGGAGATTTACTTTAGGTTGTTAGATTTATGAATTTAAAGGGTGAGGTGCATAAGAGAGTTACGTTGGAATCTAATAAAGTCACTTACTGAATTTCAGATTTGTGGGGATATAATCCACGAGTGTTAGGTAATAAGTGAGAAAACCCTTCGAGTTAAGGTTAGGAATAAAACCTTATACGTAATTCTATAACTGTGAAATTAAGGATAAATGGTATAATTACGGGTAATGAGAAGAACCTATATTAATATGATAAAGTGGTATATTTATATGATTGTGTGTACATATATTATATGCATGTGAAAAATCATACCCACGCTACTTGCTATCCCTGAGGTTTCCGCGCTGGGACAAGACTTATCTCGATGGGACCTTTATGGGGGATATTGACTTGTACCCTAGAAGATAGATATCCTTGGTACAGGCTATCGATGTGATAGTTCAGACGGTCCTAAGAGACGCCGGTATGTGCCATCCTCTTAGAGACTTGGAATCTATGCTTCGCCTCAATATTGTTTGTGTATTTATGTTAATACATTTCGAGAGTGATTCCGAATGTATTCCCCTTAATATGAGTGATATGGGGATTTGGATAGTAGAGTATGCACGCACCATAGTTTTATTCGGGGTGCTGTTATATATATATATTATACGAGTAGTTAATATATATATATATATATATATATATATGAGATTATGAAATTTGAGACAGACAATTGTGATTGGATAAGTAGGACATGGTTGTTGACTTATATTATAAATACTTGTTTTGAGAAAGTATAAAATGTCATGGGTACTTTATAAATTTTTACGAAGTTAAAGATAGAGAACTTTGGCTACAAATCGGAACATCTTTTTAAATCGAAATCGTGTATTGTAAATCTTTCGAGTAATCTAAGTTAAGTTAAATCTTTTAGAAAGACTAGTATGATAAATGTCAAAATAAACCATTGGGAAGGTTAGTGCGATAGGTGTGCACATTAGAAGAGAGGTTAGTATTTTCTCAAGAGAGGGACGTACTAACATGTTGTTGCATTGGCCTGTATCAATTTAAATACTTGCTAAACGTATTTTTAATTAAACACACTTTCGGGCTCTGACCCGTTTCTTTTTCTCTCTCTCTCTTGTATATATATGTATATTTTCAGGTGCCCAGCCACAGGGGCATCTTGCTTAGGATCCCTTGAGAAGAACGAGCTGCATCTTAGGTGGGAGTTGCAGGTCACTTGAGTAGACGGCTTCCGTTATTGACTCCATTCCTAGTACTCTCATTTATTGGGCACGTGTCGCCCCTTTTCATCATTTCATTTGTTGTTGGGACATTTATATTTCAGTTATTTCCGGTATTGTTCTATGGGATTTATTCAGGATGGATTTGTGATTTTAGTTTCATATGTTGACATTCGATTGACGAATGTATTATGTTATTTAGCTTTTTGGGGTGTGATTCTTAATTGTAGAAATGTTGTTTTAAATAAATAAATCTTTTTCTTTAATTAAAATTTGGAAAGTTTGTATGAAAAATGTTTTTGACACTTAGCTTAATTATTTAGGGTGTTAAATTGGAAAATTATTTTATCGACAGTGATGCTGAGAATGAACCAACTGTTAACCTTGATTTAATTTAATAAAGGAGTGATCGCCTGGTATTTAATTAGGCGGGGTGTCACATAAAAAAGGGTATGAATCTATTTTTTTTATCTGGAGTGACACTTTCTGATTTAATTGCTAAAAAAAATAATTTTGAATTTAGGATTGTAACGAGAGTTAAATTTTAAATTTCAATATTATTTCGAACGTATCAAATGAATAATTAGAAAAATTAAATTAAATTAATTGCGTGGAGTAATCCCATCTCTTTTCTATTCTCATAAATTCTACACTCGGTTACGTTTTAATTTTTCGTAGTTACTTTAATTGCGTACAATTTCATTTCCTCCACTAAAATTTGTTTTAAAAAAAATAAATATTAAAAGAAAACACAAAAAGATTTTTAATAAAAATTGTAATTGCAAGTTTTCACAATAATGGTTTCGACGCTTGAAATTGGATTGATACCCGAATTTTCCACGATACTGAATTTTTAATAAGTTTTGTAGGTGATTCCAGGAATTTTGATACTCGAAGTTTTGTCCGCAACGACATTCCAAATCTACATCCGAAGGAAGACAAATTAAGAGTTATCAGTCGTCAAAGAATATTTTCCATCGAGGATCTTCATGGGAGGCATAAAGGATATTCTCGTTTGGGAATTTTGAAATCCACACATCGGCCTCTTCTATAGGGTAGTCATCAAGGTAGTCAAAGATTGCTCTTCCTTTATGGCTTTCTGTGTGACATAGGTGATATCAAACTCAGTTAGAAGCATCAACCAGTGAACCATTCGGCTGGATAGGGCGAGCTTCTCGATTAGGTACTTGATGGGATCCATTCGGGATACGAGTCTGATGGAAAAGGCGAGCATGTAGTGTCGTAAATTTTGGGTAACTCGGGTAAGGGCGACAAATGCTTTTTCCAAGGCAGTTTAATTAACTTCGTAATCGGTTAATTTTTGGCAGGCATAGTAGATGGATTTCTCATTGCGGGTTTCTTCAAGGTATTGGGCTAGTAGAGCCCCAACTGTAGTATCGGTTACGGTTAGGTATAGGAGTAAGGGAAGACCAGGTTGCGGTGGCATGAGCACTAGAGGTCGGGTTAGGTATTGCTTAATTTGGTAGAAGGATTCTTGGCAAGCTTCATTCCAGACCTTGGTTGAATCTTTTTGGAGGATTTTGAAGATGGGTTCATAGATGGAAGTCAATTGGCTGATGAATAGACTGATGTATTATAGTTTCCCAAGGAATTCGCGAACTTCTTTCTCCGTTCGGGGAGGTGGCATCTCAAGTATTGCTTTTAGCTTGGCAGGATCTGCTTCTATCCCATTCTCAATGACCATGAATCCCAAGAGTTTCCCCTTGGTAACGTCAAAGATACATTTTTGTGGGTTAAGCCGCATTTGATATTTTTGCAGTCGTTCAAAGAATTTCCGGAGAGAGGGATCATGACCTTCTCTACTCTTGGACTTGATAATCATTTCATCTACATAAACCTCGACTTCCTTGTGTATCAGATCATGTAGAATGGTTATGGCCACCCTTTGGTAGGTAGCCCCTACATTTTTTAGACCAAATGGCATGAAAATATAGTAAAAGGTTCCCCAAGTGGTGATGAATGCGATTTTCTCTTAATGATCAAGGTGCATCTTGATCTGGTTATATCCGACAAATCCGTCAACAAACTACTTCAGGGCATGACTGGCCGTGTTGTCCATGATCATATCAATGTTGGGTAGCGGGTAATCATCCTATGGAGAGGCCTTATTCAAGTCTCGATAGTCGACACACATGCGGACCTTTCCTCCTAATTTTGACACGGGTATGATATTGTCTAGCCATGTGGGATATTCAATTACACGAATGAACCCCACGTTCAGTTTCTTGACTACTTCTTCTTTTACTTTGAGTGACCATTGGGTGCGAACCTTTCGCAACTTTTGTTTGACTGGTTTACATTCCGGGAGAGTTGGAATCTCATGCTATGCTATTTCAGGATCAATGTCGGTCATATCATCGTAGGACCATGCGAAGACATCCACGAACTCCTTCAATAGCTCTTCGAGTTGCGTGCGCTCGTGCTTATTAAGGGTAGCCCCTATATTAATCTCACGCATTTGGCTACTAGAATCGAGATTAATAACAACAGTTCCATCTTTATTAACTTGAATGCGGTTATGTTGCTTATTATTAACCTTATTTAGATCAGCTAAGAGTTATTCATTTGCCAAGTCATCATCATTAAAAGTTTTATTAGAATCAAGACAATTAATGTAAGTCACAACAAGATACTCAAAATCTTCATTTATTTCATTAATAGGAAAAATAGCATCGAGAACCTCACCAAAGGAGGTCTCGATTACATTAGAGTGAGAGGAAACAACTAAAGGGGAAATGGGATAAACATCAGGGTTAGGTTGAATATCAGCATGTGGCACAAGCACAGCGTGCCAATTGAGAAGAAGTGTATTAGCATCTTTAATGAGGGATGATGGATCAGATGATGTAGTTGATAAGCACCCAAAAGTGTCTATTTTATACTCCGAATAGAAGCATTTTAGTCGCTCGTTTTAATTAAAATTGGCCTTATGTCGTATTTTATTATTTTTCAGTTCAATACACACTTGCGGTACAAATAATGCTAAATCAATATAATTGCGACACAATAGTGGTCAAAAGTATGCATCGAAGAAATCAAAGAGACCGCGAAGTCAGAAGTCCCATTGAGCTTGCCCATATGAGTTTCGATGCCCCGAACCCTGTTCTCGAACCAAAACTAACCCTAAATCTAGCCCAGTCCATCACCCGAGTTTGTGTGTGTTGAGTTTGTACCTTTATTTTTTTTTAGATTTTTATTTTGAGTCGTTTTATTTTTAGGATTTATTTTCTATTCTTATATTTCTTTATTTTGATTTTGATTTTAATTATTTTTTAATCTTTATTTTATTTTATTATTTTTATTAGGATTAATTTAGGTGTTTATTTTTAGTTTTATTAGATTTTACATTTTTTAGAACTTTAGTTTTTATTATGAGAATTTTAGTTTTATTTTTTTGTTTATTATTTGAATTTTTTTAGGCTAGGATTTTTTTTAGTTGATTTTAATTTTTTTTAGTTTGTTAGTTTTATTTTTAGTTAGTAAGTTCTGTTATTTTTTTTTAGGGGTACAAATTAAACACACAAAAACACTCTCCCTCCCTCACACCATAATTCCCATACAAATACACACACCTAACCGCCCCCTCCATCATCCTCACCCTTACCATTTCATCCCACACCCTCACACACTTTAAAACCCCCCACTCCATCTTCTTCACAAACTCAATCGATTTTCTCTCCTCCATTACACCAAACCCACTTCCATTGCGCCCATCTTCTACCTCCATTATCACCACACAAAACTCCAACCCTATTTCAAACCTCCCCAACTCCATTCAAACCTCAAATCGAAAAAAAAAATGCAGCTGTCCGGACCTGCCACGATCGGCGAGACCACCCCCGGCGCGACCCAACACCCTGCTCACCCCAGACCCGAGTCCCAACCACCCAACTCTCGACCCCTACCTAAACCGGCTGCCGTTCCGCCCAAATCGGACCTGCTCTAGCGAGAAACCCAGAACCAAACCACCATGCCCCCAAGTCGCGTCCCACCTTCCATGTCCGCTGCCACCGTGAACCCATCTCCGGTGCCACTGTCACGATAGCCTGAACCCGTAAACCATCAAACCTCAACCCGTATACCTTCCGAACTTACCCATGACTCGAAACGCCACCTTCTCTCCAATCCAACAAAACCAATTCCAAGTCATGTCTCCATAAAGCCAAAATCCCAAAAAAATCGGAACTAATCCCAAGCCAAAAGTAAATCCCACCAAATCTCCAACTAGCATATCGTGGGTTATTAATAGGAGAAGAAAACATCTCATTTGAAATGACTCTCAACAAAGCACACACGAGAGAGATAAAAAATAGAGACAAAGTGTGTATATTATGTATATAGTAGGTACATAAAAAAATTCCAGAAATATCCCAAAAAAATTAGTTTAGTTTAGAATAAATTTTTAGGTTTATTTTTTTTAGTCATCTTGGTGTAATCAAGTGTTGGATTTGTGAAGACATTGGGACACATGCACATGAATGCAATTCAAGGAATCAATTCAAAGGGAGACTTTTATGCATTGTATTTCTTGATCTTCCTTTTTTAATTATTGTTCCATGTTTGTGACTCTAATTAATTGTTTAATTATTCTTGGCTAGTCTCTTTGTTTAAGGGGTGGGGTGCACTGCGTATGATATTAGTTTAATTAATCAAAATTCATTTGATTGTTATATTTCTAGGAAAATTAATTTATGAATGTCACAAATTAATTTATGTAACGAGAGTTAGTAAATTAATCGTACAAATTAATGTTTGAATTTAGGGATCGAACTAGAGATAAATTTTTTCAAAATTTCAATATTAATTTTGTGATGAAATTTGAGAATTCATACTGTTTTTGTTAAATTGATCCTAGCGAGTAATTTTGTTGAACACAATATAGTTCTTAATTTTTCATCGTGTGACATTTTTAAATTAATTTTCTGAAAAATATATTATTAAATTTATAATTGTAATGATAGTTAGATTATCGATTTAATATTATCTCGAAATATTTCAAATTAATAAATTAAGAAATTAAAATAATTGATAATGCGCTGTAATTCCATCTCTTGACATTCTCACATTTTCCACACTCGATTGCACATTATTTTTCCTTATTTCGTCATTTCCTAATTTTTAGCATTTAATTAGTTAATTCTTTATTTGAAATTGTTTTTTAAAATAAAAATGAAAAAATATTTTCAGAAAAAAAATGTAATTGCAAGTTTTCACATTAATTGTTTCACCTTGAAAGTTGGATTGATACCCGTACTTACCGCAATACGAGTTGTTTTAAACAAGGTTTATAGGTACTCAATGGAATTTTGAGATTGGCTTTTGAAGACAACGACCACACGTTAAAAGCTTCTTATCAAAAGGGGTCGTTGTCGCTTTATTGACGTGGAGACATGATTGAAGACTTGTAATTTTTATTTATTTATTTTTAGTGTAGTTATTCCTTCTCCCTCCTCCTTAGACTTGTTGTATAGGATTTTTGCCGCTTTGTGTTTATTTTGGGGTGCATTTTGACACCATATTATTTTTGTAATAATTATTCATAAAAATCAAAAATCGAAAAGGAAAATCGGACAAGGTAGAGAGAGGGCGTCCAAAGACGAGGATTTAGAAGCCTCTCTACTTTGGGTCGGTGGGACTCCTGGGGACGACTGAGATATGCGAGATCTCTCCCCAGTCGACTCAGCTCGGTCTTCAGCCCACGTGTGTAATAATCGTGGGAGGTATTTCTTTATCACTCGCGATTCTCCTGTCAGCGAGTTCAATTTTTGTTTGCGTATGTGCTCCTGTATGCTTTTAATATCTGCATCGCACTTATATTGAATGGTTTGATGAATTAATTTACCTAAGACCTAGACCCCGTCATTGTAACGAGAAGGGATTTCATCACCCAACTCACTCGCTTATTCATTGTGTGCTGTCATTAAATTTAAAATCAATTAACTAGCTAGTCCCGTAGGAACACATTTTTGCAACAAGCGATCACAAAGACAAATTCCGTGATTTTTTCGCCCGTGGACTGAATTAAAATTTGACTACCCCTTTCACTAATTTTGAAGATAATAATTGGCTGCGTGCTCGTTAGGATTTTTTCTTGACTCGTGTGTCCAATTCCATTCTTTAGGTAGTCGATTTTAATTAGTTCGCTCAAATCAAGAGTCCATTTTCTCCCCTTTTTTGAAAAATTCCAAAAATATTTTCCTTCTTTTTTTAAACTTTTTTCAAAAATCCCAAAAAGATTTTCTTTTTTTTTCATATTTAAAATAACAAAAATATTTTCCTTTTCTTATTTTCAAAAATCACAAAAATATTTTCTTTTCTTTTGAAAAATATTTAAAAATCCAAAAATATTCCTCTCGTCATGGCCGAAGAACGTCCTTTACGGAAATACTTTGGTCATTTCCCATTCTCTAGAAGCTTGTTTGAGGATGAGCCTCAATCGAACTTGCATACATTAATTCATGGCTTTAACTGTCACATGCCCACTGTTGATATTCATGTGTAGTCCATGCCCACATCTCCTACTCCACCGCCTCTGGTGATGAGTGTCAATACATCCTATGCTTCACCGTGCACATACTATTTTTTGGTCAATCACTTGTCCCATGAGTGTCCATTTATTTTCTCTCCACCTGAACCCACCATGGAATAAGTGTATCCGTATGACACTGTTTCAAACCCTCCCTCTACGTATTCTCACTACATATCTAATGTCGAGGGGTATGAGTACCCAAGCTATTCACGGAGGCCTGATCACCTATCCATGCAATATGAATCCCAACACCATGTTGTGGATCCTTACGGTTTCCAATAGACGTCATTGCCACCTCGTGCACCTCATACCTATCAGTCCCCTTACTATGTTCCTCATGCTAATCACACATTTGTCTCTCACGGGGACACTTCTCTCGTGTATGACCAACTTGACCCCATTCCCCACACTTCATATGAGTATTCTCCACATCTTAGTGTTTCTAGCGAGTTGTGTCCACCTCACCCACCACCGTCACCCACCAACATCTCCCCACAACCTTTCACATCCGCTCTCGAGAGCCTCTTACCAAAGTTCGCGCACACTCTTCAATCTCAAAACGAAGCCCTTCAACGGCTTAAACACAGGTTTACTGCATTTGAGTGTGCGAACGAGTCGAATTTCACCCCAAGTCAATCCATTATTGCTCCTGCGTGGGACGATGATGTGTCGTCTTGTGCCATTGGTTTTGAGTGTGATCAAACCTTTCTTCCCGAGAATCTCAACATTGAGACCACCCAGTGGTTCGGGACCCAAGTTGACAATAGTGTTGACATTTCCATTGAATGTGAGACTGATCCTACACCGCCCTACTCTATCGAACCCACCATTGAAGTTCGCATTTCCCTTTCCATAGAATCCTTCTTTATGCCCAAGCCTACACTTATTGAGCCCAATGCGTGTGTTCTCGCGAAACCACTTCATCCTAGGTTAGCTCCGACTATGAGTGCTCACAAATGTCCCGAGATAGCAGCAGATATGGTTCCCACCTCTCTTGATATGGATCCTACCCCATCATATTTGGTTCCTCTTAAGACGGATATTTATATAGATTCATCTATCTCGGATCTTAAAGCCTCGTTAGACCCTTTCACCACCTCGGATGGTGACGTAATGGTGGATAAGTTGATCACTCACTCGTTTATTTCCACATTTCCTCCCGCGAGTGACCTTGAGGATAACTCCGCGCCTCATGAGGAGTGTGTGTCCCCTACTCTTGAGTTGGATCATCTTCCTCCACCATTTATCCCACCCGACCCACCCATTATCCCTTCCCTCCCACCACCTGGTTTGGATCTTGATTTTACACCTTTGATATTTTCATCTACCTTTTTCAATCCTAACCTAAAGACATCCACCATTTATGAGAGTATTTGTGGTTCTACTCTCCACTTCCGTGACACCAAGTTTGTTACTCTATGCACACCACTTCCTTGTGGTATTGATTTTTTCCAGCTACCTCTCCCTGGCATCTCACGGCGCGACCATTATCATCGTCCATTTATAGAACGATCGTGGACCTTATATGAGGCCCACCCCATCCCTATTGTCAAACCCTTCCACCTCCCCCACCAAATAGAGCACCATTCTTATAGGGCCCTTGTTGCCATCACCTTTTGACTCAATAAAGCCCGTGACTAGTGCCTGTACACCCTCACCCTTACCCTTCGTCCATATACCCTCCTAACCACCCACCCATGGTCCACCGATGCTTTGCATAGAGTGATGCACTTTGCCATACAAGTGCATTGACTTCTTCTGGTCTTAATCCAATAAGACTGACGCTTCAGTCTTGTTTGGGGGTAATTATCTTCACCCAATTTTTCTGCCACCCAATGCTTTCATAGTTCTTATCTTTAGGGTAAATTTGGTTTAGTCTGGCTGAAGACCTTAAACTTAGCACTACCGGGAGGCAGCCCGTCGTTCATTGTTTCTGATGAGTCTTATCCTGTTTGGGGGTGGTGGTTCACACCACTCACTCATTTTCACATGCTTTCTAGACTTGTAAATATTTTTGTGTTGCATATGTTCTTCAAGTTCCATCTTTGCTCCATCATGCGGTACATTTTCATTAGCGGTTCATTATGGTAATATCTTTCCTCCCATGCACTCTTATTTTTATATATGGTTTTAAACATTTAGGATGATGTTCTCTTTTGTTTGGGGTGGGAAATTTATCAAAATTGTACCACTTTTGAAAATTTTCAAAAACAAGTGATTTAAAACTTTTTGTGCAGTTAAAAAATAAATTTTAATGACATGAATTGTCTATCATCCCTCTTTTAGAAATCTCGGAATACCTGTATTTGACCCAAAAATTACGCTTTTAACCTTAAATTAATTAATACATCTTAAAGCGTATTTGCACTATGAATTCCTAAACTCATCAATTTTGCACTATGACGTTTACAATCAAAAGTTGAAGAGTAATTATATTCTCAAGAGAGCCTTAAAAGATCACTAGTGACGACTTAAACCCGTGAGATTTGAGCTTTTCACATTTTTTAGGGTTTTTACGTATCTCCGAGTCACGAGTTGACTCAACTTTCTTTGGGTACCACACTTAGTCGTTGCATGGTCTCATTATTTTTTTTAATTTTGGTTTAATCACTGAGAATGGCATTACTTTCGAGTTATAAGAAACATGTGTCTTGTATTTTGTCCCGAGCACTAAATCGAATTTTCCATACACATACACTTATCATTTTTACCCTTCACTCCACCTATTATCATCCCATGTTTTACTTACCCATATATGTCCCAAATACCATCCACACATCAATTCCCATCTCTGCCATAATTTTTGAGAAAAAATAATGTTTGACATTATCAATGTAAATTGTCTTCATTTTTGTAATGAACTGAAAAATGTATAGCAATAAAAAAAAGAAAAAAAAAAGAAAAGAAGAAAAACAAACATATGATCATAAATTCAAAAGATGAAGACATTAGTTATTCAAAGTGTGTCACGCTCTTCTCAAAGACCCTACATCATCTTCTTCATCCCCGCATACCTTACATAATCCCTATTTTCACGCTTGGTAAAGTGTTCGGGCAAACGAGAAGACTATATGGTGAATAACTCGGCATTCTCAACATAATGATTAGCATTCATTCACGAGATTAATTTTTTTTCATATATCCGTTATTTTCTATAAAGTGTGTGAGATGTTTGAATTTTCTTATACTTTCTCACCTCCTCACACACTAGAGAGATACACTTACCCAATTCTCAATGAGTTCTATTCAGAAAGATATATCTAGTGAGAATTATGGTCAAAGCGTCGATGCTTAAAAGGCGATCTTGGAATTACTCTAATGACACTTAAGATTGTTTCACATTAACACATGTTGAGGTTTAGGAAGGATTACGCTCTTTCGTATTAAGTAATTTCATATCTTATAGTTGAATACGGTGTTCCTTGACGTTATTTTTAGTTGGGTTGTATAGCATTTCATCGTCAAAATAATATATTGTCATTTTAATAAATTTTGAGTTTTGTCGGTATATTCATTGCAAACCCTCACGAGACACCACTCATCCTGTAGGACAACCTATAGATTTAACGGCTTGTTGCACATGCTAAGTGCAATCACCAGTGCCTGCGAAAGTGGCACATTTTTTTATCACTTATCTCTGTTTTCTCTATTTTTGCTCGAGGACTAGCAATGTTCTGTTTGGGGGTGGTCTGATAAGCACCCAAAAGTGTATATTTTATACCCCAAATAGAAGCATTTTAGTCGCTCGTTTTAATTAAAATTGGCCTTATGTCGTATTTTATTATTTTTCAGGTCAATACACAGTTGCGGTACAAATAATGCTAAATCAGTACAATTGCGACACAATAGCGGTCAAAGAGACCGCGACGTCGGAAGTCCCATTGAACTTGCCCAGATGAGTTCCGATGCCTCGAACCCTGTTCCCGAACCAAACCTCGGCCTAAATCGAGCCCAGTCCATCACCTGAGTCTGTGTGTGTTGAGTTTGTACCTTTATTATTTTTTTAGATTTTTATTTTGAGTCATTTTATTTTTAGGATTTATTTTAGATTTATTTAGAATTTTCTAAGATTTATTTTCTATTCTTATATTTCTTTATTCTGATTTTGATTTTTATTAGTTTTTAATCTTTATTTTATTTTATTATTTTTATTAGGTTTAATTTAGGTGTTTATTTTTAGTTTTATTAGATTTTACATTTTTGAAAACTTTAGTTTTTATTATGAGAATATTAGTTTTATTTCTTTTGTTTTATTATTCGAATTTTTTTAGGTTAAAATTTTTTTTTAGTTGATTTTAATTTTTTTAGTTTGTTAGATTTATTTTTAGTTAGTAAGTTAGGTTATTTTTTTTAGGGGTACAAATTAAACACACACAAACACTCTCCCTCACTCACACCATAATTCCCATATACATACACACACCTAACCACCCCTTCCATCATCCTCACCCTTACCATTTCACCCTACACCCTCACACACTCTAAAAAACCCCACTCCATCTTCTTCACAAACTCAATCGATTCTCTCTCCTCCATTACACCATACCCACTTCCATTGCCCCCATATTCTACCTGCATTATCACCACACAAAACTCCAACCCCATTTCAAACCTCTCCAACTCCATTCAAAACTCAAATCGAAAAAAAAAATGCAGCATCCCGGACCTGCCACGACCGGCGAGACCACCGTCGGCGCTACCCAAACCCTTCTCACCCCAGACCCGAGTCCCAACCACCCAAGTCTCGACCCCTGCCCAAACCCGCTGCCGTTTCGCCCAAATCGGATCTGCTCCAGCGAGAAACTCGGAACCAAACCGCCACACCCCTAAGCTGCGTCCCACCTTCCATGTACGCTGCCACCGTGAATCCATCTTCGGCGCCACTATCACGACAGCCTGGACCCACAACCCATCAACCCTCAACCCGTATACCTTCCAAACTTACCCATGACCCGAAACGCCACCTGCTCTCCAATCCAACAAAACCAATTCCAAGCCATATCTCCATGAAGCCAAAATCTCAAAAAAATCGGAACTAATCCGGAGCCAAAATTAATCCCACCAAATCTACAACAAGTAAATCGTGGGTTATTAAAAGGAGAAGAAATCTTATCATTTGAGAGGACTCTTAACACAACACAGACGAGAGAGACAGAAAATTGAAAAAGAGTGTATATATTATGTATATAGTAGGTACAAACAAAAATTCTAAAAATATCCCAAAAAAATTAGTTTAGTTTAGAATAAAATTTTAGGTTTGTTTTTTTTAGTCTTCTTGGTGTAATCAAGTGTTGGATTTGTGAAGACATTGGGACACATGCTCATGGACGCAATTCAAGGAATCGATTCAAAGGGAGACTTTTGTGTATTGTATTTCTTGATCTTCCTTTTTTAATTATTGTTCCATGTTTATGACTCTAATTAATTGTTTAATTATGCTTGGCTAGTCACCCTGCGTATGATGTTAGTTTAATTAATCAAAATTCATTGATTATTATATTTCTAGAAAAATTAATTTATGAATGTCACAAATTAATTTATGTAATGGGAGTTAGTAAATTAATCGTACAAATTAATGTTTGAATTTAGGGATCGAACTAGAGATAGGTTTTTATCGAAATTTGAATATTAATTCTGTGATGAAATATGAGAATTCATACTATTTTTGTTAAATTCATCCTAGCGGGTAATTTTGTTGAACACAGTATATTTCTTAATTTTTCATCGCGTGACATTTTTAAATTTGTTTTCTGAAAAAGATATTATTAAATTTATAATTATAATGAGAGTTAGATTATCGATTTAATATTATCTCGAAATATTTCAAATTAATAGATTGAGAAATTAAAATAATTGATAATGCGGTGTAATTCCATCTCTTGACATTCTCATATTTTTCACACTCGATTGCACATTATTTTTCCTTATTTAGTCATTTCATAATTTTTAGCATTTAATTAGTTAATTCTCTATTTGAAATTGTTTTTAAAACTAAAAATGAAAAAAATATTTTCAGAAAAAAAAATTTGAATTGCAAGTTTTCACATTAATTGTTTCACCTTGGAAGTTGGATTGATACCCGTACTTACCGCAATACGAGTTGTTTTAAACAAGTTTTGTAGGAACTCAAGGAAATTTTGAGATTTGCTTTTGAAGACAACGACGACGCACTAAAAGCTTCTTATCAGTAGTCCCTGAGTGGATCATGCAGAGTGTCAGCCCCAATAACTGCAAGTTGAAAGAATCCTTGGAGTCACTGCCCTCAGAATCCCCGGTATCAGCTAAGGTCTGCTCGGTGAGTGGTTGCACACAGTGTTGGGAACTCTCAGTCCTCGAGTAGCTGTCTTGAAAAAAGATCTACATTCCTGCTTTCATTCTTTTGTCTATAGGGTCATACCAAGGTTCGGGGAAGCCGTAGAGAGGAGCGTGGATCTCGATATATTCCTTCCAGATTGGGTTTGGGCGACTTTTTGGTGCCCATGAAGCGGCAGGCAGGGAGATATTGTTAATAGTAGAGATTGAGGTACTAGCAGGATTTTCAAATTTTCTAGGAGTAAACTGTCCAGAGACTTTCTTCGGTTCGACTTCTGTCTTGGCAAGACCTCCTTCTATTTCTACTCCTGCTTCTCAGAGGGCTTGAAAGTGAGGGTAATACTGTCCTCACATTGTTGCTCAGATATAGGGTAGAAAGTTCTTCTTCATAATGCTGACTTTTTCTTCTTTGAAAGGCCGATTGGTCATGGTAGCTGCTTTTTCCCTCCATTTTCTATGAAGTTGCTGATTGATTCCCCAGGATTATGTTTGAGTAGCTCTAAGTCACAGTGGGTAACCTTTAGCTCTTCATTGTACTTGTATTTGGACATAAACTCACGTGCAACGTCTTCCCAACTGCGAATTCTGGATTCTTTAAGGGATAGGAACCAATGGAGGGCGCTGTCCTTCAAAGTCTGCTAAAACATTAGAGCCATTATTTCTTCAGAAGCTCCTAGGAGAGTCATGGCTCGATGATAGCTATGAAGATGAAAGATCGGGGGTCCACTCCCTCCAAACTTCTCGATATTGGACATTTTGAATTTTTCTGGTAACCTAGCTTTAGGATAGGGAGACATATGGGTATAGTCCATGTAATTCCCAGAGATTCGGACCTGGTCGAATTTCTTGGTTAGCATTTTGAGGTCTTCCTTGACCTTCTTCAGTTCTTTTTCTTTTCGAATCAATAGTTACGGGTAGATTAGCCCCGGTCTGAGCAAGGTTTGGCATAGGAAGCTGGGCTGGTGGGCGCCCATTAGCAGGAGGAGCGCGTGGAGTATGATGGTATTCTTCAGGAATCCAGATAGGTTCGGGTGCAGGCAGACCCATGGCACGAGGTAAAATGATCTCGAGATCTTCGAAGATGGGGACTCAATTTCTTTGCATTTCATAAATCTTGGTTTGAAAGTTATCAACTTTGGCAGTGAGCTGAGCCAGAACAGTAAATAAATCCGGTTGTACATTCACCACTTGATCCGTGTTCTCTATAGAAGGCGGGTAAGTTTCGGACTCGGAGGAAGTAAAGGGACTGATAGAACTTCAGGGTAGTTCGACTGAAGACCAAAGCTAATAGGGAGCCAGGCCAAGGGTATGTGATCGACCTGAGAAAAAATAGGATTTTTTTTTTGGAAAAGAAAAAGGGAAACTTTTATTTTTGGAAGAGGAAAATATTTTTGACCTTTTTGGAAAAGATGATAAAGAAAATGTTTTTGGTGTTTTTGACAAAAAAGGAAAAAGCATTTTGGACGCTTTTTAGGAAAAAGGGAGGGGAAGAGACTAGAGGCGGGTCTCAACATGATTATTATGTTTATTAGGTTCTCACTTGTATTAAGTTATCCTAAATGCAAAATGAAATTTCGGACAGGATCCGAGCCTGGAAAAATTAGGTTTGCAACATATGTAAAGATAGGGTTGGACTTGTAACCAGGCTTACGGGAAGGGTCCCGTTTTAAAAGTGCGTGAGAATTTAGGCGACAGGCGACTCAAAATTTTGACAGAGTTTTGGGTCGAAACTGTAAATTTAACATGTGTGTCCTAGGCTTGACACCTATATGCAGGTATGCACCTGGAATGGGTTTCCCCCTTTGGCGTGACTTCCACGATATACGTCTTGCTTTTGAGAGCAATCGGTACGTGTGGACAAGCCATTTGATATACCTGAGTGTACGTGAAATCTAACATGTGTGTCCTAGGCTTGACACCTATATGCAGGTATGCAGTTGGAATGGGTTTCCCCCTTTGGCGTGACTTCCACGATATACGTCTTGCTTTTGAGGGCAATCGGTACGTGTGGACAAGCCATTTGATATACCTGAGTGTACGTGAATTGCCTCACTATAAACCTCGTGGGGACGGTATTTGTGAGAGCGAATTCGATATACTCGATGTACGTGAATGATTTTCCGGCGATATACGAAGAAGGTACTTGGATAATGGAAGGTGAGAGTCATATCACTTAGGCTAACTGCGCTCTGCTGGACCAGCGCCCATCACGAAGTGACCCTCTAGTTACGGGATAGAAATTGGTAAGTAATAATGCTCTTTGGTGATGTTGTGTGAATCATGCATGATTCTCTTATTAGTATCTTATGGTAAGAGTATATTTCTTAATCATACCGAACAGGGAGAAAAGTGCAAGTACCAAAAAGTATACCGAGCATGGATAAGTGATGTGTGCAACATGTGGGTATACGTGATCCTAGGCGCACATGGTGTGAAGTGTACATGGAGAATCTTCTACAAGTGTGTGAATAGAAGTATAAGCATGAAGTACACATGAATAATAAAGGGGAACATGCAAATAGGGGAATATACAAGAAAATAAAACACCCATGTGAACAGAGTCTAGCCCTCTTCAAAAAAAAGTACCCAGCAGAGTTGCCACTGTGGCCATCTCAGTCGACGTGACGCTCATTTCGGGGGGAAATGAGAAAGAGGATCCCCCTGGGGATGAAAATTGCGTCGCGATCTCTCACCCTTTTCTTCGAAAAGGGGGCTTCGATCGTTAAAGGTGTGGGGTGGATGTAAAGAGATTGAGTCGCCAGCCTATTTTTCTCAAAATAGGCAAAAGAATATGTTGCCACCTCAAGAGAGCGGCATCAAGGAGAAAACTGATACGAGCGAAACCAATAGATTGTAGGTCCGGGAGCTAAGTTACGGAATGGGAAGGTGTTAGGCACCCATTCCGCCCTTTAGGTCTCTCATGGGAAAATGTTAATATTTTTCTTTTTATCCCTGTAAAGTGTATGCATGTGTTTATATAATGGGGATTGGAATCGTTTGACCCATACCATGGAAAAGATAGGGTGAAGTCATCCATAGGAATATTCCCAAAATAGTAATAAATATAGAAGATAGAATATGAGCGTTCATCGTGATATTGATCATTATTGGAAAACGATAATATGTGCGGGATGAGATGCGAATAAATATGTTACATATATGTATGATGATAATGAGTAATTTTAAGGATTATGAAAAAATAAGATAATTTGGAAAATTAGAAAATTGGACTCGAGTATCGTATTTTAATCTGAGGCACCTACGTAGCCTATAAAGGCATCAAAGTACTCGTAGTTTGAATGTAGAATAGTGGTGGGGTCCCATAGAACCGATCGAAACTTTATTAGGTGTGTGCGTGTAGAAAATGTGTTTCTAGTTTTGGAAAAAGTGTGGTGGATAATTCCGTTCGGAATTTACGGGTGTAACCCTCTTTTATTTGTTTTTGTTTTTTTTAATGAAAAATAGAGTATGTTTAATATACTAATAAAAGTGTAGATGTTAATATATGTGAATTATAATGAAACTAGATTATGAATCTAAGGTAACTTACATAAAACAAGAAATTAAAAAGAGAGAGAGAAAGAGAAAGAGTTGGACCTTTCTTGGAGCTTGAACTTGGAGCTTGGATGAAATCCTTTGAATGTTGATGAGAGATAAGGATATTTTCCAAATTGGGTGTGAAAAGTATGGGGATTTAGACTTGAATGGGTTCCCATATGGAACTTCGTTAACTTCGAGAGAATGTTGCTGAGATCACTGATGCTGATGGATTTTTTTTCTTTTTTTTTTCTCTTTAGAAATGAGGTCATGGACCTTATTTATAGGGCCAGGGGGTGCCAATCGACATACCGCATTGGGTGTCTATCGATAGGTCATCCTTGACACTGTGTCGATAGATAGGGTTCAAGACCTGCCAATTAGCAGTCTCGTGCGGACTTATCTTAAAAAATTACTATAGAGTACAAACCGTTGATCCGAATCGCGCACAAGGCATACCATTAGAAATTTATTTCAGAGGCCTACAAGAGTCCTTTGGACTTATCCTGGGTCCGAGAGTTGACTTTGGGTCAAATGCGGCTCGGAAGCGCATGTCGGTCCTTTGAACGGGAGATCGTCGGACGCAAATGGATCGTTCGTCCGTATGGTAAGTCACAATCACGTATGTGGCATACCGTTGGAAAGGTTATGAGATTTACTTCGACATTCCAAAGAGTTTCTCTCGGTTTGGTAAGTTGACCTTCGTCAACCGGGGCCCGGAAGCACCCGGTGACCTCTTGGAGTAAAATAAATCATTGGTCCGTACCGTAAGTCCGAATTACGCACAGGGTGGATCGTTAGAAAAGGTTATTCAGCGCCCTTAGGAAATTCATTCGTCTCATTCGAGCTGAAGAGTTGACTTCGGTCAAACGGAGTCCAAGAGCGTCCGGTGGCCTCCGGATCGATTTTTGGGGGAAAACTTATCGTTCGTTTGAACGGATATGTTATTTTGCACGCGGGGTGGACCGTTAGAAAGGGGTTTCAGTTCCCTTCTATGATTCAAAGATCTTTCGATCCGATAGTGGAGTTGATCGAAGTCAAATGGGTCCCGGGGGAGCCGGATGGTCTCTAGATCACTACTCGGAGTACTACCTACTACTCGGAGTAAGACCTAGGTTTACGGTGGAAAGGGGAACTTCTTGTAGCCTAAGTAGAGACTGAGGGGGTCCTAAAATTTGGTGTCTATAGTATTATTTCAAAGGTAAGAAGATGACTTGAAGTGTTATATAATGCTAACACTATCAACTATTATTTAAAGCCCTTTGATGTAGTTCACCTTTAACTTTGATCTTATCTTTTAATTTGTTAAGGTATACAAAGATTGTTTTTGGTCATATTTATCCTTATCCTTAATAATTATCCTCTATTTGATCTATTATCTCTAGGTAACTAGGCTTTTACAAGTTTTTAGGTTCCACATGTTATGCCATGTGGATCATCCAAATCTCAATCCCTTTAAAACTCAACTCATTTGATGGGGTTCAGAGTCAATGAAAAAGACCTAATCTCTTTTAACTCACTATTTAGAGTAATGCATGTCTATAAAGTAACTGTATGACTCTTAGAGAGTCCCTCTAAAAAAACATCATATGTTTATAAATAACATCCCACCTCAACGGTTTAGGGAATACCTCTTATCCCAAGGTAAAGACCTTAGTTTCTCTTCAACATCACCAAACTCAATATTAACAATCATTTATTATTCTTTAGAGTAACGACGAGGTATTTCTTACCCATATTATAACTTGAGAAGCTCCATTAGGGAGGAATACACCTCATATCACCCCTATACCTTAACATGACTTGAGTCCATTTATAAATAACTAATAAAAACTCCAGTGGCTTAAAACTATAACCTCAATACTAGAAGAGTCATCTAGATATTATTCTAAGATATGTTAATCAATATCACAAGTTGGTAAAAAGTACACATCCTATTATACCAAACCCTCCGCACCACTTGTGGTTGTCTTCTATTAAATTTCATTTAATTCTTCCAACAACCATCACCACTTACATGAACCTCAAACTTTAGTGAACCACCTTAGTTGACACCTAAGGCTGGACACATTTATACCATTTTACTTTATATTTATTATACCAAAGAGAAACACCTCAAAAGCACACTTAAGTACCTTAGTTAAGGTATTGAACCACTGTATATCCATAAGCCTTTTTAATTCTTAGTTTAAAAATGTCTCCCCTACTCTAAGGAGACATTTTATGAGGATGAGGTCAAAAATAATTTCATCCCTATCATAGTGAAAAAATTACAAATACATGTATGCAATGCATATTTTCTAGGACAAATACGCCCTAACAATATATAAAGTTTATCTACATTTTTGTCTCGTACGACCAAAGGAAAGAATGAAGTTAAGAGTGATGTACACTTCGTGCTATAAAATCAAAATAGAATTGTGATCATCTACCCAAGAAACAACGTATATAACATATGATATAGAAATATTTATGATAATAAATGAGAGATTTAAAAATATGGAATGAAATAAAATCTGAGATAATAATCTAAAGTTGTCATCTCGCTGTCACATAACAAAATCTAAAATACATGCCCTAAATATAAGAGTATCAAAGAAAATAAAAAAAATGAATACAATGATAAATGAATCTCTTAGTCCTTCTAAAATAAACATCACAACAAACAAAATCTCTCTAATTTTGTCCATCTTTGTCATCAACACCATAACCATCATGTGTTAGCTTCCCTAGATAAGCCAATACCGCCGGCAAGCTCCTTACATATCATCTCATGAATGCATTCCTCATTTTCTTCATGAGATTAAAGAGCATAAATCTAACACAATTCAATCATTATCATAAAAGATTTGGGCATGCTTCCCCGTATACTGATTTAGGTGTTGAAAAATCCTTTACACGAACTCTACACATTGATCTTCAAAAACAAGTTATGGTGGCTCAATAAAAGGCTAAGAAACGTCTTGGGTGGAGGTGCTAGCAGACAAGGTTTGGGCTAACGAATGTTCCAAAATGCTCACCAAAGGGGGTGCACTACTCCCTCCATACATAGAATACTAACAATTGGAGGGAGGGACGTGAGCATTGTATCAATGTTAAAGATAAGAATTGATAAAGGATAAATGATGCACACCTCTCTCGAGGATTACCTATGAGGAAGAGAGAGACAAAGTCTACCTTGCGTATCCTTTTCCATGAAGTCCATCGAACCACAAATGATAGACGAGTTGCATATGGAATGTCCATATGCAATGTCATAAAGAAATATCATGTGATCATAATTGAATGTAGAGTGATGTAAAATGAAGCGAAGGTCGATACACAATATATGGTTGGATAATCAAATCAAGGTATATGTGCTTACACTCGGTAACCTTTTCATCGGTGAAGAGTTAGAGGTATTAAAAATAGACATGGAAATGGTGTGCAAGGGAACATGCTCATTGGTAAGACTGGGGAAAACCAAAGAGTGGACTTTATGAATACCAAAACATTGTCAATCATGTCCATAAATATGGAAAAATGAATGCCACAAACATTTGAAAACAAAAACTCCTCATCCCGTTATGTAAAAAAATAATATTTTGAACTAAATTGACATAGGTTATCCAGTTGAGTGCCATGATGAAATCCATACCATAGCCCTAATACCATATTAGAATGGATGTCCCTTAGGTTAATCCAAATAAGCGTAACACTCGACTATTACACACATACAAAAATATCACATGGCGATGTACCTCTCATATAACTCTCAACTAGGACTACATAAGGAATTGTATGGTGGAGGTGACTGAGGTGTGTGATTGTGATTTGGGATTTCTTTTCCATCGTAGGGAAAGCTATGCGGTATAAAAAGTATAGAAATATATATAAACCTAATCGAAGATACCCAAACCACCAATAACGGCTCCATGCAAATGAAAAACATTTAACCTAAGAAAACTGAGGTAAAAGATTATATTTGGCATCATCAGAACTGGTTCACCCCAATTTATGTCGTCCTATGACATTCCTAGCAAGAGGTGGGTATGAGTATTTTGTAAGTTTCATTGTTGATTTATGTATATGTGGATATATTTACCTCAGGCACCACAACCTTGGCGCCTTTGATAAGTTCAAAGTGTAAAAGGTTTTGTTCTGAAAACCATGTTTTTATGACATTTATTATTGATTAATTAAAGATTTTCATCACCCATTTTAAATTAGAATCATATTTGTGAGAATTCTTTATGTTTAACCTTGAATATATAGTATCACGTATAATAGTTCAAAGAGGATTGTAATAGTACAACAAGAATGTAATAAAGATTACCAAAAATGAAATTCGAGTCTATACGGTAATTAGATTAGACTTGTACAATTTTACAGTTTGCAAAGGGTATATAGATTCTTAAATTCGAGGCATATTGAATATTTAAATGATTATTGCTTTGATTTGTTAATGTGTGAGATCCATATTATTTGATTGATAAACCATGTCGTTCGGTAGTTAGTAACATGGATAAATCTAGTACTATGTTTCAAAAAAAATCTGTATATTGAATATTTATTATAAATTGTATTACCCCTTGATAAACTTATACATTTTGTACGTACCAGTAAACCTGGTAAATGGTTTGCTTGATGATCTGCTATAGGGGTAAAACCGATACGGGTTTTTACCGTACTATACCGTTTTGATAAAAAAAATGGTTTTGATTTCATATTATGAAATACCGAAAATCGATTTTACTAAAATCGAAAATACCGCAAAAAAATGGTTGTTTTTGGTTTTTAGATATAAAAAACTGATTTACCGAATTTACCGTACCGATTTATCGTATCGAATTTACCATACCAAAATTACCGAATTTAATGTACCGAAATACCATACCGACCAAAATTGGCATGCAATTAACCAGAAATCAGCCCGTTATAACCCGATTATAACACGATATCAAGGATTTCTAACCTAATTAGAACCCATTTAAATTCGCGTTGTCCCATACTCTTTTTTTACACGGTCAACTCAACTTGTAAGTTATTAACATGACCTAACCTAAAGTAATCCACATCCACATCTGACATAGTACAAAACCCTATCTCTCTAGACTCTACCTCACGCCCACGCCGTACTCAACAAAACCCTCCCTAACACTAGTGTAGCTGCTCAACCAATCTGGCTACGCCGCCGCTGCTCAATCGTTAGTACACCACCGCTTCTCATCCATTTCGGTTAGTGATTTTAACCAACTGTTAGATTTTATTTTGAACAACTGTGAATATTTTATTTTAAACAATCAATGACGCCTTCTCCTTCTTTTTTATCAGATTTTCGATGCCTCCTCTGTCTATCTTCCTCTCACTTCGTTTTAGTACCACAGACAGAGAAATAATGGCATACCCATATCAAACCCTCATCAAAACTAACCAAAGTAACTGTGAGAAAGGAGGCATTTTTTTTTAAACACCAAGCATTTGTGTCCTTTGCTCTTGTATTATGTGTTTAAGGATTTGCGGAGGATATGTTTGTGTTCAATGTTGTGTTCTGTTTGTGTTCAATGTTGTGTTAGTTTTTGTGATGTGTTGATACTATTTTGTAAACTGAAAAACTATACCGTGTTAGAAATATCATTGGAAATGAATTTTTATTATTAAATGATTTTTTCCAAAAAGTCACAGTAAATGATGTAAAAATAATTTTTTTGAAAGATTTTCACAGTCTCAGATGTCGAAATTAGGATTCACAGTCCAAACAAATAAAGCAAAATTAGTTCTAACCGTACCGTAACGAGAAAAAAATGAATTGAAACCGAAATTACCGAAACCAAAAAACCCGAAAAAATCAAAAAATCGGTCGGTTTGGTTTTGGTTTTTGTTTTGATGTACCGGTCGATAAATTGGTACGGTGCGATTTTACCATTTAGATTGTAGTTTTGGTATTGGTAAGGGGTCATTACCGACTGTACTGTACCGGTTGCACCCCTAATCTGGTATAATATTAAATGGGTCAAGTTTTTTAATCAAGGCATTTAAGATGTTAGTGAAATTTTATTATCTCCATATTAAATTTCACTAAGTGGGTATTTTTAACTTAGCGCGTGAAATAAAATTATGTATTGTCTAACTTTGCAAATTAGAGAACTCTATTTATATGATTTTGAGATAATTAGATTTGAGTAAAATTATAATTACTTAGTGGAGTTAATTACATTTATATAAAAAAAGAGATAAATTACAAGGTTTAACTTAGAAATTTTATATTTCTATTTAGAAATCAATTTAATCATTTGCCTTGGGTCCCAGTTATAATCCAATTTTAAAGAAAACAAATATCTCCATAAAGCCTAAATATCCCAATCTCACCTCATGTTTATTTAAATATAAACATGAGGTGGGACTTATGTGCATAAGATACACAAAAGCAATATACATTAAGGGGGAAGAGATGAGATAATCAAAATTTTGGTGATAGAGGAGAGAGAAAAATATTTTTACCAAGTCTCTTCATGCTCATCTTTATAGGAGGATAATATATTAGAAGATCAAAGGTTGATCTTTATAATCCACATAAAATCTAATCTCCTGCATTGGATCCTCTGCTTAGATCAATAAATTCATGGTTTTGAAGCTCTAGATCTATATATGTATAACTAACTTTTATTTTTATTCTAAAATATTGATGATTTCAATATCTGAGGGCATAATTTTTTCAAGTCAATCATATAGTGTAGGCATGGTAAAATGGTTAAAACCCTTTAATTTGGTCATGGTGGTGAATGCCTCTTAGGAGAGTTTATGATTCCTTTATTGGACATGGGGACTACACCTTAGTTTTCTACGGTTGAGACTCCTCAAAAGAAAAATGTAGCAGAGAAGGGATATAATTCTTTTTCTTATGGTTAGGTCCATGATGTCTTTAGGGGTTTGCATCTGATATATATAAGTAATCTTAAATTTAATTCCATATAAACTTTTCTCTTTAACTCTCATGGAACTATTTTTTTGGGGAAAAGAAATTATATTTAAGAACAAAAAAAAGGAGAAAAAACCTCTCCAATAGGTACTTACAAGAGCTAGAGAAAACTTAGACAAAAAAACTAAAAATATAGGTATTTATAAATATCCCCATTACAAAGACTAACTAGGTACTATCAGAAATTACGAGATTTTGATCGTGATGCAGAAGACCTCAAATTATATTTTTAAGGGACTATTTTCCTTCATAAATTAAAGCAGGAAGAGATTCCAAAGACATTCGAGATGCTGAAACATTTTCATTTTTAGTTACACTCTTAGTATTTTGAATATGACCAACGTTCACACTAATGTAAGAATCATCTTCAAAATTTACTAAAGGTTCAAATAAATTGCTAAACTTCAATATGAATTTGATTTTTTCCCATTTATCCCAGACTGAGTCGATAAGAAAAGCACGAGCTTGTGCTGAACCAGTAAACATACCCAAATCATATATGGCGGGCTGTGGGTTTAAACTTATTGAATCTAAAATTGGGGTTTTTTGGAATTTTGACGTATAAATTAATTTGAATATTTTCATCATTTATGTTCGCTTCCGAAAGAGGTTCTTCCACATTCGAAACATCATTTAGCGGTGGAATTACATCATTATTATTTACATCCACCTTATCATACTCACGCACTGATTTTTCCTTGGTATTTTGAGGGATTTGAGATTTATATGCTTCTAAGTCATCACACACATACGCTCAAATTGGAAATCATCACCTTCATTTATTGATTTCTCTTGAGATGTCATAGTGGCCTTAATATTAGGAACAATAGTTTAACCCAAACTAATATCAGTACCTAGCCTTTCAAAGGCTTTGATATGATTTTCATTTTCCATGCGATCATTATTTTCTTGGCCTACCATTCGAGAGTTTGTTTCAATTTGAAAATTTTCCTGATATTTCTCGTTTCTGTTGTTATTTCCTCCCAATTGTAAAATCTCATCCTTAGATTTTAAAACAGCTTCCTGCATTGGGTGGACCTAACCCGAATGAAGATTGAACCCATTTTGTCCAAAAACCGGACCCGATTAGGAGCATGATTTGAGTTATGCTTCTTGTGCTGATGGGCCAAATTATCTTGCACAACATTATTAGAACTACCCTGAAATTTTTGTTGAATATTTTTATAGGTTGTAATTAAATGGCCAATATAACCACAAAAATCACAATAAAAAGGAATTTCTTCAATGACAATATTAATAGAGATTTTCATTACATCACAGTATATAATAATAAGTTTAGGCATTGAATATGAGAAATCAATATCAATAAGTACCATAGCAAACAAACCATATTTTTGTTGTAATGTGGCTTGATAAATTCTAATGGGACAACCCGGCCCTCTAGCGATTCCAGCAGCAATCTTGGGTGCCTGAATTCGTCAGGAAGGTCCATGAAGCGTACCCAAACGTGAGAATTGGATGATGCGTAATTTGACGGACTAAAATTAAAAATCCAACACCTATTGATAAGCGAACGGGGCCCATATATTAGACCCTTTTTAAATCGTCAAGTGATTCAAAGATCAAACTATAGTATCCCACACCTTTCGGGGTTAAGTGCCATGGTTTTTTCGTTTTACATACTGAGTCAAATAAAATCTTTACTTCTTGAGATGTTAAGCGTTTTTGTCCTTTTGATAGAATCAAGCTCCCTTAAAACCTCAATTTGCATAATTCTAAAGACTCTGCATAAATTTCTGTAGAAATCTTCACATACGGTTCATAATCTTGATAATATGGATTTGGCATATTTGACATATGATGAGAAATTCTTTCCATAGAATTGAATCTAGTTTTTAAAGCTTCAGTAAACCCATTTGATACTACCTTTGCATAAGACAGTTTTGGTGTTGGAGTAATCATGTAGGAGTTTTATGGGGAAGGGAAAGAAATAAGGTAGGAGCTTTTAGAGAGAAGCGAGAGCTTCTCTCTCTAGAGCACTAATTTTTAAACTTTTATTTCCACCCATCTAGAGGTATTGTCTCACGGAACTATTCAATAGGTGTAAGCCTAATCAAAGACATGTTTTATGGGTGTTTGCAAGACGTGTTATGAAAGGAGACACAAAAGTTGGAATTGCAGATAAGCATATGTCACTTTGTTAGTTATCATAAATGTAATAAGGTTGGATTGTTTAACTGAGGATAATAATGTTATTGTTTTTATTAATCTCGGTTGTTAGAAGAGGATTGGATAGTAAACCACAAGTCCAAGAGTAAGTTAGTCTTATGAGAGTTGGGAAGGGGATGTCAAATTATAAATGTTTCTGCCCCACTTGTAAAGGAATAAATACAAGATAATATATATATATCTTACTACCTCAACGTAATGGGGGATTATCGAGGATTAATTAAAAAAAATAATTACTAAACTAGCTTAGGTAGAGCCACATCATAATGGTAGGGTTAAGCGAGGTCTTAGCAAGCTTGTGTACTTGGGAAAAGTTCGAGAAGAATGCAATAAGATACCTATATCTACGATGAGGCTATTCGAAACAAAGACTCTAATCTTTGGTACAAGTCCTTAGAAAATGAGATGAAATATATGCATTGCAACAAACTCTTAAAACTTTTTGATTTAGTAGATGGGCTAAAACCCACGGGATGTTGGCGGATCCATAAGAGGAAGAGAGAGTGAACATATAAGTGGAAACATTCCAAAGAAAGTCTTGTTGGGAAAGTGTTTACCCAGAAAGAAGGGATCGAATACGAGGAAACTTCTTTACCAATAGCCAAGGTTAATTACATATTAATTCTTTTAGATATTATCATTCATTTATAATTATTCGATTTGGCAACTGGATGTTACAAGTGCATTCTTGAACGGGAATCTTAACGTGTGCATCTATATGATGCAACCTAATTGTTTTATAGCAACATGCTAAGAGAGAAAGGTATGCAATATTAAGAGTCCAATTTATGGCGTTGAGCAATCATCTAGTTTGTGGAACATCCAGTTTGATCAGGTAATCAAATCTTTTAGTTTTGATCACTTCTTGGATGAAACGTGTGTGTAACAAGAATGGCAAGAATGGGGGAACATGGTGCTAATTTTGGTATTTTATATATATGATATACTCCTCATCAAAAACGACGTGGGTGCATTATTGGAAATAAGGGAGTGGTTGTCTATTCAAATAGAGATATAGGACTTAAGAGAACCTAATTACATCGTTGAGGTGAATACACTACACCAAAATGACAAAATTGTCACCTTTCAGCCGGCCACCCTTGTCAAGGTCATTGACCGTGACAAAAAACACGCATTTTGTGTCACGATCATTGACCTTGACACGATCGTGACAAAGAATTGTCAGGGTCAAGGACCTTGACACGACGGTGACAACTTCTGCAGCAAAAACCCTTCCCCCTTCTTTTTCCCCCCCTCGCCGTTCCCTCCTTTTTCCAACTCTCTCTCTCTCTCTACGCTGCTCTCTCTCTCTCTCTCTCTCTCTTCCATTTATATATATGTTTGTGTGTATATATACGTGTGTGTGTATGTATATATATGTTCATGTGTGTGTGTGTGGGGGGGGGGGGTAGGGGTAGGGGTAGGGGTGGGGAAGGGGGGGCTGTTGTGTGTGTGTGTGTGTATATGTGTGGTGGGTGGGGGGTGTGGAGGGGGTGGGGTAGGGTGGGGGGCTGTTGTGTGTGTGTGTGTGTCTGTGTATGTGGTGGGTGGGGGTGGGGGTGGGTAGGGGGGCAGGGTGGGGAAGGGGGTTTTTGTGTGTATGTGTCTATGTGTGGTTGGTAGGGGGTGGGGAGGGGGGTGGGGCAGGGTGGGGGGCTGTTGTGTGTGTGGTGGGTGGGGTGGAGAGGGGGGTACGACAAGGTACCATTGTAATTCTCTTAATATCGTGTTTTGATGATTCTATGAGATAATATATATTGTTGCAAGGTTAACTCAATGTAGATAAAAACATTCACATAGTAAGATTAAATTGAATCCATCCATAGATTCTATAATTACATCCACAAAAATATAATTAATAAATGAAACAGTTTTAGATTGCCTCTCAGTGTAAATTAGTAAATTAATAATTAGTGCCCATTTCATATGAAAGTAGGATTGCCTCTCAGTGTAAATTAGTAAATTAATAATTGTATACGTTAATTGTTAGTTTAATTGATGAAATGAATTAATTGAGTAGATGAATTAGAAGGAGTACAGGATACACATTTGTTGTTGACATTGTTGTTGTATTATTTTGTTTAGTAAATGTTTGGTTGGTTAGTTTTAAAAGTGGCATGACCACTAGATTATTGTCCATATGGGAGTGGAATTTTTCAATTTTTTTTGAAACTTACTTTGTATATCGAACAATATATATATAGTATGATAATTAAATGAAACATACTTGAAATTAAATATAGTACGCAAAGATACTAGCCTTCTAGTTCTTATGCGTACGCATTCAATAGCCTTTAGACCCGTTCGAGAGTCATTACCCCTGTAATGAGATCTCTCGAATTGTCCCGTTTGGACAGTTTGAGACTGTATAATTTCTGTATAATATTCTCAGTGGCTTAAAGTTGTTACTTTTGGGGGAAGTTATGCAGTCGTATCTTAATGTTCTCTGGGTACATACTAGATTGACAAGTGTGACTGTTATTTCAATTGATCAATTGAAATAACACTCACACCTACCAATCTATGTCGTGTACTTGGAGAACTACGGGGATATGCTGTCGAATTTTTTTCAAATCGTAACAATGTGCATGAGCTATTAAGTATATTACAGAAAAATGCGGTCTTGAATGGGATAAGACCACTCACCCTTTAATAGGATAATTAAATGATGGGATAATTAAATAAAACATACTATAAATCTAAGTTTTGTTTACCTTTAATAGGTGTTTAGTTGTGGTAGATGTGATGGGATATCTGAAATACAAAGAGTGGATAGGTGAGACTAATATAATGGGGGATGTGTTTCGCAGAGTTGCTAACGAATTTGTGAAATATGCAAAGAGATGTCATAATAATGAAGAGTTTTCGTGTCCGTGTGCTAGGTGTAAGAATGGTAAGGTGTTTGAATGGAAAACAGTTGAACTACATTTGTTAAGATCGGGTATGCAAGATAGTTATCGATTTTGGAGTTTTCACGGTGAATTGAAAGTTCCTTTTGTCTCCGACCAACCTTCATAACAACCTTCAACAAGTAGAATAGATGTAGAAGGGGAAGACGTAGATCATTATATGTCAGAGGATTTAGTTGATGATGCGTACGAAGTTTATGAAGCAGAGGGGAATGAGGTTACTGATGATGTAGAAGATTCGAGTGCTCCTGAAGATAACACGATAAAACTTGACGATGACTACCAAAGTTTAAAATTTAAGGCGACCCAACCGTTATACTCTGGCTGTGAGAAAGATCAAACAACTTTACATGCCATGGTTGGTTTGCACAGTTTGAAGACGCGGTACGGTTTGTCTAGCAATAGCGTGACAGGAATTCTGAAATGGGTGAAGGGCATATTACCCAAGGTGAATACACTTCCAAATAGTTATCCTGTTATGAAGAACAGTTTGAAAGGTTTGGGAATGAAGTATAAATCGATTCATGCTTGTGTGTATGATTGCATACTATACCGAAAGGAGTATGAAAATATCGATCGTTGTCCGGTATGCGATGAACCTAGATATGTCCAATCTACTAGTAAGGAAGGCACAAGCTCAAAAGTGCCTCAAAAAGTATTGAAATATTTTCCCGTTGGGCCTAGATTAAAGCGATTTTTCACAGTACCATGGATTGCAGAGGCAATGACTTGGCACGCTAGGGCAGAAGTATGGGGTAATATCATGCGTCATCCTATTGATTCTACTGCCTGGCGGAGGATAAATTTTGAGTATCCCTATTTTTCTCGAGAACAATGCAACATTATTTTGGCTATATTAACAGATGGTTTCAATCCATTTGGAAATCTAAGCACCAATCAGAGTGTATGGCCAGTGATCCTAGCCCCACTCAACCTCCCTCATTCACAGTGTATGAGACCTGAATTTTTTATGATGGCTTTGTTGATACCTGGGCCAAAGGCACCAAGTGATGACATTAACGTCTACCTGGCTCCTTTGGTAGAAGAATTAAATGAGTTGTGGGAAGAGGGTGTGCAATCATTTGACTCTTTTCGAAAAGAAGAGTTTACGCTGAAAGCTATGTTGATGTGGGCAATTCATGATTTTCCATCTTATGGGACATTATCCGGTTATATAGTACATGGTTATTTGGGGTGTCCTATTTGTGGAGAGGAGACTGAATCTCTTCGTTTATCCTTTAGATTAAAAAATATATACCATCGCCACAGGAGGTTTTTACCCCCAGCTCATAGTTTCAGATCTGAGAAAGGTGCCAATTTTTTATTGGGTGGAGTTGAACATAGGCTACCGCCGAGACAACTTTCGAGTTCAGAAATTGAAAGTAAATCTTCTGAATGTGGCCCCAATATGCCAGGTAAGAATCCCAAATTTAAGAATGTCAAGCATAAGAAGACCTCAACTGGGAATGAAACTGAGATAAGAAAGGCATGGTCTCGGAGGTCAATTTTATTTGACTTGCCTTATTGGAAGAATAACCCAGTGCGCCAAGTATTGGATGTGATGCATGCAGAGAAGAACTTCGCTGAACATATTGTGGGTACTTGCCTTGGGGGGAGTCATTCGAAGGATGGAGAAAATGCACGAAAAGACCTTAAATCGTTAAAACTTAAGCCACAACTATGGTTAAAAGAAGATAGTAGGGGAAGGACAATAATTCCCCCTAGTGCGTTTACATTGACGAGTGGGGAAAGGAAGATGCTTCTAGACACAATATATAATTTGAAGGGCCCATCTACTTTTTGGTCTAACTTGCAAAGGATTGTGAATTATGCTACTCATGATTTACATAAGTGTAAGTCCCACGATTGTCATGTGATCATGCAATTGGTTCCTATATTGTTTAAGCACTGCTTCTCCAAGAACAAGGATTTGCGTAGGGCTATTATGCAAATTAGTATTACCTTCTCCCTCTTGTGTGAGAAGGTAGTGAATCAAGAGCACATAGTGGCCGCAAAATTGGCTATGATCGAAGCGATTTATGTATTGGAGAAGTACTTTTCCCCAGCATTCTTTGACATAAGTGTTCACTTGTTGGTACACCTATGTGACGAGGCACTTCTTTGTGGTCCAGTTAGATATCGGTGGATGTATCCGTTTGAAAGATTGATTAAAGTTTTTAAAGATTACGTCAAGAATACGCGATACATTACAGGATCAATTGCAAAGGAATACATTACCGTGGAGTCATCAATATGTACTCGGGAATATATGCCTGACTCGACCAGCGTTGATGACACTGATGAATTCGTTGATGATGGTGGTCATGTGATGGGAAAACGAGTGAAATTAAAGAGTTTGCAAAATGAACAAGTAGCTCATTATCTATTTGACACACATGAAGATGTCGAAGAATGGAAAAGTAAGTTTTGATTATTATAATGTTTAACATTATTTTTTATTATTTTATACATGATTAATTTTATAATATGCAGAAAATATGAAGCCTGTGAGAACAATAAAAGGTGAAAAACAATGGTACAATCAGACAGCGAATTTAGGCTGTGGTTGACACAAGAGGTAATTATAATGAAAATAGTCGTTATATAGCGTTACATTACACTCAAATTTTACTACTAATATAATTAATTTATCTATATTCTCAGCTCCTAAAGACGGGTGATGCGACATCAAGGCTTGCTCGTCTATCCACTGGACCCTTGTTCGTGGTACAAGAGTACAAAAAGTATCGATTGAACGGTTACATTTTTGGCGCTAAAGTATACGAGGAAAGTACAAATGTACAGAACTCGGGAATTTCATACAAGGCTCTTACTATCTTTCGAGCGAGCGCAATAGATAAAAACCTCGTTGAAGCTGAAATGACTTACTATGGTGTAATCCAAAATATATTTGAATTGGATTATATAAGCTTCAAAGAGGTTGTATTTTACTATGACTGGGTAAGAGTTGAGGATAAAAATGCTTGCAAAGTTGATCCTGTCACCAATTTGATCATGGTTGACTTGTCCAAGTTGAAGGCAACGACCACGTGAGCGATGAGTCGTTTGTTTGTGCATTTCAAAAGGTTAAGCAAGTGTTTTATTCGGAGTATATCAATAACGAGCCGTGGTCAATTGTCCAACACACTCCAAGGCGTCTAAATAATAGTGTGGATGACTTGGCTGCTCCTACCGAATATCAATCCATTTTTTATGATAACCCGAATTTGAAACAATTTTTCAATTTGTAATAAATATTTCAATTTGTACCGAAACATCCATTTTTAATGGTTTTAATTGATTTTCACTTTATCATTTTCGCTCTTGTGTAGTGTGCGTGTGTGGAGAGGAGATTAATACATAAATATTCCACTACATCTAAGTTTTATTTATACTAATCCATGAGTATACGCTTCTTACCTTTAATAGGTGATTAGTACATAGTTATTTGGGATGTCCTATTTGTGGAGAGGAGAGTGAATCTCTTCGTTTATCCGAACACTAAGAAATGCCATAATCCTATGGAGTTATACTCTGCAAATTCCTCCCAACCGTTATGTAGCCAAACATCACCAGTTGAAGTTGTCAATTCCACTTTCCATACCCCACCACTTGGAACCTCTAGCAAAACATGGGAGACCATTGGAAGGTGGAATTGACAACTTCAACTGCTGATTTTTGGCTACACAATGGTTGGAAGGAATTTGTAGCGCATTACTCCATAAGATTATAGTATTTCTTAGTGTTCAGATATAAAGGGAATTATATTTGACACGATTGCCCGGGGTACATTAGTTGGAAGGAGGTGCCATATGAGCTCAAGTTAGCTGTTTGAGTGACACTACAGGTAATGTATTTATATTTATATATCAATTTCGATTTCGATTTATATTTATATTTATATTTATCTATATTTGCAGGGCGGGTACTAATTTTACTTTATTTTATTTCAGGGGACAGGGAGTGGCCTTGAGGGTAGGCCACATATGCTCGATACTTATGTGGCTCTTCGAACGAGAAGGGAAGGATAAGGAGGCGTCCCCGAGCATCGCGGTACAAAATCTCTTTTCCAGCTAAATAGTTTGTAGATTTGAGATAATTGATGTTGATATTGTTTCTTCTCAAATAGTTTCTATTTTGAATATATATTTGCGTTATCTTTAGTTTATTTGGATATGTGATATTTGAATAGGTACAATGTTGATATAACAACTACAAATATACTGCTGGGCAGTGGCAGTGGCCATACTGCCTAGAAGATTTTTTTTAAATTCTGCCTAGAATTGTCACGGTCATCAAGAGTTGTCACGGACTTGTCACGGTCAATGACCGTGACATTTTTTTTTTAAAAAAGGGATAAGACTTTGTCACGGTTATTAACCATGACTAAAAGTGTCACGGTCCAGGACCGTCACACGATCATGACAATTATGACGACCTTGTCACAGTCTATGACCTTGACACGTCCGTGACAAAAAAAGTTGTCTCGCCCCGAATTGTCACGGTCATTGGCCTTGACAAGTCCAACTTGTCAAGGTCAATGACCGTGACAATTCGGCAGATTTGGTGTAGTGATATTTTGCGAGATCGCAAGAATGGGATGTTAGACTTATCACAAGCTCCTTATATCAATAATTTTTGGGTCAGAATTAGCATATAGGATACTAAGAAATGATTATTTCCGTCAAGGTTTCAAATCATTTTATCTAAGGATCAATGTCCCAAAACACCTAATTGGATAAAGAGTTTGAAATGCATTCCTTATGCTTTAGCATTGGAAAGCCTTATGTATGCTATGTTATGTATTAAGCCCAAAATCTGTTTTGTTGTTGGCATGGTGAGTAGGTTTTAGTCTAATCTAGTTGAAGAACATTGGACAATAGTAAATCATCGTCTCGGGTACCTAAAAATGACTATAGAATATGTGATAGTATACTAGACTGAGACTCTTATGCCTATTGGGTAAATCCAGGTGGATTTTTAGTTAGATATAGAGTCTAGATAGTATGCCTCGGGATACGTGTTTACCTTAGGAGGTAGAGTTTTTAGTTAGAGAAGGGTAAAAAAAGCATGTATTGTTGACTCCACGATCAAGGTCGATTATATTGCCACTTTAGAGATAGCTAAAGAGGTCTTATGCCTCAGGAACTTTCCAAGTGATTTGGGAGTGGTTCATTCATTGCATTCAGATATTATATTTTATCGTGATAAGAACATGGTGATTACAAATTCAAAAGAATCCAAGGCCCACCAAAAGTTTAAACATATTGAGCGAAGTTTCAACTGATTTGAAAGATCGTGCATAAAGGTGATGTGATAGTGACTAAAAATTAAATAGAAGAACAACCTGGTAAATCCATTTACAACGGTTTTACGAAAAATGACTTTTCATAATCACGTAGATTGAATAGGATATAGATTCATGACCACGTGGCTTTAAGTATAAAGTGAGATATTGTTAAGGTTTTATTCTCAAATTCATGTTTTATGAAGAAATTTATTTAGTTTTAATAATAGCTTATCTTTAGTAAATTATATTGTGAATAAAATCATGGGAATGTTTTATATTCATTTCTTTAATATATTATTACTCAATAGAAAATCAGGTGAGTTGAGTTCTTCTCGATCACGAAAGATGAAAATTCCATTTCTAGTATAATTAAAATGGTACCGCCTAGATAAGAATTGACATCATAGCTTCATGTACAATCTTAGTAGTATATCTTAGCTACCGAAACATATTCGATGGTTTAAGTTCTTGTCTGATAATTAAAAAAAAATTATACAGGTACATAAGCAATGTATTAAACATTACAAAATGTGAATTAAAAGTTTGTACATTGATTGTCATTCGCTTCATGGATTCACAAGTTTATAAAGGGCATGTTGATTCCCAATCTAAAGGAATATTGAAATGTTCATATAATTATTGATTTGATTTATTTATGGTTGAGATTCAATTTATTGGGTCAATAAGATATTTAAGTTGGGTAATAACTATGAACACATCGTCAGTATTATATTCCGAAGAAATCCTTACTCACAATTGTAAATCCTGAATTGGAATACTGCCCTGATGACCTTAGATTTTTAATTGTACCAGTAAACCTATTTAGTGGAATATTTAATAATATGATGTATCAAATGTGTTGGGATTGATATCAAGGTCTTCGATGTTAGTGAAATTAAATTGTCAATAATTAGATGTCACTAAGAAAGTATATGTAGGAATCATATTGAAAGTATATATAATTTAATGTAAGGAATCATATTATATGTTAAGTTAAACGTTATAAATATGGACTCTTTATCAATAACAAGTAACTTTGAAATAACTACATTGTAGTGCAATTGCAACTGCTACGTGTAGTTAATTGCAATTAATGAAATATTAAAAATTTTATTATTGGGATTAATCAAGAATTTTCTATTTCTACGGAAGCGAGTTTAATTATTTTCCACACGTTACCGATATAGAACTTAATTGTGAACAAACTCAATAACTACTAACCCTATGGTTTCCCTTTCCTATACATAGATAATGGATGACCCCATACCTTCTCATGAGAGAGAGAGAGAGAGAGTAGGGTCAGTTATTGGAGAGAGGAATGAAGACAGATAATGATAAGTTTGCTTCAATCTTTCTTTAAGGTGTGCCCGCCCATGAAGACCTAGTGTTCCTGAATCATATATTGGAAGATCTGAGATATTTAATCTGCATCAAAACATTATTCAATCTCATTTTGAAAACCCAAGTGTGTTTAAATCTAAGATCCATATGGTTTGATACTGTTTTTATTCCACTGCATTCAAATTCGTTTTTGAAAACGTATAACCAAGAAATACGTCCATTTGTAGGTAGAAACAAATATATTTTTCATATTAAAATTTCATAATTCTGATTCAAACTTCAAATAAGCAATTATCGGGATTTATTGTTATGGGACGAAATGTTTAGTAACATCATGTAATTATGTTTACTACCGTGATTAATCAGCTGTTAATGAAGAGAACACAAGGAGATAAAGGAAAAAGAATAAGACAAATGTCGGCAAAGTATAGATTGATACAATAATATAGAATTTTCCTCCAGTGTAAACATTTTTTTATATATATATTACAAACAATGTTATTCAATTCTATAGCACAGTTCCTTACATTATTAGTTTAAATTGCCACAATTATTCTTAATGCTAAATCATAGTGGAAATTTTGATATCATAACTTGTCTGGAAATAGTGAAAAATCAGCCTTCACCAAATAATCATCAACTGTGTACACTAATGAGTAGTTCGTCTTTCAGGCAGTCCTATGAACAATTGTGTCTCTACATCCTCATTTTCCCTCTGGGTCTGTGGTACTTCTTGGTGGGCCATCGACGGTTGCATAAAGGGTTGCACCTCATACTGAAAGCAAATGTCCTCTAAATTATTAGTTTTACCCAAGATAGGATATAGGGTTAGTTGGACTTTAGCCCCTCTTTTGCTACATTATTACCGGGTGATAATACCGGTACCGCTTTATTTGATTGTACATTGGTGGAACTTACAGCATTTTTTGGCGGGACCCACACCATAATACAAGCAAATAAAACAGTATCGGTACTAAACCGGTACTATCACCCGATGTGTCTAACATTTTTCTTATGATTAACCCGTCTAATTTAACTTTTTAGTCTTTAACACTTAGTGTATCACAACCGTGACAAAATGTGTATTAATGATGCTTTTGAGGGTCAATATTCATGATGTGAAAATAGTTGGGGCTAAAGTTAATATAACAAAAAGAAAAGTACCAAAAGAAAATAATCAGAAAAAAAAAGAAAAAAAATATATAAAGGAAGGGAAACAAACCTGTTGCTTAGTAAAATGAGTCAATTCTTGAACTATTTGTTTGAACTTCAACGCTTTCAACTAATGAAAGAAGGGAGTCATGTTAACATTCGTTTACTCATTTAACAAATTAGAGTTGTCGTAAAAAGGAGTATTCCACATGTCATTCGTCAATGGGTACTAGTAAAGGTGTAATACAAAGACGACAAGTCGAAATCTCTATATACTATAAAATGCTATACAAGGAATTTATTTGCTGAACAAAGAACCTATCCATGTGGCACACCTCATATTTACTTTTCTTTTTCTCTCTTCCTTCTGACCAACCTTTCACATCTCTTCTATTCTAAAACGCTATACATGATCTTAATTAACTTTTACCATATCTTGCCATGTGTCATCCAATTTATCAATTCTTTCCCATTCTCACCATAATAGCATTTATTATTTGTTTTTCAGTTTTCCCAACCATTGAGTTTTCAAGAAGGTTTTAGTTTCCCAACCATTGAGTTTTCTGTAATAGCATTTATTATTTGTCTTTTAGTTTTTCCACCGATTGAGTTTCTAAATTTGACACGCATCTCTTATACCTATAAAAATTGACATTTCCCCAAAACAATCGTCTCCTCCGTTCTCAAGAAATCTCCGCCACCGACAAAAACTTGACCGAAATACATACACATTCATTTATTAACTAGGAATACATACCCTCTCTTAGAACTGAAGACGGTGTAGCCAGGGGTTGGGGGTGGGAAAACAGAGACAGATCAGCAAACAGAGGTGCTAAAAAAATACACATAAAATGGCCGACATAAAGGGAGTGATAATCCGTACGAGAAAAGTCATGACCAATTGGCTTCTCTCGAGTAAGTAATTCGTCGTTGATGTTCTACATCCTGGAAGACCCATGTCCCACATATTGTGCTATAAATACTGAGTCAATAACAGTAACTTATGCTCTGTTTGTTGTTGTGAGTTGTTTTTCCATTGAGCTCGATTTGTTCTTAACTTAGTCTTGATGGTAGTAGTGGTTTGTTTGGTTGAATTTGCTGGATGTGTTAAAGGGTTTGATTAGGCATAAATTCTTCCTAATTTATCCCTTGATTTAGTTACTTATAGCACCTCGAACAACGTAATTGAGTTGGATTTATCTCATAATCGTGCTACTGACTGATCCTAATGAGTACACCGAGTTTCTGGTATTTTGTAGTGATTTTACAGGTATTTGATGTCAAGAAACGGAAGAAAGAAACCGGAAGAATCAAGAAAGAAAGAAGGAAAAGTCAAAAGGGCAAGAGTGGAATTTCCACCCGGAATTCAGATGAGGTACCTAAAGAGAAGTTGAAGACATCTCATTCACGAGTACATAGGAAGAAACGACACCTCAATCGGAATTCCGGAACAAAAGGTATGAGCAGTCAAAGTTGAGCCAAAAAGTCAAATAGTCGGACCGGTCTGCCCCTACCCCGAACCGGTCCGCTTTGTCAAATTCCAGAAGACCCCGGACCACAAGCAAACCGAAGAAGGCAAAAATAAAAGGAACCGGTCCGCCCAACAATAAAAAGAATCGATCCGCCTTGGAGGCAGACCGGTCCGCCTAAGGCCCGGACCGGTCCGGGCTTCGAGATTTGCAAATCCTATCTCTTCCTAAAAAGACTCCTAGTGCAGATGAACTCCGAATTGTTGTAGGGTATAAAAACCCGATTTATTATTGTTATTGGTACGGAGAATTAGTAGGACTTTTCCTCTCTTTTTTCAGAAACCCTAGTTTAGCTAACAATTGTAGTTTTAATTCAAAGATTGAAGATTTATTCAGTGATTTTTGTGAGTACCAGTTTCCTTCATTGTTACACTTATTGCTTGGGTAATTTTAGTAAGTATTTCATGTTTCCAATTCCTTTCTACGTCTAATTACCATTTTCCTTAGATTCATTATGAATTCCCCCACATCAATCATTGTTTTCATTAAATTCAACATGTTAGGCTAGATTTTTCAAGGCCGGGATACATGAACCCAGCCTCATGTGTTAGTGTGTGTGTATAAAATTAATCCGATGAATTTAGTGATTGATTATGATCGTATTGCGTAGTTACACAATATTTGTAATTCTTTATATCTCATGTGCCTCTGGGTACTCGTGATGATTTAGAATGCAATTTGAGTGTCACTATCGCGATACTGATTTACTCATCCTCAGATTAGGTATGACGCGGGCTTGAACCTCGTATACATAATGCTTGGGAGTACTAAATTCCGGGTCAGATCAATCAAATAAATTTATGATTAATATTATAACTGCACTACACTAGGGTTGGGGATTGTATTCTCGTCCTATTTTTCTCATCATTTAAAACAAAAAGTTTCAAATCATCATTCATTCTTAATTTCTGTAGATTAGTATAGTTGCATTTTTTCATAATTTCATTATCGCATTTAGTTGTAATCAATCTCAAAACCAAATCAATTTTTCCTTTTCTTTTTAGAGTCAAAGTTAGGGTCTCTCCGTCTCTTCCCGTCGTCACAACTCTGTTGTCCTTTTTTCCTGAGGATCGATACCCGACTTACTGGGATTATTACTTGAGCGACAAGCTTACACTTGAGCCTAGAGTGAACGCATTTCTGAGACACATTTTCAGTCGCGTCAAGTTTTTGGCGCCGTTGCCGGTGATCTTGGTAGACTTAGGATTAGATCGAGTCAATCCAAAGCTTTGACCAAAAATCTCCAAAAATCCAAAAACATATAAAAAAGCACAAAAAGCACAAAAAGATACACCACCATTTCTCCCAAAATTTTAATGCAAAATCCCACTCCCCATAATACTCCAACCAGCATTCACGAAAATCCAATAGTTGAGTATAACCCAGATAGTCTCCACACTCCAAACGCCCCACAGTTCTGGATCCCGCCTCCCACACCGTCAAACTCAATCTCCAATAACACTCCGTTTTCCTTCTTAGGACACACTCTTGAGTACACCTCGAGTACACCAAGTGAGAGCACCGAGTCCTTAAGAGAGAGGGAGATGTCGCAACACGGTAGTGCAGCTACTGGTGAGGAAGAACCCCCATACCGCCCGCTGAGAGAATTCCTATATCCCGAGCGCACTGTCACTTCGGGATGCATTATACTCCCGTATAATGCCGGGAAATTCCGTTTCAAAAATGGAATGATCCAGATGCTACCACATTACCACGGTATGGATTCTGAAAAGCCATACCTCCATATTAGGAAATTTGAGGATGTGTGCGATATGCTCAATGATCAAACCTGCACCCAAGAGGTGATCCGCCTCAAACTCTTCGCTTTCTCGCTCAAAGATAAAGTTAAGACCTGGCTATGGTCTTTACCTCTGAGCTCGATTCCATCTTGGAACGAGTTACAATCGAGATTTCTCTAGAAATTCTTCCCGCCACATCGAACAATTTCCATAAAGGCTCAAATTCAAGCGTTCAGACAATCTGAAAATGAGCCATTCACTACAAGAATTTGCACCATTAGCAACAATATTTAGCAGCATAAGCTATTTTTGTTGCCAAAGATACCCTTTTGGCAACAAAATCTTAATTATGTTGCCAAAAGACCATATTACATTGTACTTTTGGCAACATAAAATAAAACTTGTTGCCAAAGGTCAAAATTTCAAGCGGGAAGCTAGCAAAATAAAAGGGGGAAATTTTTTAACTTTTAGCATCATATTTATTTGTTGCTAAAAATGACCTCATTTTTGGCAACATAGGAGTGTGTTGAGAAAAATATCCAACTTTTGGCAACAAAGAAAATTATGATGCCAAAAGTCTTTTATTTCATTTCTTACTTGTTTTTATTATGTGTTAAAAGAAAAAAAAAGCCCTTATCTCTCAGCTCTCAAAAAACCCCTCTTTTCTTCTCTCCCGTCTCTTCTCTTCTCTCCCTCACGTCACTCCCGTCGCCCCCGACCTGCGACCCTGTCACGGCCTAAGCGGCTCTCCTATTCTCTCCCTCCCACTGTCGGCCCCTGATCTCCTCTTTCCTCCCTCCGGCGCCGCCCCAGCTTCCCTCCTGCCGGCGCCGCCCCATGTGTTAATCCTTGCACATGGACTCACGGTATTTTTCTTGTTAACTTTTTCAATAGATTAGTTAATTAGTTTAGTTTTGTTGTTGTTAATTTTATCTTAAGTTTTTAGTTTATTATTTGCTGAAATTTAATTTTAATTATTAGTTCTCATGAAATGGTGGAGCAGTTAGAGAAATGCTGAAATTTAATTTTTTAGTTTAGTTTTGTTGTTTTTAATTATTAGTTTTTAGTTTTTTGTTTAGTTTTGTGGTTGTTAATCACCATTTCTAGATGTAGAAATGGTGGAACAGTTAGAGAATTTGATATGGACCAGACAGCTGCCCACGTAACCCAAGTTTCTTTTTTAGTTGTAGAAAGTGGGTAGAAACTGCCAAATGAGAGTAAACTGTTGGAGATATATTATTTTTGTACTTTTCCATTGTTGTAAAAATGTTGCCACGTAAGGATAGAAATTTCGAGGAGGTGCCCGACATGTGGGATAGAAATTGATTTGGAAATGAAATGACTGGAGATGGGCTTAGTTCTTATGAAATTTTAAATAATTATGGTTGCTGAAATTTTAATTAATTATTTGTTGCTGAATTTTTTTCTTTTCACTTATTTCTTTCCACTGATTTATGATTTCTTTTATAAATAAGCATTATAAGATATTTTTAATTTTTGATTTCATTGCAATATATTTCATTCAGATTTCATTACAATATTCAGTTATATGTTTGTAATGAGTCATTTTTTTGTTAACAGTTATAATTTAATAGCGTGCAAGCTTGAGATCGGCTTCTGGTTGACCTCTCTGGCTCCATCTCCAATTTTCCTCTCTCGGTTCCAAGTTGCTAGTAACTTGTTAACTCACCCATCATTTTATTTTTTAATTTGACATAATTGGTTTGAAATTTGAATGATGTTTAGATTTATGTTTCTGTTCAAGAATTTTTTAATGTTTAGAAGATATGTACAATACATTGCTTTTTAATTATAGTTTTAATAGAATTTTTGCAAGGGGTTGTTTGTCGTCTAAGAATTTTGAAAGTAAAGTATAAATAGTATGATCTGATTGGTTGTTTAAATATGGTGAGCAATATAAATTTTAAAACATTAATTAAAAGTTATGCGGTCTTGAATTGGATATGACCACTCACCTTATACTGATGATAGAAGATTTTCTATGTATTGCATCTTTACCAAAGTAAAATCTTCGTTTAGCAGTGTGTGCGTGTCGTGTGTTGTGTGTGTCTAATAAGGCCTTAACAGTTATATATAGCACGTTCCTGTAAGAGTCACGAACACCTCGCACGGTACCAATGTGACCCCTTGGAACCGGCCTCGTAGTCACGGGGCTACCCGGTTTGAGTGTACGACGTAAATTTGTGAAAAAATTGATTTAAGCATAAAAACATGCCATCGAAGGGTGAAAACATAAAACAAACACAAAACGGTACTGTAAGAGTCACGAACACATCGCACGGGACCAATGTGACCCGTTGGAACCGACCGCGTAGTAACGGGCCTCCCAGTTTGAGGGTACGATGTAAATTTGCTCAAAATTAGACTTAAGCATAAAAATATGCCATCAAAGGGTGAAAATCTAAAACATCCACAAACGGTCCAGTAAGAGTCACGAACACCTCACACGGGACCAATGTGACTTGTAGGATCCGACCGCGTAGTCATGGGGCTCCCGATTTGAGTGTACGACATAAATTTGCACAAAATTAGACTTGAGCATAAAAATATGCCATCGAAGGGTGAAAACGTAAAACAACCACAAAGCAGTCCGATAAGAGTCACGAACACCTCGCACGGGACCAATGTGACCCCTAGGAACCGATCGCGTAGTCACGGGGCTCCCGGTTTGAGTGTACGACGTAAATTTGCAAAAAAATAGCCTTAAGCATAAAAACATGCCATCGAAGGGTGAAAACGTAAAACAAACACAAAACGATCCTGTAAGAGTCACGAACACCTCGCACGGGACCAATGTGACCCTTAGGAACCGACCGCGTAGTCACGGGGCTCCCGATTTGAGTATACAACGCCAATTTGCAAAAAATTAGACTTAAAGCATAAAAACATGCCATCGAAGGGTGAAAACGTAAAACAACCATAAAACGGTCCCGTAAGACTCACGAACTCCTCGCACGGGACCAATGTGACTCATAGGGACCCACCGCGTAGTCACGGGGCTCCCGATTTAGTGTACGATGTAAATTTACAAAAAAATAGACTTAAGCATAAAAACATGCCATCGAAGGGTGAGAACATAAAACAAACACAAAACGGTATCATAAGAGTCACGAACACCTTGCACGGGACCAATGTGACTCGTAGGAACCAGACGCGTAGTCACGACGCTCCCGGTTTGAGTGTACGACGTAAATTTGCAAAAATTTAGACTTAAGCATATAAACATGCAATCGAAGGGTGAAAACATAAAACAAGCACAAAACGGCCCCGTAAGAGTCACGAACACCTCGCGCGGGATCAATGTGACTCGTAGGAACCGACCGCGTAGTCATGGGGCTCCCGGTTTGATTGTACGACGAAAATTTGCAAAAAAAATAGACTTAAGCATAAAACATGCCATCGAAGGGTGAAAACGTAAAACAGCCACAAAACGGTCCCGTAAGAGTCAAGAACACCTCGCACGGGACCAATGGGACTCGTAGGAACCCACCGCGTATTCACGGGGCTCCCGGTTTAGTGTACGATGTAAATTTGCAAAAAATTAGACTTAAGCATAAAAACATGCCATCGAAGGGTGAAAACATAAAACAAACATAAAACAGTATCGTAAGAGTCCCGAACACCTTGCACGCGACAAATGTGACTCGTAGGAACTGGACGCGTAGTCACGACGCTCCCGGTTTGAGCGTACGACGTAAATTGACAAAAATTTTGACTTAAGCATAGAAACATGCAATAGATGGGTGAAAACGTAAAACAAGCCCAAAATGGTCCCATAAGAGTCACGAACACCTCGCGCGGGATCAATGTGACTCGTAGGAACCGACCGTGTAGTCACGGGCTCCCGATTTAAGTGTACGACGTAAATTTACAAAAAAATTAGACTTAAGAATAAAAACATGCCATCGAAGGGTGAAAACATAAAATAGCCACAAAACGGTCCCGTAGGAGTCACGAACACCTCGCACGAGACCAATGTGATTCGTAGGAATCGACCGGGTAGTCACGGGGCTCCCGGTTTGAGTGTACGATGTAAATTTGCAAAAAATTAGACTTAAGCATAAAAACACGACATCGAAGGGTGAAAATGTAAAACACACACAAAACGGTCCCGTAAGAGTCACGAACACCTCGCAAGGGACCAATGTGACTCGTAGGAACCGACCGCGTAGTCACAGGGCTCTCGGTTTCAGTGTACGACGTAAATTTGCAAAAAATTAGACTTAAGCATAAAAATATGCCATCGAAGGGTGAAAACGTAAAACAACCACAAAACGGTCCCGTAAGAGTCACGAAGACCTCGCACGGGACCAATGTGACTCGTAGGAACCCACCGCGTAGTCACGGGGCTCCCGGTTTGAGTGTACTACGTAAATTGACAAAAAATTGGACTTAAGCATAGAAACATGCAATAGAAGGGTGAAAACGTAAAACATTCACAAAATGGTCCCTTAAGAGTCACGAACACCTCGCGCGGGATCAATATGACTCGTAGGAACCGACCGCGCAGTCACGGGGCTCCCGGTTTGAGTGTAGGATGTAAATTTGCAAAAAAATTAGACTTAAGAATAAAAACATGCCATCGAAGGGTGAAAACGTAAAATAGCCACAAAATGGTCCCGTAGGAGTCACGAACACCTCGCACGAGACCAATGTGATTCGTAGGAATCGACCGGGTAGTCACGGGGCTCTCGGTTTGAGTGTACGACGTAAATTTGCAAAAAAATAGACTTAAGCATTAAACACATGCCATCGAAGGGTGAAAACATAAAACAGCCACAAAACGGCCCCGTAAGAGTCACGAACACCTCGCGCGGGATCAATGTGACTCGTAGGAACCCACCGCGTAGTCACGGGGCTCCCGATTTGAGTGTACGATGTAAATTTGCAAAAAAATAGACTTAAGCATAAAAACATGCCATCGAAGGGGGAAAACGTAAAACAAACACAAAATGGTACCGTAAGAGTCACGAACACCTCGCACGGGACCAATGTGGCTCGTAGGAACCGTCCGCGTAGTCATGGGGTTCCCGGTTTGAATGTACGACGTAAATTTGCAAAAAATAGACTTAAGCATAAAAACATGCCATCGAAGGGGGAAAACATAAAACAAATAAAAAACGGTCCAGTAAGAGTCAAGAACACCCCACACGGGACGACTGTGACTCGTAGGAATCGATCGGGGCTCCCGGGTTGAGTGGTCGAAGTAAATTTGCATA